>CM040431.1:98544365-98968251 GCA_022702705.1 Papilionanthe hookeriana x Papilionanthe teres | reverse complement strand
TGGGGCAAATTGCTACTTTAATTAATAACAGACCTGTAGGAACACTTCCTAGTAATGTTGAAATTAATCCAAAGGAAACTGGAAAAAAACATGAACAAGTTAAAGCTGTGCAACTTAGAAGTGGAAAGGAATTAAAAGAAAGATTGCAGAATGAAATTGAAAAAGAGATTGAGGTTAAAGAGATTGAAAAACCTAAAGAAACTCTCTCTCCTAGTCAAGATCAGACTGTTATACCTGTTAATGTGAAAGTTGAAAAACCACCACCACCTTTTCCTCAAAGACTTAAACAACAAAAACTTGATCATCAATTTTCTAAGTTCTTTGAAATTTTTAAGAAACTTACTATTAACATATCTTTTGCTGAAGCTTTGGAACAAATGCCAACTTACGCAAAATTTATGAAGGATATTTTAAGTAAAAAATGAAAATTTGAAGCTTTTGAAATTGTTGCATTAAGTGAAGAATGCAGTGCAATAATTCAAAAGAAATTACCTGAAATGCTTAAGGATCCTGGAAGTTTCACTATACCCTGTGCTATTGGAGAAAAATTTTGCGGAAAAGCTCTATGTGATTTAGGAGCAAGTATCAATCTCATGCCATTTTCTAACTATCGAAGATTGGATTTAGGAGATATTACTCCCACCACTGTAACTCTTCGGCTAGGTCGATAGATCTATCACTTATCCTAAAGGAGTTATAGAGGATGTCCTTGTTAAAGTGGATAAATTTATCTTCCCTGTAGATTTCATAGTACTTGATATGGAAGAAGATTAAGATATACCTATTATTTTAGGAAGACCTTTTCTAGCTACCGGACGAGCTATGATTGATGTGCAAAAATGAGAATTAACCAAGAGAGTCAATGATCAAGAAATTAAATTCAATGTTCTTAAATCAATGAAGTACCCTGATAAAGAGAAATGTTATCGAATGGATATAATTGATTATTTAATTAAAAAACATTATTAAGAAAAATGTAAAGTTATTTCTGAAGAAAAAATTAATTTTTTAACTAATGAAGATGAAATAGTAGAAGGAGAAGAGACTCATTTTATCTTTACTTAGAGCAGTTGATCCCCAGTGTCAATTTGCCCTAATCCCCACCAACAGAATCCAATTTCCCAACTGAAATTTCACCCAAAAACCAGGACACTTTGCCACAGTGATCCAATCTTCAAATTGACTGGCCCTACACCTTCACTAGACCAAGAGGAGAAGTTTCCCATTGAAAGCCCCATCTCCGAGCCACCCGAGTTGTTCCGGACTCCAAGCTTTGTGATCGGGCTTGGTCGAAATCATACCTGGACAATTCACCAGTGCCAAGGGACTTCATCCGGAGCTTGCTTGGACCCAATCGAAGGTGACACAACCCTCGGATTGAAGCCACACTTCTCCGAGCAAAGGTAAGAGCTAACTCTTTATCCCGAGCTTCGGAGATTCTTCATTTCAAATGCCTTAATTTCAATGCATGATCACCGTATAGATGTATTCGTCTCTTCAAGACGAATCCATAGAGCACAAGAACACGAAAATCTGTTAAGTATTGAGTGAGATATTAGGGATTTAGTGTGGAAGGTTCTCGGGCTAGGAGGCTTGGGGACGATGAACGGATGTCGTTCATTTAATACACGCGCGGACGGACGGCCAGGATCGCGCCGGATGAGGAGACGGAACGATACTGCGGGCCCCCGGGGAGCTGAGTTGGATGGCGGCGCCGAATCAGAAGGAGACACGCGGCGTTTCGGAGCTGCCGAGGTTGACGCGGCGCCGCGTGGATAAATAGAAAATTAGGGTATTTTTCTATTTATTTAATTCCCTAAACTTCAAAATTCCATAACTTTGTGTAGAAAAATCAGAAAAATAAAATAAAAATACCCTCTTGCTCAGTGAACAGAGGAGAATAATGTGGAAAAGAACTCATTTAATTTCATCAAGTATTTTATTTTTAATGATTTATTTACCCTCTGCATTGTTTTAATTCTCCATGCATAGAGGAAATTCACCATGGCATGAGACCATAGGGATTTTGAAGCCTCTGAATTTGGGAACGTTCCCTGAATTTTTCAAAGTCAGAGGCCATCCCTATGAGAAGTTATTGATTTTTAAAATTCATGTTACTGTTTTGAGTATTTTAAATCTAATAATTAGCATGTTGTGAAATAAATTCTAGGAAAATTTGGTGATGTTTCTTATGACCAGAGGACCCTAGGAAAAATAGGTTTTGAATTAGTTCGTTTAAAATAACCCTAATTGGCTTAAACACCCAAAATAGGACCCTAATTAATTAGAGTTAACCATACATCAAATTGACTTGAAATAAATTCTCCACAGACCTCTAGGATCGGAGGAACCCACCATAAAAATTTGAAGTCAATTGGACTTGGTTAGCCCTACTAAATGGGTTGATTAAGCCATTTAGTCAATTTGAACTTTAAAAATTCATAACTTTCAAAATACTTTTCAAAAATTCACCAAATTAGTTTTGGAGCCTCTCCGATATTAGGGAGTTTAAGAAAATTAAAATTTCAATTTTCTAAAAAAGTTGATTTTTGTATTATTTTAATATTTTAATAATTAAAAAATAAAATAAAAAAATCACAAAAATAATAAAATTCACTAAAATGTCATATTTTGAATTCTAATCACTTAGGAACAAACCCCATATTTTTCTTAGGTCTATTTGATGAGATATTAAATTTTAAAGCCCTAAGGTAATTTTAAAATTAAAAAAAATGTATTTTTTAGCATTTCCACTAAAATAATTCTAATAAATCAAGGAAAAATCAGAAAATTGTAAAAATTAATTCTCTGATTTCCTTGATATTAGAAAGATTTTTGAAAAATATAAAATTTATTTTTCAACCTTTATTTTATTGTTAAATTAATTAATACTCCAAAACTTAAAATAATTATAATAAAAATAATATAATTCAAAAAATCACCAAAATTGGTCCAAGTGGTCCTCTGGTCATTAGGAATGTCCCATAATTTTCCTAAGGACAGAAACTTTCCCTTGGTCATATTATTAAATTTTCCTTGGAAATCCCTATTTTCTACCAAAAATAATTACATAAATAAATTAAATACAGAAAAATCACATTTTCTCCTCTCATGTCCTTATTGGCATATGAGTGAAGTCACATAAAAATTTCAAGTTCATTTAAGCTCAATTTAGTGAGTTATGAAATTATTAAGCTTGAAGGGCAAAATGGTAATTAAAATTTTAACCCTTAATTAAAACTTTAGGTTTAATAAAATTAAAAAGTAAAATATTTGATCTTAATCTTATTTGGATGATTGAAATTTAAATAATTAAGGGATAGAAACCTATTAAACAATTTAAAAATAATTAAAATAAACCTTAATTAAATAATTGACTAAATTTGGAAGAATAATAAAGTTGCAATTATTAAATAAGGATATTATTAAGAAGAGATTTGTTCTTTATTCTAAGGATCCCTAAATTAATCATCTCAATAATATTTAATCTCCAATTAAAATGATAATTTAAATTTAAGTTTTAAAATGTTCAAGGACTTAACCATTAAATTAAATTAAAGTTAAATTATTAAACTTTTTTTTAAAAATTTTCAATTAAATTAAAATTAAAAATTAAATTAAATTAAAGATTAAATTAAATTAAATCAAACAAATTAAATTAATCTAAATTAAATTAAATTGAACAAATTAAATTAAATTTAATTTAATTTAATTAAATTTAATTAAAATTAAATTAAATTAATTAAATAAAATTAAATTAAAACATATTAGATTAAATTAATTAACATCAAATTAAATTAAAATTAAATTAAAATCAAATTAAATTAAATTAAATTAAAAATAAAAATAAAATTAAATTAAAATTTAAATTAAATTAAAATTAAATTAAGTTAAATTAAATCAAATTAAATTAAAGGAAATTAAATCAAATTAAATTAAATCATATCAAATCAAACTAAAATTGAATTAAATTAAATAATGGAATCAAGTTAAAATTAAACCAAATTAAATTTAAATTAAAATTAAACCAGATTAAATTAAATTAAATTAAAGTTAAATTAAATTAAAAATAACATCACCTAAGACATAAAGAAATTCAAAAATAAAAATAAAGCAACTTGAACACTATTCCAAATTTAAACCCGTTAACTAAAATTAAATTAAATCACATATCATTTGAACACCAATTTGCCCTCGAAGACTTTTATTGTCATAATTCCTAAACAGAATGTTAAATGAAGTGTTACTTCACTTATAGGATATTCAAATGTCCTAGTTTACTGAGCAAGATAACAACAAAATTTGAAATTCTCGGACGATTAATTCATTTGTATAATTAAATTCGTTTGGACTTAAAACAATTCTAGCAATATTGAAAAGATGTTTAAGATTCTTCTTAAGCACTTCCTCAATATGATAGGATGTTTATAAGAACAATTGAACTTAATTTTTCTTTGATGAAGAAAATCGTCCTCAAACCAAAACATAAGAACCTAGACGTCATAGGAAATGACTAGCTATAGGATTAGGAATTTGGTAGAAAACCATAACCCTTCCCTTAGCTTTACCTAGGAACTTGCTTAAATATTCTAAATTGTGTTTAAGTGCGAGCTTGGGATGACGGGAAGACCCTCCAGGTACGCTTTTATTTTATTGCAATTTACTTTCTTGCAATTTACTTTATTGTAAATGCACTTTACTTTTCTTGCATGATAAACAATTGTTGCATGAAAACCCACACTTTTAGGATAGTCCCTAAAACTGAAACCAAAACTAAATTAAAAGTCATTGCAAGATAAAATTCACCGCCACAACATTTCAAAATATAAAACAAGTCAAAATTTAATCACAAACAGAACACAAAACTAAAATTATAACTAAATTAAAGCGTCTTGTTGGATGAGCGGGAATACCTCGGATGATGTAACCTACGTGTTGCTAACGGGATTTCCCACTGTCTAAATGAAAGTGTGGAACTCATTCAGTTGAGTTTAGCAAATTCATCTGGACTAAGTGAATCCGATAAAAATAACGATGCCGGAAGGATGGAACCGTGAGATCTTAACCGGTGTTGTTATAATCAACTTTAAGATTTGTTATAATTAAAACATAAAAAACACTTGGAAATTAAGATTTTCTCTAAACTAAAAGACTTTTCTCATCTCCTGATTTATGACTTCTAAAACTAAACCCCTGTAACAACAAGGAGCTCGGAGCATGGTGGGCAGCACGGCCATCGTCGTCAGCAAAACTAAAATCTACATCAGCAAAACCATTCTTAGAATTAAACAACAATCCATAGGATTTCGAGGTAGTTTGCCTAGTGCAACATAAATCCTCAACTCTTCGTTAGGCATTTGCATAGCAAATTAAGCCCTAACCGATCTTAGGATTCCGAGGTAGTCATCCGATACGACATAAACCCTCATATCTTCTAAAGCTATTTGTATGATCATGTCATACGAATATAAGTCCTAATTAATTAAAATTGGCAAGATCAAAACATTAAACAAACATTAGGACTTTCCTAAATCCAAGCCAAACAATAGGATAGTCGGGAAATTACCGAAGTTTGCTTTGAATTGTAACTTTTCCTACTTTTCTTCCTTTGAATTCCCAAAACAAAATGTTCCAAATTTGATCCATTCCCTATTGAAATTCCAAAATTCAATCCTTTGAAAACTTAAACTTTGAAATTCTTGAGAGCGAATTATTGATTATTATCGAGAGTTTTCTTAGGTGATTCCGTCACTTAAGATGTAATTAACTATAGGGGCTTGCCCTTATAGGGAATTTTAAGAACCCGGGTAATATAAACCCTATTTAATGCTTTAATATTAAGCAGGGGAATTTGTTGGCTTATAAAATTGGTTCGCAGACCAAACGGATGCCACAAATCTTCTAGTTTATTTAATCGAGCCCCACCATCAAGCAGCGTGTCTATCCTTAGGGATAGATACACGGTTTGTGGTGCGGTGCTCGTTTATATAAACTATTTGGGATGTGAAATCAGTTTGATTTCATATCTTAAAATTTTCAAACTTAAAATTATTTTCAAAATCGAATGCTACTTTCTAAATTATATATATATATATATATATATATTTAAATTAAATTTGAAATATAAAATATGCCGACAATTTCTGGCGACTCCGCTGGGGAAAATTCCTCTCTCCATTTTTAATCAAATAGTTCTGCTTTCAAAAATCGGTAGTGTATCCATGTCCCTAGTGGATCAAACTACCCTTCTTTCCGTTGGAATACTATGTTCATTTCTACCTTGAACAAGTATAGCCAACATTCTCTCGGATTTAGGAGCCACTGTTTAGACACCCCTAAACAGAGAGGTTCTGAGATCCTTTTACCTCATTTCTGAGGTGGGGTGGACCCCCAATAGGTATTAGTTTAGGAGCGGTCTTGTGGGTCGAGAAGTTTCTACAAGACTTTCTCTTCCTTTTCAGCTTCCTAATCAATTCCTTTTACTCTTCCTACAACTCTCCTTCTTTTATTAATTCTCCCTCCTAAAGAACGAATCTTTTTGAAAAGACAATTTTCTTTTAATACCACAAATACACTAAGATAAACAGAAATGTGTTCGGACTCTTTCTTTTCGTCATAAGTTGTACGACAAGAAGAAGCACGATTCGGGGACTAACACTCGGAATCTGCCTTGCAGAAATGGAAGCCCCAAAGCTGATCTTCTCCTTCGTCAACAGACTCGACCTGGCCGTGTTCAAGGACGAACTGCCTGATAATGGAATCATTCGATTCGGACAAGGATTCGGGGACACCGACATCAAAATCCCCGACGTCACTCTCTTTTCACTCACAAGCAAAGTACCAGAAACTGAGAAGCCGTTGATTGAGTTCAACCTCAAGTCGACTCACGAATTCCCTCATCTACAAAAGATCCCAACCGAGAGGATCATCGTTGTCCACGGAAGGACTGTTGTTGCTACCCCCACTGGTCTAGTTGTCTCTGCACCTACCCCGGCTTCTGCCAAATTAAAGGGGAAGGAAACCCAGAACTATGGTGAACCTGTTACAGTGGAGGGTACAGACCTTCCTATGAGACCTTCTGTTTTCGAAATCGGGTCCAGCTCGAGAATTCCATCACTAACACGGACCCAAAGAAGGAACAAAAGTAGAAGGATCGCTAGAGAAGCCAGAGCTGCTGAAGTTGCTTTCCTGGAGGAAATCCCAGAACTGCCTGAATATACACCGCTGCCTGAATACATACCACTTTTGGGAGGATGAAGAAAATGTTCGTAAGATTGCTGCCGCATTGCCTCAGCCCGTATATTACAACGATAGCCGCAAGAAAAGGACTAGAACTACGCCATTTGCTCGACTGCAAACTTTGATAGAGAAGTTAGCAAAGAAGGAAAAGTGCCCTGTATCAGAAATTTTAAGAAGGATAGGGCGGGTGCCAGTCAAATCCCGTCTTGGGCCACGAGTAGAACCTGTTATCGTTGCAGAAAAGCCAAATAAGAGGATGAAAGCTAATCCGCTTGTCGTTGTTTCGGGACTACGGATTAGGGAGGATACCACCTTCCAAGCATTTGGGCGACGGACCATCCGATCCTAGACCTTCGCCGCTAGAAGGATGGTATGGCGTCCCACTACTTGGACAATTAAGATTGAAACAACGGCTCGAGAAGGAAAGTCTCGTCAGGAGACTTGAATCCGAAGAAAGTGCTACTGCAGTAAATGGGACTCATGAGAAGGGAACCCGACAGCTATCACATGACAACTGCAAGGATGCGCAGAAAGGACCACTAGAGGATGCTATGGAAAAGTTGAGGACTGATATTCGACGATTAGCAAAGGAAAGAGAAGAGAAATTCGGAGATGAGATTGATTCGTCAGAGTTCATGGATGATGAGTATGCAGAAATTAACATGGTTGAAACACGAGCTTCATCAGCTTCACAAGGTGCTCCTGCAGCCACAGAAAGAGAGGAGCCAGAAGTAATGAGGAGGCAGCTTCAAGAGAAAGATGATATTATCGCCCAAATGGCAAAAAGGATGGAAGAGATGGTTGTAGCCCTTGCCACTCTCCAGAGTCAAGTGCAACCCCAAAGAGAGACACCCCCAGAGGTCATTCACATTGTCGACGGAGGAAAGGAGATTACGTCCGTCAATGCGGATGATCAGTTAAAGAAAGATGCAACACAAAGCATGATTCCGGAAAAGGATATCAAGAGCATGGTGGAATAGCAGGTGCGAGAAGCCTTGGCACAATCAAAGAGCGGGACATCCATTCGGACGGGTAGACCTTACCCTGAAGAATTCGACGTTGTCCAATATCCGAAAGGCTTCGTACCACCTCTGTTCAAGACCTTTGATGGAACCGGAAACCCTCGGTAGCATGTTGCACATTTTCGTGCCAGTTGTTGCAATGTCGGCGGAAGTGATGCCTTACTCTTCAGACAATTTGTCAGCAGCCTGTCAGGGATCGCCTTTAATTGTTATGCAGAATTACCGAATGGTTCAGTGAAGAAATTTTCAGAACTAGAGAACCTCTTCATCAAGCGATTTGCTGGAGCTCAGCACCACATCACTATAGGTGATTTAGTGGTAGAAAAGCAGAAGCCGAACGAAACTTTGGTGGATTACATACTTCGATGGAGGAACCTAAGTATGAAGTGTGAGCCACAACTACAAGAACAACATGCAGTCGGCATCTTACTTAAAAGCATTCACGGCCCGATAGCACTTCTTCTCAAGGGATTCACTATTAAGACTTGAGAAGTTGTTAAGCAAGGCCGGGAGCTTGCAAGAGGAGGCGAAGCAATTAAGTTTCACCGACAAAACAGACAAACAGAAGCCCGTGAAGACTTTTGAAAAGAAGTCCGGGATTATTGCAGCAGTCGACAAAGGCAAGCAGCCGATACAAATATCGTCAGAACGGCCGCAGCAACCTCAATAGAATTATCAACAACCCCGACCCAGCTATCAGTCATCTCAACAGTATGAACAACCGCCTCGTCCGCAACGTACGTTAAGGGAGCTTCGAGCGAGGAGTACCGTTCAAGAATGAGGCGGTGCAAAAATGTTCCGTAGTCTGATGAAGACTCCAGATTTCCAACTGCCAGAACCTAAGAGACCAGAAGAAGTCGACAAGAAAGGTGATCCCAACTTTTGTCCTTACCACCGGATGCTTGGGCATAAGATAGAAGATTGTATTACCTTCAAAAGTTGGCTCAACGACAATCTTCGGAAAGGGAATATAACGATCCCGAAGGAATACATGAAGGAACCCCAGAAAGGAGGTTCCGTCAATGTTGTCTCGACTGATCTCATTGTTCCGATAGATCCCTATGCGACTGACGATGGATGGACTACCGCTTGGACAAAGTCTTCGAAGAAGATTTTGGATCACATCCAAACCGCTTCGGTGCGAGCCTCAATTCAGAATACGAAACCTGTTAAGTCGACACTATCACTTGCGATAGAAGAACCACCTCAACAAGAGACAATTGAAGAGAAGAAGAAAGTCGACGAAGAAGAGAAGACCCAGGCTCCTAAGGCTAGACTAGGGGCTGCTTATCTTAGGATAGTTGTTTCGGATTCGGGGGAGAGATTCCTCAAACCTCTGACTCTATATGATTATCTGCTCACTCCGGTGGGATCTTATAATGATAATGGTTATGGCGTTGGCTACGTTTTGACTATTTCTAACGATTACGTAACTAGCGACAATCCGGACATTGATTTCGATACAAATGACAATTCTCAAATCATACACAATCTCGACGATCACAATGACGAAGGAGACATCCATCAAGGAGGCTACGAGAGTTCAACAAGCAACGAATCTATTTGCAAGTTTCGAGGCGCTCCGATCACAATAGAGTTAGAGCCTTCGGACTCCGAAGCTAATCCGAAGAACTCGTCATTCCGATTTAGGAGGAAACACCAACAAACTCAATACTAGAGTCAGAAGAAATTACAGAAGTCAACTTAAGAAGTGGAAGAGTTCTACCTCCGAGAATGGGTCCAAAGGACAAAGGAAAACGGTGGTTGTTCGGGAAGAACCAACCCCGACGGAAGAAGTACCCATTCGAGAAGAAATCGAGACACATGGAAATAAAGTGGACTACAACGTGCTAGCCCATCTTAGGAAACTACCGGCCAAGCCGAGCATCTACGACGCTCTCATCTTATCAAAGGAGATGAGAGAAGCTCTGATCGAGGCCTTACTTGATCCAGAAATTTGCTTAGCTCAAATGGCCGGAGATTCCTTAGATGAAGTTTGCTCATTAAAGGAACAGCGAGGTGTTACCTTCACGGACAATGACCTACTACTTGGGACGACGAGATCACAACCGACCGTTGTACATTTCAGTTACAATTGGGAAATTTACACTCTCCAGAGTATTGGTGGATCCAGGAGCATCAATTAATATAATGAGTCTTCGAACACTAGCATATTTGGAAATTGATGCTCGCGAGCTCGAAGCCGACAAAATGTTATTAAGAGGATTTAACCAGAAAGGAGAAAGAGCCCTCGGATCAATAACGCTACTAATGAAGACCGGTGACTTAGCAAAGACAACCGCAAAATTTCACATAATTGATTCAGAAACGTCGTTCAACGCTCTATCGGGCCGACCATGGATACATGAAAACCGGATGGTACCATCATCTCTACATCGGTGCATCAAATACTACGATGGAGGGGAACGATGTGCATCAAAGGTGACTTACAACCATTCTCCGTACATGAGATTGGAATCCATGAAGATGCGACTTATTATGCACCTCCGAAGAAAACAATCTTCTCCGGAGATACCATAACAAATGAAGCAAAGGGAATTCGGGATGACGAAGAACCCGAAGTTCTAGTCCAACAGATCACTCACCACTCCCTTACAGCGAGATGGTGAAGGTTTCTCCACAACTCGCATCCGAGGTCGAGGCCGGGGACGAGGTCGTGGCAGAGACGTTAGGTCAGTTGGACAGAGGAAACCAGCCATCAATGTCGATTGGGAAGATAGTTCTGAAGAAGAAAAAGAGATCAAACAAGAAGCAGCGACAATAAGTCGGAAGAAGCCGCAATTCAAGATCTCTCTCGAAGATGGGAAGAACGAAGAATACAAATTCATGTACGAGAAGATTAACCACTATGTACATACTATGACCCTGACCCCGATTCATTCTAAAAAGATTGAGGGTATGGTGGTCAAAGAGGTACGTAGCGGCGGTGCAAAGCCAATCAAATTCTACCGTGGTGCTCCTTCCTCCAAAACTGAAAATAATGTACAATTTGAAGATGTCACTTCATCGAATTAATGGAATTACCTTTTGAGTGGTACTCACCCCGTGTTCAAAATTTAATTCAGCGTGGTTTCTTACCTCGACAATGGACAAAAGGTCAATCACAACATTTTGAAAAATTATGGAATAACTCCGGTCGTCCACCCAATTCAAAGCATGGTCTCGGATTCGGCACGGTAGGATCGGTCGACGAAACTGAATTTTGCTTGGTTGTCACTTGCGAGTCTAATGAAAACCGCATGGAAGCTACGGAAGAACTCGAAGATTTACAAATTGGAGACGCTCCAACAGAATTCGAAGAAGAGATTAAATCTACAATAGATGAGTTAACGGAAGTTAACTTAGGTACTAGCGAAGAGCCTAGACCTACCTTTGTTAGCTCCTTACTCAATAAAGAAGACTCCGAAGAAATAATCAAGTTAATAATGGAATTTAAAGACTGTTTTGCTTGAAACTATGACGAGAAGCCAGGATTAGCTCCAGAGGTCGCAGTCCATAAGCTAGGAGTGGATCCTACTTCTATCCCAGTCAGGCAAGGTCTCAGAAGAATGCGTCTAGAAATCGAACAACAAGTCATAGCTGAAGTTAAAAAGCTAATAGACGCTAAATTTTTCCGTGAAGAGCAATACCCGACTTGGTTAGCCAATGTGGTGCCAGTCAGAAAAAAGAATGGTCAGATCAGAATTTGTGTGGATTTCAGAGATTTAAACAAGGCATGTCCAAAGGATGAATTCCCTCTACCGATCCCGGAACTAATGATCGACATCGCTTCGACACATGAAATATTCTCATTCATGGATGGATCTTCAGGATACAACCGGATAAAAATGGCTCCGGAAGATGAAAAGCTTACAGCATTCGGAACGCCGATCGGAGTATATTGCTACACGAGTGATGCCATTCGGATCGAAGAACGTAGGAGCAACATACCGAAGAGCGATGACAAGAATTTTTGATGATCTCATCCACAATCAAGTCGAATGCTACGTGGACGATGTGGTCATCAAAAGCAAAGTAAAGGACAACAACTCCGTATGATTTGAGAATTGTTTTCGAACGATTAAGACAATTTAACCTTAAGATGAATCCCTTAAAATGTGCCTTCGGCGTCACCTCCGGGAAATTCTTAGGATTCGTTGTCCGACATCGACCCGGAAAAGATTAAAGCCATCTTAGAAATGCCGCCTCCCAAAACCTTAATGCAACTATGATCTTTTCAAGGGAAGCTGGCATATCTTCGACGCTTTATCTCAAACTTGTCAGGTAGGTGTCAGCCTTTCTCGGCACTAGTTAAAAAGGAAGCCAAATTTATTTGGGAAGAGAAATGCCAGAAGGCCTTCGAGGACATTAAACAATATTTAATGACACCTCCTGTCTTAGCAGCCTCGGTCTCGAGTAGACCGTCGATACTTTATATCGCGGCTTTAGACGACTCTCTCGGAGCCCCGTTAGCCTGTGTCAATGATGAGGGTAAAGAAAATGCTCTTTACTACCTAAGCCGTCGTTTACTTCCGACGGAAATAAGGTATCCCGCAATTGAAAAGCACTCGTTTGGCCCCGATCTTCGCCGCTCAAAAACTCGGACACTACATGCTTTCTCATAAGGTCAACCCGATCTCGAAATTTAATCCATTGCAATACTTGATGACCCGTCCAACGCTTTCACGCGGACTTGCCGGATGGTCAATGATATTATTGCAATTCGATATAACTTTCGTGCCTCTTCGTGCCGTAAAGGGACAAGTCTTAGCAGATTTCCTCGCAAGGCACACCCTCTGCTCGGCAGAATCTCCTCTCAATGACGACTTGCCGGATGAACAAATAATAAGCCTAGAAGACCTCGATGATCGACGTTGGGAATTATATTTCGACGAGCATCTTCAAGCACACAAAGACGAAGAATCGCAAGTGATAGTGCCCGGTAAGGCAGGGATCGGATTAATCTTTATAACACCGGAGCGGGGATGTTAAGATACTCCTACCACTTGACAGAGCCGTGTACAAACAATGAAGCAGAATACGAAGCCCTCATAACAGGACTGGAATTAACTATTCAAATGGGGATAACAGACATCAACATCTACGGGGATTCACAGTTAATCATTCAACAGATTGCCGGACAGTACAGAATTTTAAAACCAAGACTCGAGCAATACTTCCAGTATGCCATACAGTTGTTAGAACAGATTTTGAATGTGACGATCTACAAAATTCCCAGAAAAGAAAATGCTTTAGCAGATGCGTTAGCTCGCCTCGCAAAAGAATTTGCTCGCTCGCAAGATGAATCGGTGGAAGTGTCGGTTCACGGACGTCAAGTCCTATCACAACTCGACATAGACACAATACACAAATCGAAAAAGAAAAAGAATTAGTTGCAGCGAGTGACGGAAAACACGTAAGATTGGCGACAACCATTAATGGACTACCCGCAAACAGGAAAACTACCGGACGATAGGTCGTTATCCCATCGGATCAAGAAAAGAACTCCGTCCTACGCATTAATAAACAACACGTTATACGTAAGGTCTTTTAATCAAATGTGGCTAAGGTGCCTAAGCGGGTCCGAGGCCCGTGAAATTGTTAAAGAGGTGCATTCGGGACTCCGTGGCGCTCACCAGTCGGGTCCGAAGATGAAAATGAAAATTAAAAGACTAGGGTACTTCGGCCCTCGATGATGACCGATCGCATGAAAATCGCCAAGAGCTGTCACCAATGCCAAGTGCACGGAGTGGTTCTACACCAACCTCCAAATGTGCTACATCCGACAATTGCGTCATGGCCATTTGAATGTTGGGCACAGATATAGTGGGTCCAATAGAACCATCATCTTCAAAAGGACATCGCTTCATTCTTGCAGCTACAGATTACTTTTCCTAGTGGGCAGAGGCAGTTTCACTTAGAGAAGTGAAAGCACACCACGTGCTACAGTTTTTCAAGAACCAAGTTGTCTACCGTTTTGGAGTGCCGCGCAGGATCATCTCGGATAATGGGTCGGCATTCAAAAGCACACAAATCAACAATTTTGTCGGGAGACACGGAATCGACCGGCGATATTCAACAATTTACTACCCAAGAGAAAACGGCTCGTACCGAGGCTTTTAATAAAACTCTCGTTCAAATTTTAAAGAAAACTTTGGACGATAATAAGAGAAATTGGACCGAGAAGTTATTAGAAGCCTTATGGGCCTACGGACAACCTTCGAACTCCTACTCAAGCTACACCTTACGCTCCGGTGTATGGGTCCGAGGCGATGTTACCCTTAGAGGTCCAGGCTTCCTTCACTCGAATTGCGAGTTGCAAACAAAATCACGACAGAAGAGAATGCCAAATTACGACTAGAAGAATTGGAAAGCCCGGAAGGGAAAAGACTTGCAGACGCAACGAATTTAGAACTATACCAAGCTAAGATGGTTCAAGCCCATGACAGATTGGTCCGCCCAAGAACCTTCAAAGTTGGTGACTTAGTTCTCGTTCTCAAAAGACCTATTCTTGCACACCGCAAGATAGGAGGAAAATTTGAACCCACTTGGGAAGGACCGTTTGTGGTTGAAGCAGTATACTCAGGAGGCTCCTACCAGCTAGTGAATTGCCAAGGAGAACGACATATGCTTCCGATCAATGGACGATACTTGAAAAAGTATTACGCTACCTGATGTTTCAAAGGAATGGATTTTTATTTTTCATCCCTAGAAGCACGGGTGAAGTAATTACTTATGACTGGGTCCGAACCCAAAAATAATAAAAAATGTGCTAAAATAAATAAAATCATGATAATAAAATTTTCCTTCCATATCAAAATCTCTTTCCTGATCTTATCACACTTCATTCCCGTTAAATTTAAAAAATATAAAAGTAATAAAAAACTCGTCTTTAATAAACATTTTCTTAATGTTCTTGTTCTTAGTATGGCCCTCGGTCTTTTTCCTTGTCTTTTCGCGGGGAAATGTCGAACGGGCGGTTGGTCCCGAACTTTAGAAATGGCGTAAGCCTTGCACTCAACGAAAAGAGGGTGAAAGATGGAGCGATAATAGAGATTGACTCGGACTTCGCACCGGCGGGCTCCGCAATACGAGGAAAGTGACTGGGTCCCGGTTGACTGGAGGAACCGCCCGGCCGGACAAGAATGAAAGTGGGTGGCCCAAGCCACCAATCCAAGCAGCAAGAAAAGGAAAATAAGCACCGAAGAAGACAAGAAAATCAAGTCCGTAGTCGCCACGACAGAGGGCGAGCTTGTCGTGGCCGCGCCTACGGAGATTTAGGAAGTACGAAGAGCTACTCTCACCGCAACTCAACGAAGAAATAAAAATCGCCGTATCCGCTAGATGTTAAGTAAATTAGCAGCGGACCAGCGCGACGAGGCTGTTGCTACTGCCAGTACATACACTTCAAGGACACCGGTTCACCAGGAACCTGAAGAAAGGAAGCTGGCTCCCAGGATGACAGAAGAAACCAGGGAAATCTTAAGAAGAACAGAAGAAAGAAGGCTACAACGTCACCAGACAAAGTCAACAATGATGCATAACCTTGTTGCAGAAGCAACCCCGGAGGATGTCCCGACGGACACCATCTCCGAGGAGCCGAGGTATGCAGGAGAACGTGAAGGGATTGAGCCGTATATCCCACAGTATGTCACCAGGCCTCGCCATTTGCAGATTATTCCAGAATACGAGCTAGAAAGAATGCAGAATGTCGAGAAGAAAACTTTTGAATACTTCGAGAGAATCGTAGGCGGGAGGATCAATATACTAGAAGGCCTCGAGCTACATACAGACGTGTTCTCAGAATACGAACAACAACAAATCGTGGACTGCATCTGGGATTTAAAAAGAATGGGCCGAGCGGGCCGCCTAAGAGAAAACACTTACTCGGAACCCCGGAGATGGATGCCAGGGAAAGGGAAAATTACAATACAATGTGGATGCTGCTACAACTTCGCAGAAGATAGGAAGGGAAACCCACCGGGAATACTCCGTCATGGCCAGGTGGATCCAATGACATTGGTCATTAAAAGGATGGTAAAGAGAATGATAACATGGAGGGTACGCCGGAAGATTGCATACCCAATACCGCATTATTAACATTTACAAGAAGGGTGATCGCATACCCCCGCACATAGATCACCACGACTTTGTCGGACCTTTACGCACGGTTTCTTTTCCGAATGAGTGTAATATCATGATCGGATCCGACCTCCGGATAGCAGGCCCGAGTGAGTTCCGAGGGCCGGTAAAGATACCATTACCGGTAGGGTCCGTCATGATACTGAAGGGAAACGGAGCGAGATGTCGCTAAACATTGCATACCGGGAGTACCGATGAAGCGGATCTCGGTTACTTTCGAAGGATGGACGACAGGAAGACACCTTACCACTTCCGGCCCGGACCCGGAGCTAGAGAGCCTCCGGCCTTACGAGCTGTGAGTTACATGGAAAATATCACACCTCCAACGTACATCCATACGGCATCCTTACCAAGGATGGCTTGGAAGGTGATGTTATTGACCATGTACCTCGCTATTCAAACATGGATTTCTAACAGATACCTTTTTTTGGATGCATCGACAAAGATCATACATAGTCCGTTTTGAGTGTATATGGATTGTATGAGATGTATTCCAGATCGAGTTGTATGATGTATCTTCAACATGAATGGAAAGAAAGTGACCATGTCACATTTTTGGCCTTCACCTCTTTTGTGCAAGTTGACTGGAAAACACCATTAAAGTTAAATGAACTTCGAACAAAGAACAGAAAAGAAACAAAAAGAATAAAAGAAAACTTTCCTTAAAAAAAAAATCTAAAAAATGTTGAACACCAAATTCACATGAACATTAAAGAAACGATAAAATAAATTTGATTCGTTAAAGGATAAACAAAATGAACACAAATTTTAAATCAAATCTCAATCAAATTCAAATTCAACCTTCCAGATCTCAAATCAAATCTCAATCAAATTCAAACTCAATCTTCCAAATCTGAAATCCAATCCGTTCTACTCTCTCCCTTGTCTGGGATGGAAGCGGTTGATTCCATTGACACGGATCGAATCCGATGGCGAGGAATTGTATCCAACCCAAACCAGCGACTTTTGATCAATTCTTTTGAATGTGATATGTAACATTTACATATTCCCTCCTAACTCGTTTCTTTCCACAAAAAAAAATCTTTTACAACTTTCATGAAATTCTCGAAACACCAAAATCCCACACTACAAATCTTTGCAAAATCAATTACCTTTCAAAATTCAAAATTCTTGGGGTTGAGGATTTTACATCCGAGACTGCATTGCTTTAGGATCTTTTCCCTATCGCAATGAAATACATCAAAATCAAATTCTTGGGGTTGAGGATGTTACATCCGAGACTGCATTGCTTTAGGATTCTTTCCCTATCGCAATGAAATACATCAAAATCAAATTCTTGGGGTTGAGGATTTTACATCCGAGACCGCATTGCTTTAGGATCCTTTCCCTATCGCAATGAAATACATCAAAATCAAATTCTTGGGGTCGAGGATTTTACATCCGAGATCGCATTGCTTTAGGATCCTTTCCCTATCGCAATGAAATACATCAAAATCAAATTCTTGGGGTCGAGGATTTTACATCCGAGACTCGCATCGCTTTAGGATCCTTTCCCTATCGCAATGAAATACATCAAAATCAAATTCTTGGGGTTTAGGATTTTACATCCGAGACCGCATCGCTTTAGGATCCTTTCCCTATCGCAATGAAATACATCAAATTCAAACTTTTGGGGTCGAGGATTTTACATCCGAGACCGCATTGCTTTAGGATCCTTTCCCTATCGCAATGAAATACATCAAATTCAAAATTTTTGGGGTCGAGGATTTTACATCCGAGACTGCATTGCTTTAGGATCCTTTCCCTATCGCAATGAAATACATCAAATTCAAACTTTTAGGGTTGAGGATTTTACATCCGAGACTGCATTGCTTTAGAATCCTTTCCCTATCGCAATGAAATACATCAAATTCAAAATTCTTGGGGTTGAGGATTTTACATCCGAGACTGCATTGCTTTAGGATTCTTTCCCTATTGCAATGAAATACAGCAAAAAATCGAACTCTTGAGGTTAAGGATTTTACATCCAATACCGCATTGCTCTGAGATCTCTCCTCATTGTAATGATTCAATCCAATCAATTCAATTTTCTTTTGAGGTTGAAGATGTTACATCTAAAACCACAAAATTCCAATTCTCATTTCAAATCAAATCCCTTCAAAATAATTTTGACAAAACTTCAATTTAAATTAAAACTCAAACTAAAATCTAAGCTCACACATCAAAACTTAAAATTGAAACAAAATAAAATCTAAGTTGAAATTCCCCCAGGTCATGTGATTTGGGATTCACCTCCTTTTCCTTTCCTCAGCGAGAGTTCGAGAATCTCCAGCTCTCGTAGATATACTCGACACTCCCCGCCGAAAACTTTTCTACTTTGTCCTAAGTTTGTCACTTGGACGTTTGTGTTGGTTTTGTTGATCGCTTCGGTCAACACCAATACACGCGGTGTGCTCCGTCAGCTCACCACACCTATTGGGGGTCCATTTGTTGACTTCATTTTTGATGAGGTCATCTCTTCTTCTTTTTAGTACTTAGGATCTAGCCTTAGGCTTTTCCTTTGACTATCTTAGAAGTTTAGAATTGGGACCCACCACTTAGAAATTCAAACCACTTCTTAACTCCCCGCAAACTCCACAAACTTGACTATAGACCCCTAATCACCTAGAGGGTCGAAATCAAATGCGGAAGTTTAAAGGATGAGTTCCTATAGGACTCTTCGGCCTTAGGACTACCCTGGGTGGCCTGGTCTGGTGAAGGGATGACTTACACACACACACTACACTTATACACTACACTTTCACACACATCCTAAAAACACACCTATACCTAACTTGATCTCCTGACTCATGAAGGTGATCCATATGGATGATCCTTAACCCCTAAGCCCTTGGCTAAGAGGGTTAGGAACAACATAGTGGATGCCTCAAATGAGTCCCCTCATGGCTCATGTGGGCTTGATATGGCTTCATGGCTCGACCAAAATGATTTTATTCCACTTACATTCACCTAATCTTCAATTTTCCAAATTTTCAATTTTTGACCCCTGGACCCTACACCCGCCTAGCCTACCCAAAACCTTTGAAACTACCCAAAATTTGCAAAATCACCTAAATTACCCAAAATTCCTCAAAATCAACCCCAAACATTCCCACATTACTCAAATTGATCATCCATACCCAAAAATACCAAAAATTCCAAAAATACCTCCCAATACCCTCCAAATACCCAAAATACCCCTCTTGACCCAAAAATCCAAAAAATTCAGAAAATTCCCAGAAAATTCCAGAAAATCCAAAATATTTCCAATTTCATTTTATTCAACTACACCATGGGCCAATTTTATCAATTTACCCTACTTTTGTCAAAACCCCCAATTTGACCCATTTTAACCCTAAGTGAACCCAATGTCAAACCAAACCTACCCAATTGACCCAAATTCTGGTCCAATTCAATTCTAAACTTCAATTCAACATTCCCAACACCAATCTAGACTAAATCCAAGTCCAATTTGATTGACAGTTGGATCCAATTTCACTTTTGGCCTTAAAGCCCAATTTGGACCCATGACCCAAACCTAACCCAAACTCACCCAATTCAACTCCAATTAACCACAAACCTTTTCTAAACCTTCCTTAGCATCCCCATAAACAAAACATTAACATGATTTGCCCAAAATTTAGACCCAAACCCCACTCAAATTCAACCCAAAGCTAAAAGGCCCAATTTTGACCTAAACCCAAACCAAATCCAAATAAGCCCAAACCTCAAAATCAAAACCCAACCAAAGCCAAAACCTCTTTGAAACACTCCCATAAACATTTCCCAACATTTATTTTACATCAATTTCAACCCTAGCCCAACATTGGCCCAAGTTAACCCAATTTGACCCATATTGGCCCAATCACCAAGGAAGCCCAAATTCAACCCAATTCAAACCTAAATCACTCCCAACTTGCTTCAAATCACTCATGACACATCTATGAACTAAACACAACATTTGTTTGGCCCAATCCTTCACAAAATTCCCATCCATAAATTTATTTTTTTTTAAACCAAAAGCCCACTTTTTTAAACCTTCCTAAAAGCCCAAATTTCATGCTAAAGCCCATATGACAAATTCTTCTCATCATACCCTTAATTAAAATCATCCCTAAGTTCAAATCAACCATCAAATGATTCCAAATCAAGCCATGTGCCAAATCCCATCAAATCACTGCTAAATTACCAAAATTCCTAAAAACCTCTTTCATGAAAGTTGACTTAGCTTTTTCCAAGCCAAAGGTGAGCCATGAAGCCATGCATGAGCCACATGGGAGCCATGAGAGCCATGGAATCTACTTTCCACCTCACCATACCCAAGATGGCAAGAGGAGGAGGCCCTTTCCATATTCTCTTAAGGGGGATTAGCCACTTCCATGACTCCACTAAACCATGCTTAAACTTAATTGTACTTGGATGGTGACCCTTCCCCACTAATTAAGCTGACCTAAACCTCTTTATCTTCAGCCCAAACTAGCCATGGGAAGGTGCACCTAGCCTAATCCATGCATTTGACCAATTTGAGCCAAAATATACCCTTACCCCATTCTACTTTGATTCAAACACTTTACACATGTCCAAGCCGAATTGCCTTCACCAACTTCAAGCCCTGGACCTCCTGACCCTGAGGGTGACCCATGCCTGCCGGCCGCCCACCGGGTCGCCGGAAAACACCATGGTCGAGACATGGGAAGGAGCCAAGCATTGAAATTCCACCTCGCTGAATTTCCCCATGCCCGATGGCCATTAGTAGTCGTTCTTCCTCGACCTAAGCAATCGATCCCAACCCTCGGCCATCCCCGCGAGGCCCTCCAGCCCACCTCTATTTAAACCCGACCCCCTCACGGCTATGGAAGAGAGTTGCACAAACCTTGCCGAAACTCGCCAAAATTGTTCCAAACCCTACTCCATACTTAGAGCGAGCTTGATCCCAGGTGTCAATTCGCCCTAATCCCCACCAACAGAATCCAATTTCCCAATCGAAATTTCACCCAAAACCGGGACACTTTGCCACAGTGAGTCAATCTTCAAATCGACTGGCCCTACACCTTCACTAGACCAAGAGGAGAAGTTTCCCATTGAAAGCCCCATCTCCGAGGCCACCCAGTTGTTCCTGAATCCAAGCTTTGTGATCGGGCTTGGTCGAAATCATACCTAGACAATTCACCAGGCCAAGGGACTTCATCTAGAGCTTGCTTGGACCCAATCGAAGGTGACACAACCCTCAGATTGAAGCCACACTTCTCTGAGCAAAGGTAAGAGCTAACTCTTTATCCCGAGCTTCTGGAGATTCTTCATTTCAAATGCCTTAATTTCAATGCATGATCACCGTATAGATGTATTCGTCTCTTCAAGACGAATCCATAGAGCACAAGAACACGAAAATCTGTTAAGTATTGAGTGAGATATTAGAGATTTAGTGTAGACGGTTCTCGGGCTAGGAGGCTTGGGGACGATGAATGAATGCCGTTCATTTAATACACGCGCGGACGGACGGCCAGGATCGCGCCGGATGAGGAGACGGAACGATACAGCGAGCCCCCGGAGCGCTGAGTTGGATGGCGGCGCCTAATCAGAAGGCGACACGCGGCGTTTCGGAGCTGCCGAGGTTGACGCGGCGCCGCGTGGATAAATAGAAAATTACGGTATTTTTCTATTTATTTAATTCCCTAAACTTCAAAAATCCATAACTTTGTGTAGAAAAATCAAAAAAATAAAATAAAAATACCCTCTTGCTCAGTGAACAGAGAAGAATAATGTGGAAAAGAACTCATTTAATTTCATCAAGTATTTTATTTTTAAAGATTTATTTACGCTCTGCATTGTTTTAATTCTCCATGCATATAGGAAATTCACCATGGCATGAGACCATAGGGCTTTTGAAGCCTCTGAATTTGGGAACATTCCCTGAATTTTCCAAAGTCAGAAGCCATCCCTATGAGAAGTTATTGATTTTTTAAATTCATGTTTCTGTTTTGAGTATTTTAAATCTAATAATTAGCATGTTGTGAAATACATTCTAGGAAAATTTGGTGATGTTTCTTATTACCAGAGGACCCTAGGAAAAATAGGTTTTGAATTACTTCATTTAAAATAACCCTAATTGGCTTAAACACCCAAAATAGGACCCTAATTAATTAGAGTTAACCATACATCAAATTGACTTGAAATCAATTCTCCACTGACCTTTAGGATCAGAGGAACCCACCATAAAAATTTGAAGTCAATTGGACTTGGTTAGCCTCTACTAAATGGGTTGATTAAGCCATTTAGTCAATTTGAACTTTAAAAATTCATAACTTTCAAAATACTTTTCAAAAATTCACCAAATTAGTTTTGGAGCCTCTCTGATATTAGGGGAGTTTAAGAAAATTAAAATTTCAATTTTCTAAAAAAGTTGATTTTTGTATTATTTTAATATTTTAATAATTAAAAAAAATAAAAAAATCACAAAAATAATAAAATTCACTAAAATGTCATATTTTGAATTCTAATCACTTAGGAACAAACCCCGTATTTTTCTTAGGTCTATTTGATGAGATATTAAATTTTAAAGCCCTAAGGTAATTTTAAAATTAAAAAAAATGTATTTTTTAGCATTTCCACTAAAATAATTCTAATAAATCAAGGAAAAATCAGAAAATTGTAAAAATTGATTCTCTGATTTTCTTGATATCAGAGAGATTTTTGAAAAATATAATTTTTATTTTTCAACCTTTATTTTATTGTTAAATTAATTAATACTCCAAAACTTAAAATAATTATAATAAAAATAATATAATTCAAAAAATCACCAAAATTGGTCCAAGTGGTCCTCTAGTCATTAGGAATGTCCCATAATTTTCCTAAGGATAGAAACTTTCCTTGGTCATATTATTAAATTTTCCTTGGAAATCCCTATTTTCTACCAAAAATAATTACATAAATAAATTAAATACAGAAAAATCACATTTTCTCCTCTCATGTCCTTATTGGCATATGAGTGAAGTCACATAAAAATTTCAAGTTCATTTAAGCTCAATTTAGTGAGTTATGAAATTATTAAGCTTGAAGGGCAAAATGGTAATTAAAATTTTAACCCTTAATTAAAACTTTAGGTTTAATAAAATTAAAAAGTAAAATATTTTATCTTAATCTGATTTGGATGATTGAAATTTAAATAATTAAGGGATAGAAACCTATTAAACAATTTAAAAATTATTAAAATAAACCTTAATTAAATAATTGACTAAATTTGGAAGAATAATAAAGTTGGAATTATTAAATAGGGATATTATTAAGAAGAGATTTGTTCTTTAATCTAAGGATCCCTAAATTAATCATCTCAATAATATTTAATCTCCAATTAAAATGATAATTTAAATTTAAGTTTTAAAATGTTCAAGGACTTAACCATTAAATTAAATTAAAGTTAAATTATTAAACTTTTTTTTAAAATTTTCAATTAAATTAAAATTAAAAATAAAATTAAATTAAAGATTAAATTAAATTAAATCAAACAAATTAAATTAATCTAAATTAAATTAAATTGAACAAATTAAATTGAATTGAATTAAATTTAATTAAATTTATTTAAAATTAAATTAAATTAATTAAATAAAATTAAATTAAAACATATTAGATTAAATTAATTAACATCAAATTAAATTAAAATTAAATTAAAATCAAATTAAATTAAATTAAATTAAAATTAAAAATAAAATTAAATTAAAATTAAATTAAGTTAAATTAAATCAAATTAAATTAAAGGAAATCAAATTAAATTAAATTAAATCAAATTAAATTAAATTAAATAATATCAAATCAAACTAAAATTGAATTAAATTAAATAATGGAATCAAGTTAAAATTAAACCAAATTAAATTAAAATTAAAATTAAACCAGATTAAATTAAATTAAATTAAAGTTAAATTAAATTAAAAATAACATCACCTAAGACATAATGAAATTCAAAAATAAAAATAAAGCAACTTTAACACTATTTCAAATTTAAACCCATTAACTGAAATTAAATTAAATCACAAATCATTTGAACACCAATTTGCCCTCGAAGACTTTTATTGTCATAACTCCTAAATAGAATGTTAAATGAAGTGTTACTTCACTTATAGGATATTCAAATGTCCTAGTTCACTGAGCAAGATAACAACAAAACTTGAAATTCTCGGACGATTAATTCATTTGTATAATTAAATTCGTTTGGACTTAAAACAATTCTAGCAATATTGAAAAGATGTTTAAGATTCTTCTTAAGCACTTCCTCAATATGATAGGATGTTTATAAGAACAACTGAACTTAATTGTTCTTTGATGAAGAAAATCGTCCTCAAACCAAAACATAAGAACCTAGACGTCATAGGAAATGACTAGTTATAGGATTAGGAATTTGGTAGAAAACCATAACCCTTCCTTAGCTTTACCTAGGAACTTGCTTAAATATTCTAAATTGTGTTTAAGTGCGGCACTGGATGACGGGAAGACCCTCCGAGTACGCTTTTATTTTATTGCAATTTACTTTCTTGCAATTTACTTTATTGTAAATGCACTTTACTTTTCTTGCATGATAAACAACTCGTTGCATGAAAACCCACACTTAGTGAGTTATGAAATTATTAAGCTTAAAGGGTAAAAATGGTAATTAAAATTTTAACCCTTAATTAAAACTTTAGGTTTAATAAAAAATTAATAAGTAAAATATTTCCAATCCTAATCTAATTTGGATGATTGAAATTTAAATAATTAAAGGGTAGAAACCTATTAAGCAATTTAAAATGATTAAACCTTAATTAAATAATTGATTAAATTTGAAGAATAATAAAATAATTATTAAAATATGGATATTATTAGGAAGAGATTTATTCTTTAATTTAAAATCCCTAAATTAATTATCTCATTAATATTCAATTCTTAATTAAAATGATAACTCAAATTCAAACATTAAAGATTCTAGTCATTAAACTAAAATTAAATTATTAAACTCTTTTAAAATTTCAATTAAAATTAAAAATAAAATTAAATTAAAAATTAAATTAAATTAAGTAAATTAAATTAAATTAAATTAAATTAAATTAAATTAAAATTAAAAGTTGAATTAAATTAAAAATTAAATTAAATTAAATAAATAAAATTAAATTAAATTAAATTAAATTAAATAAACAAATTAAAATTAAATTAAATGAACAAATTAAATTAAATTAAATTAAATTAAATTAAATTAAATTAAATTAAATCAAATCAAATTAAATTAAAATTAAATCAAATCAAATTAATTTAATTTAACATCAAATCAAACTAAAATCAATCAATTGAATTAAATTAAATTAAAGATTAAATTAAATTAAGTCAATTAAATATAACATCACCAAAGACATAAAGAATTCAAAATAAATCTAAAATAACTTCAACACTATCCTAAATTTAAGCCTCATTAATCTAAATTAAGCTAAATCACAAACCATTTGAACACCAATTTACCCTTAAAAGCTTTAGTTATCATAACTCCTAAACAATATTAAATGAATGCTACTCACCTATGTGATATTCAAACGCTCCCAACACTGTGCCAGCATAACAAAACTCGAGATTCTTGACGATTAATTCATTTGTGTAATTGAATCCATTTGGACTTAAAACAATTTAATAATATTGAAAAGATGTTGCAAGGATTCTTCTTAAAACACTTCTTCAATATGATAAAGATGTTTATAAGAACAATTGAAATTATCCTTTGACAATAAAATTGCCTTCAAACCAAAACACACAACTCAGACGTCATAAGAAATGATTAGCTATAGGATTAGGAATTTGGTAGAAAAACCATAACCCTTCCCTTAGCTTTACCTAGGAACTTGCTTAAATATTCTAATTGTGTTTGCTACTGATGACTTTAAGACCCTCCAGTACGTTTATTTTATTGCAATTTACTTTCGCAATTTACATTATTGCAATTTCATTAATCGCATCACACTTACTTTTCTTGCATGATAAACAACCGTTGCATGAAAACCCACACCTTTAGGATAGTCCCTAAACCGAAACCAAAACTTAATTAAAAGCCATCACAAGATAAAATTCACCGCCACAACATTTCAAAATATAAAACAACTCGTAAATTTAATCACAAACGTAACACAAAACTATAATTACAATTAAATTAAAACGTCCCCGTTGGATGATCGGGAATACCTCTGATGATGTAACCTACGAGTTGCTAACGGATTTCACTGCCTAAATGAAAGTGTGGAACTCATTCAGCTTGAGTTGCATAAATTCATTTTGGACTATGAAATCCGATAAAAATAATGATGCCGGAAGGATGGAACCGCTGGATCTTAACCGGTGTCGTTATAATCAACTTTAAGATTTGTTTTAATTAAAGTATTGAAAACACTCGAAATTAAGATTTTCTCTAAACCAAAACACTTTTCTCATCCCCTGATTTATGACTTCTAAAATTGAACCTCTCGCAACAACAAGGAGCCTTGAGCATGGTGGGCAAGACGTCATCATCACGCTGAAAACCTCG
This sequence comes from Papilionanthe hookeriana x Papilionanthe teres, assembly GCA_022702705.1. NCBI lineage: Eukaryota > Viridiplantae > Streptophyta > Magnoliopsida > Asparagales > Orchidaceae > Papilionanthe > Papilionanthe hookeriana x Papilionanthe teres. The sequence goes on along the minus strand of CM040431.1, from coordinate 98,941,320 downwards.
AGTCTACTTCAAAGAAAACTTTCCTAGAATTAAATAACAAAGCCATAGGACTTCGAGGTAGTTTGCCTAGTGCAACATAAATACTTAACCTTTCGTTAGGCACTTGCATTGCAAATTAAGCCCTAACCGGTCTTAGATTCCGAGGTAGTCGTCCCGCACGACACAAACCCTCATACTCGAGGCCATTTGCTCGATTTTATCATAAAATATAGCCATAAGCCCTAATTAATTCAAAATCGGGTAAGATCAAAACATTTAAATAAATATTAGGACTTTCCTAAACTCAAGCCAAAACAATAGGATAGTCGGGAAATTACCGAAGTTCGCTTCGAATCCGTGATTTCTCCTACTTTTCTTCCTTTGGATTCCCAAAACAAAATGTTCCAAATTTGATCCATTCCCTAATAAATTCCAAAATTCAATCCTCGAAAACTAAACTTTGGAAATCCTTGAGAGCGTAAATATTGATTATTATCGAGAGTTTTCTTAGGGATTCCCATCACTTAAGATGTAATTAACTATGTGGGCTTGCCTCATATGGAATTTTAAAGAACCTGTGTAATATAAACCCTCGTTTTTGCTTTCATATTAAGCAGGGGAATTTGTTCGCTTATAAAATTAGTTCGCGTACCAAACGGATGTCACAAATCTTCTAGTTTATTTAATCGAGCCCCACCGTCAAGCAAAGGTGTCTATCCTTAGGATAGATACACAGCTTTGTGGTGCGGTGCTCGTTTATATAAATTATTTCAGATTTTTGAGATCTATGACCATATCTTAAAACCTTCAAATTTAAAATTATTTTCAAAATCAAATACTACTTTTCAAAATTATTTATTTAAATTAAATTAAAAATTCTCCGACAACTTCTGTTGGACGACCCCCTTTTTAAAATAATACACACAACCTAAAAATATGCCGACAGTCTCTGTGCGATCTGCTGGGACAATTCCTCTCTCCATTATAATCAGACACTTCGCTTTCAAAAATCAAGTAGTATATCCATGTCCTTATTGGTCAAACTACCTTCTCTCGTTGGAATACTATGTTCATTCCTACTCGACGTTATAATAACATCTCTCTGATTTAGGAGCCACCGTTTAGACACCCATAAACAGAGGTTCTGTATCCTTTTACCTCATTTTTCGAGGTGGGGCGACCCCCAATGTAGTGTTAGTTTAGGAGTGATCCTTCGAGTCGAGAAGTCTTGCATAAGACTTTCTTTTCCTTTCCAACTCTCGAATTGACTTTACCTTCTCTACACCTTTGAACATTCCGTTCTAAATAAACGAACCCTCTAATAAATGATTCTTTTAACAAATGATTCCTTCTTATAAATACAATTTAACAAGAATGAGTTCGACTTTTCAATTCCTTTCTTTTCATCCTAAAGAAAAAGAAGCATAACCGGACCGACAACCAATCTACCTCGCGTAAATGGAAGCCCCAAAGCTGATTTTCTCCTTCACCAACTGACCGGGACTTCGATTGCCTATAAGGATTTAGCCGCTCAACAATGGGATCATCCGATCTGGACAAGGATTTGAAAACATGAATGTCAAGATCACCGACGTCTCCCTCTTTGCACCGACGAACAAGGTATCCGAAGCCGAGAAGCCGCCGCTTGAATTCAACCTTAGGTCGACCCAAGAGTTTCCTCCCCGCAAAGGATCCCGACCGAGAGGAATACCGCCGTCCGGCAGAGGACCTGCTCTTACTACCCCCATCGGTCTAGTTGCTTCGGCACTTACCCCGACTTTTGCCAAATTAAAGGGAAAGAACTGCATTATGGTGAACCCGTTACCGTGGAGGGCATGCATCTTCCCGTAAGACTCCTTCTCGTTTTCGAAATCGGGTCCAGCTTCAAAGATTCCATCACCGACAAGGACCCAAAGAAGAAACAAGGCATGATCGCTGTGAGAAGCCGCAGCCGCCGAAATTGCTTTCCCGGAGGAAATCCCGCAGCCGCCAATATACACCGTCGCTTCTCAACACATACCACTTTTGGGAGGAAGTAGGTTCCATCCCCTCTCCGCCTGTAGGACGAGGAAAATGTTCGCAAGCATCAAGCCGCCGCATTACCTCAGCCCGCATATTACAATGATAAATTTCAGAAAAGGACTAGAACTACGCCGGTTGCTTCGATTGCAAACTTTGGTAGAAAAGTTAGCAAAGAAGGAAAACTGCCCCGTATCGGAGATTCTACGAAGGATAAAGGGTGCCGCCTCAAATCCCTGCCCGGGGCCCCGAGTATAACCCGCCGTCATGACAAAAGGTCAAGTAAAAGAATGAAGGCTAGTCCGCCCGTCGTCGGCTCAGATTGGCGACAGGAAGATACCACCTTCCAAAGATTTGGCCGACGTACCATCCGTCCTAGACCTTCTCCGCTGCTGGAAGGATGGTATGGCGTTCCACTACGGGGCAGCTTGAGACTAAAACAATGTACTCCCCCAAGAAAGAAAGTCTCGCCAGAGACTCGAATCCGAAGAAAGTGCTACCGCGATAAAGGGGACCCCAAGTATCGCATGACAACCGCGAAGACACACGTAAAGCCCCGCTTAGAAGATGCCATGGAAAGTTGAGAACCTGATATCCGACGATCGTTAAAAGAAAGAGAAGAAAAGTTCGGGAGACGAGATTGATTCATCGGAATTCACACGACGAATATGTAGAAATCAACATGGTCGAAACACGAGCTTCACGTCTTCGCAAGGTGCTCCAGCCGCGTAAAGAGAGGAGCCGTGGAATCACGGGAGAAGGCAGCCTTTCCCGTGGAGAAAGACGACACGAGATCGCTTCAAATGGCGAAAAGCCGATTGAAGAGACGGTCGTAGCTCGGCTACTCTCCCGCAGTCAAGTGCAACCACAAAAAGAGAGACACCTGCATGTCATTCACATCAGACGGAGGAAAGGAGATTACATCCGTCAATGGGGATGATCGGGCTCGAAAAGGATACAACACAAAGTATGATCCCGAAAAGGATATCAAGAACTTGGTGAACACAGTGCGAGAAGCCTTAGCATAATCGAAGAGCGTGACATCCATTCGGACGGGCAGACCCACCCAAGAATTCCGACGCTGTCCAATACCCGGCTTCGTACCACCTCCGTTTAAGACCTTCGGGACGAACGGAACCCCCGACAAAGATGTTGCACACTCGCGCGGGGCTTGTTGTAATGCCGGCGGGAGCGATGCACACTCTTCCGAGCGCCCGCGTCGCCACTCGTCGTGAATCGGGCCTCACTGTGGGCAGGACCATCAACAAGGTCGGCGAAGACGTTCTCGTAGCGAGAACCTCTTCATCAAGCGATTCGTCGGAAAGCACAACACCAGCATCACTATATGTGATTTAGTGGTAGAGAAACAAAGGCCGAACGAAACTTTGGTGGATTACATACTTCGCTGGAGGAACTTAAGCATGAAGTGTGAACTACAACTACAAGAACAACATGCAATCGGCATCTTACTTAAAGCATTTCACGCCCGGAGCAAGACTTCTCCTCAAAGGATTCACTATTAAGACTTTCGGAAAGAAGTTGTTAAGCAAGGCCGGAAGCTTGCAAGAGGAAGCGAAGAAATTAAGTTTCGCCGACAAGACCCGACAAGCAAAAGCTCGTGAAGACTTTCGAAAAGAAATCCGGATTGTTGCAAAGAGCCGACAAAGGCAAGCAAATCGATACAAATATCGTCCAAACGGCCGCAAAGAATCCCTTAACAAAATTTACTAAGAATCCCTGCTCTACGATTGGCCATCTCCACAGTATGAACAACCGCCTCGTCCGCAACGTACATTAAGGAGCTTCGAGCAGTGGAATATCCGTTCAAGAATGAAGTAGTTGCCGAAAATGTTCCGTAGTCCGATGAAGACTCCGCATTTCCAAACGCGCAGCCTAAAAGACCGCAGGAAGTCAACAAGAAAGGTGATCCCAACTTTTGCCCCTACCACCGGATGCTTGGGCACAAGATAGAAGATTGCATTACCTTCAAAAGTTGGCTCAATGACAACCTTCGAAAGGGAATATAACGATCCCGAAGGAGTACTACGAAGGAACCCCTTAAAGGAGGTTCCGTCAATGCCATCTCAACCGATCCCATCATTCCGATAGATCCCTATACGACCGACGATGGATGGACTACCGCTCGGACGAGGTCTTCGAAAAGATTTTAGACAAAAGATCCAAACCGCCTTGGCAAGCCTTCACCTCGAGTTCGAGACCTCGTTGGGTTTGCGTACTATCACTTGCGATAAGAACCACCCCAATGTGAGTGCGATCAAGAGAAGAAAATCGACGAAGAAGAGAGGACCGAGGCTCGAACGCGTACTCAGGGGCCGCTTATCCTAGGATAGTTGTTTCGATTCGGGAGAAATCCTCGAACCTCTCGACTCGTACGATTATCTCGCTCACTTCTGGGATCATATAATGATAAGGGTGTGATGGAAGTCGGCCATTGCCAATCGTTTTTAACGATTACGTAACTAGCGACAATCCGCATATCGATTTCGACATCAATCACAATTCTCAAATCATACACGATCTCGACGAGCAAAATAACGGTATAGAAGGCATCCATAAAGGAGGATACACAGAGTTCAACAAGCAACGAATCTATCTCGCGAGTTTCGAGGAGCTCCAAATAACATGAGCTGTTTCTGACTTCAGGACAATCCGAAGAGCCTCATTCTCAAATAATCCCAGAGACACCGACAAGCTCAAACACTAGATTCGAAGAAATTGCTGTGTAAGCTGACCCAAGAAGCGGAAGAGTTCTACCCTCCGAGAATGGGTCCAAAAGAAAGAGTTTATGCCTGCTCAAGAAGAACCAACCCGGGCACAGTATGAAATACCCATTCGAGAAGAGCCTGCACACAAAGCGCTTTTACCTATGAATGAATGTATCTTAGAAACTATCGCTGGAATCAGAGATGACATGATGCAGCCTCATCTTATCAAATGAGACGAGAGAAGCTCGATCAAGGCCTCCATTTCGACCCGGAAATTTGCTTAGCCCAACGGCCGAAGATTGGGGATGGTTTGCTCGTTAAAGGAATGGCCAGTGTTACCTTCATCGACAATGACCTACTACTTGGGACAAGCAGACTACAACCGACCATTGTACATTTCGCTTACAATTGAAGTTTATACCCTCCAGAATATATTGGCAGATCCAGAGTCAACCATTATAATGAGCTTCAACACTAACATACTTCGAAATTGATGCTCGCAGCTCGAGGCCGACAAAATGTTATTAAGAGGATTCAACTCGAAAAGAGAAAGAGCCCTTTTATCAATAACGCTACTAATGAAGAACTGACTTTAGCAAAGACAACCACAAAATTTCACATAATCGATTCGAAACGTCGTTCAACGCTCTACCTGTGCCGACCATGGATCACATGAAATGTGATGGTACCATCATCTCTACATCGTTGCATCAAATACTACGATGGAGGGGAACAAGGCATCAAAGGTGACTTGCATTCATTCTCCGCACATGAGATTGGAATCCATGAAGACGCAAATATTAAGGGCACCTCCAAAGAAAACAATTTTCTCCAGAGATACCATAACGAATGAAGCGAAGAAAGCTGCCAACGAAGAACCCGAAGTTCTAGTCCAACAAGCCACTCACCACTCCCTTCCGGCGAGATGGTGAAGGTTTCTCCACAACTCGCATCCAGGTCAAGGCCGGGGACGCCGTGGTAGAGACGAGATTACTGGATTTTCAGAGGAAACCGCCTATCATAATGTTGATCAAAGATAAGCTCGAAGAAGAAAAGAAATCAAACAAAGAAGTAAATACAATAAGCCTTAAGAAGCCGTAATTCAAGATCTTCAAAGATGAGAAGAAATCGAAGAATACAACTGAATGTACGAAAAGATTAACCACTACGCACAGCCAGACGAACCCCCGATGCATTCTAACAAGATCGAGGGTATGGGTTGGCCAAAGAGGTACGTAACTAATGGCAAAAGGCCAATCAAGTTCTACCGTGGTGCTTCTTCCTCCAAAACCGAAAAATAATGTACAATTCGAAGATGTCACTTCATCGAATTAATGGAATTACCTTTTGAGTACTCTCCCGTGTTCAAAATTTAATTCAACGTGGTTTCTCATCTCCGATACTAATAAAAGGCCAATCACAACATTTTCAAAATTATGGAATAATCTTGCCGTCCACCCAATTCAAAGCATGGTCTCGGATTCGCCCGCACGCAGGTCGCCGACGATACCGAATTTTGCTTGGTTGTCACTTGCGAGTCCAATGAAAAACCGCATGGAAACTGATGTACGAACTCGAAGATTTACAAATTGGAGACGTCCACCAGACTCCGAAGAAGAAATCAAATCGTAATGATATTAACGGAAGTGAACTTAGGTACTAGCGAGAAGGCCCTAGACCTACCTTTGTTAGCTCCTTACTCAATAAAGAAGACTCCGAAGAAATAATCAAATTATTAACAGAAATTTAAAGACTATTTTGCTTGGAACTATGACTAGATGCCAGGATTAGCTCTAGAGGTTGCAGTCCATAAGGCTAGAGTGGATCCTACTTCTGCCCCACGACAAGGTCCCGTAAGAATGCGTCTAGAACGAACAAGTCGTAGCCGAAGCAAAGCTAATAGACGCTGATTTGTCCAGAAGAACAATACCCAACTTGGTTAGCCAATGTGGTGCCAATGTGAAGAAGAATGGTCGACGAATCAGGTGGATCCCGCAGGATTTAAACAAGGCATGTCCAAGGATGAATTCCCTCTACCGATCCCTGAACCGATGATCGACATTGCTTCGACACATGAGATATTCCTCATTCATGATATCTTGAGATACAACTGTATAAAAATGGCTCCAAGACAGCGCTTACATCATTCGTAACGCCTGACGGAAAATTGCTACACACAAAGATGCCATTCGACCGAAGAACGCGAGAGCAACCTACCGTATAGCAATGACAAGAATTTTTGATGATCTCATCCACAATCAAGTCGAATGCTACGTGGACGATGTGGTCAACAAAAGCAAAGCAAAGGAAAGCTTCAATTCGTATGATTCGAGAATTGTTTTCGAACGATTAAGACAATTTAACCTTAAGATGAATCCCTTAAATGATTTCTTTCGCGTCACCTCCGGAAATTCTTGTGGATTCGTTGTCCGACATCGTGGAATCGTAAATCAACCCGGAAAGATTAAAGCTATCTTAGAAATGCCACCTCCCAAAACCTTAAATAATCACTACCTTTTCAAGGGAAGTCTGCATATCTTCGACGCTTTATCCTCGGTCGCAGGTGTCGCCTTTCTCGCACTGGCTTAAAAAGGACACCAAATTTATTCTTGGGAAGAGAAATGCCAAGGCCTCTGAGGACATTAAACAATATTTAATGACACCTCCCGTCTTAGCAGCCCCGCTCCGGTAGACCGCCGATACTAAGCACCGCGGCTTTAGACGACTTTCTCGAGCCCCGTTAAATTTCGTGTCAATGATGAGGGTAAAGAAAATGCTCTTTACTACTTAAGTCATTGCTACTCCGACGGAAGTAAGGTATCCCGCAATTGAAAATCATTGTCAGGCCCCGATCTTCGCCGCTCAAAAGCTCGGTGCACTACATGCTTTCTCATAAGTGTCAACTCGATCTCGAAATTTAATCCATTGCAATACTCGATGACTCCGTCCAACACTTTCTGCGTACTCGCCGCATGGTCAATGATACACAGAATTCGATATAACTTTTGTGCCTCTTCGTGCCGTAAAGGGACAAGTCTTAGCGTACTTCCTCGCAAAGACACCCTTTGCCGTCGAATCTCTCCTCTCAATGACGATCCGCTGCATGAACAAATAATGAATCTAGAAGACCTGATGATCGACGTTGGGAATTATATTTCGACTCGAGCATCTTCGCCAGACAAAGAAGAAGAATCGCAAGGATATGTCTTGTGAAGGGGCAAAAAGAATCGGCTAATCTTTATAACACCTAGAGCGGGGATGTTAAGATACTCCTACCACTTGACAGAATCCGTGTACAAACAATGAAGCGTAATATGAAGCCCTCATAATGGATCGAATTAACCATTCAAATCTGGGATAACAGACATCAACATCTACGGGGATTCACAAGAATCATTCACCGTATCACGGACAAGATACAAAAAATTTTAAAGCCAAGACTCGAACAATATCTCCAAAGATGCTGATACTACCGTTGGAACAAACATTCCAAATGACGATCTACAAAATTTTAAAAGAAAATGCTTTAGCAGATGCTTTTGAATTTCGTCTCGCAAAAGAATTTGTCTCGTTTGCAAGATGAATCGCAGAAGTGTCGTTCACGGACGTCGTCCTATCACGCCGACATACACAATACACAACCGAAAAAAGAAAAAGAATCAAATTGCAGCAAAGGATGTAGTAAACACAAGATCAAGATAACCATTAATAAGACTACCCGCAAACAAAATGAAAGCTACCATAAGATAGGGTCAGCAACATCGATCAAGCAGTGCGAACTCGTCTTACGCATTAATAAACAACACATCGTACGTAAGGTCTTTTCGATCAAATGTACTTAAGGTGCCTAAGCGTGTCCGAGGCTCGTGAAATTGTTAAGGAGGTGCATTCAGACTCCGTGGCGCTCACTCACGGTCCGAAGATGAAAATGAAAATTAAAAGACTAGGTACTACCGGCCCTCGATGATGACCTCCACCACAAAAATCGCCAAGAGCTGTCACCAATGCCAAGTGCACGGAGTGGTTCTACACCAACCTCCAAATGTGCTACATCCGACTATTGCGTCATGGCCATTCGAATGTCAGTTACGTATTACAAGGTCCAATAATCCACCATCTTCAAAAGGACATCGGCTTCAATTTCATGGCGACAAACATTACTTTTCCATGGTGAGGCGGGCCCACTGTAGAAGTGAAAGCACACCATGCGCGCGCTTTTCTAAGAACCAAGTTGTCTACCGTTTCGAGTGCCGCGCAGATCATCTCGTATACGGGCCATCATTCAAGACACAAATCAATAATTTTGTTTCAAGAGACACGAATCGACCGGGCGATACTCAACAATTTACTACCCAAGGGCAACGGCCTCGCCGAGGCTTTGAAACCCCGTTCAACCCTAAAGAAAACCTCGGACGACAATAAGAGAAATTGGCACGGTATTGTTAGAAGCCTTACGCCTACCGACAACCTTCAACTCCTACTCAAGCTACACCTTACGCTTCCGTGTAAGGGTCCGAGGCAAAGGTTACCTTTAGAGGTTCGCCTTCACTTTTAATTGTACTGCAGTTCTACATCCACATGCCAGAAGAGAACGCCAAATTATGACTCAAGAATTAGAAAGCCCTGAGCAGAAGTGCTGGCAGCAACATAATTGAGATCATATCAGTTCAAGATGGCTAAGCCCATGACAAACTCTGTCCGCCCAAGAACCTTCAAAGTCAGGACTTAGTTCTCAAGCTTCAAGAGACCTATTCTCGCACACCGCAAGATAAAGAGGAAAATTTGAACTCCACTCGTGAAGGACCGTTTGTGTTATGCCAAGATACCTGAGGTTCATCGTTGAATTTCGTGAGAACGACATATGCTTCCGATCAACGGACGATACTTCGAAAAGTATTACGCTACCTCGATGTTTCGATTTTAATGAATTCTTCATCCCTTAAGCACGACGAAGTAATTACTTATGATCGGGTCCGGAAACCCAAAATACCAAATGTGCTAAAATAAATAAAATCATGATAATAAAGTTTTCCTCGTTTTCTTTTCCAAATCAAAATCATTCCCCTATCTTATCCTACTTCATTCGTTAAATTTAAAAATATAAAAAAAAAGAAGAAAAATATGTCTTTTAATAAACATTTTCTTAATGTTCTTGTTCTTGCACAGCTCCCCGATCCTTTTCCTTGTCTTTTCAGGAAATTTCGAACGGCGGTTGGTCCCGAACTTTAAGAATGGCGCAAGCCTTGCACTCGATGAAAAGAGGGTGAAAGATGGAGCTGAGACCGAGATCGACTCGGATTTCGCACCAAGCAGTGCCCACAAGACAGGAAAGGATCTGGTCTCACGACGAGAAGAACCGCTTCCCGGCAGACAAGGATGAGCGGGGTGGCCCAAGCCACCAACTAAAACAGCAAAGGGGAAAAGAAAGGCAAACACTCAAGAAGATAGAAAATGAAGTCTCAGAATAAGCACAAAGAGAGGGCAAAGCTTGTCACCGCCGCGCCCACGTAGATTCAAGAAGTTCGAAGGGTTACTCACGGCCAGAACGCCCAACGAAGAAATAAGAATCGCCGTATCCGTAAGATGTTAACAAAACTAGCCGCGGACCGCGACGAGACAAGCCGAGCACGTACATACACTTCAAGGACACCGGCTCACTCAAAGAACCCGGAAAAGAGAGGCCACTTCCAGGATAATAAAGGACCGGGGAAATTCACAAAAGAACTGTGAAGAAAGAAGCGGCTACCACGCCAATCGATAGAACCACCAAAAGAAGGGACATCCTTGTCAAGCAACCCCGGATGTCCCGACAGCATCATCCCCGAGAAGCCGAGGTATGCAGGAGAACGTGAAGGGATTTAACCGTATATCCCACAATATGTCACTGTGCCTCGCCACGCAGCATCATTCCGGAATACTAGCCTTTATATAGTGTATCAAGTTAAAAGAAAACTCGTGAATACTTCAGAGAATTAAAGGCGTAAGAATCAATACGCCGCAGGGCCTAGAGCTACATACGTACGTATTCTCGCAGTATGAACAACGCAAATCGCGGACTTCCATCCGGATTTGAAAAGAATGGGCCGAGCAGCCGCCCGAGGGAAAACACATACTCGTAACCCCGGAGATGGATGCCGTGGAAGGGAAGAATCACAATACAATGCGGATGCCGCTACAACTTGCGGAAGACAGGAAGGGAAACCCACCGGAATACCCGTCATGGGCAAGTGGATCCGATGCCATTAGTCATCAAGAGAATGGTAAAGAGATTGATAACATGGAGGGTACTACCACATCGCATACCCAATAGCTGCATTATTAACATCTGCGTTGCAAGGTGACCGCATACCCCCACACATAGATCAACACGACTTGTCGTGTCTTCGCACAGCTTCTTCGAACGAGTGTAACATCATGTTCGGATCCGACCGCATAGCTTGTGCCCAGTGAGTTCCGAGGGGCCGTTGAAGATACTCCTACCGCAGGTTCCGCCATGATACCGAAGGGCAAATGAGCGTATATCGGCTAAGCATTGCATACCAGGAGTACCATGAAGCGGATCTCGGCCACTTTCGTAAGGATGGACGACAGGAAGACACCCTACCATTTCCAGCCGACCCGGAGCTAGAGAGCCTCCGACCTTACGAGCTGTGAGTTACATGGAAAATATCACACCTCCTGTACATCCATACGGCATCCTTGCCAAGGATGGCTTGAAGGTGATGTTATTAACCATGTACCCCACTATTCGTACATGGATTTTTGACAACATGCTTCTCGGATGGATCAACAAAGACTACATAGTCCGTTTCGAGTCTGCTACGATTGTACGAGATGTATTCCAGATCGAGTTGTATGATGTATCTTCAACATGATTGAAATGTAGTTATCATGCTGCTACTTGGCCTTCACTTTTGTGCAAATTGACCTTCAAACGCATTAAAGTTAAATGAACTTCCCCGAACAAAGAACAAAAGAGAAAAAAAAAAGAATAAAAGAAAACCTCCTCTAAAAAAATCTTAAAATGACGAACACCAAATTCACATAAACATTAAATAAAAACGATAAAGTAAAATTTGAATCATTAAAAGATAAACAAAATCAACATAAGTGTTAAATCAAATCTCAAATCAAATTTCTCAATCAAATTTCAAATCCAATCTCGATCAAATTTCAAATTCATCTTCCAAATTTCAAATCAAATCTTAAATCAAATTTCAATCGAGTTCAAAATCATCCTTCAAATTTCAAATTCAATCTTCCAAACATCTCAAATCAAATCTCAATCAAATTCAAACTTTGGGTCGAGGGATTTACATCTAAGACCGTATCGCTAGGATCCTTTCCCTATCGCAATGAAGTACATCAAATTCAAACTTTTGGGTCGAGGATTTTACATCCAAGACCTCGCATTGCTTTAGGATTCGTTCCCTATCGCAATGAAATACATCAAATTCAAACTGTCGCAGGATTTTACATCCAATACCGCATCGCTAGATCCTTTCCCTATCGCAATGAAGTACATCACCCTAAACTGGTTGAGTATTTTACATCTGAAGACTGCATTCGTTTAGGATTCTTTCCCTATCGCAATGAAATACATCAAATTCAAACTAAAATCGAGGATTTTAATATCCAAGACTCGCATTGCTTTAGGATCCTTTCCCTATCGCAATGAAGTACATCAAATTCAAATTGGGGTCGAGGATTTTACATCCAAGACCGCATCGCCAGGATCCTTTCCCTATCGCAATGAAGTACATCAAATTCAAACTTTTGGGTCGAGGATTTTACATCCAAGACTACATTGCTTTAGGATCCTTTCCCTATCGCAATGAAGACATCAAATTCAAACTGGGTCGAGGATTTACATCTAAGATCGTATCGTTTTAGGATCCTTTCCCTATCGCAATGAAGTACATCAAATTCAAACTTTTTGGTCGAGGATTTTACATCCAAGACCGCATTGCTTTAGGATTCTTTCCCCAATCGCAATGAAATACATCAAATTCAAACTTTTGGGGCTCTGCGATTTTACATCCAAGCATCGCATCGTTTGTGATTCTTTTCTCTATCACAATGAAATACATCAAATTCAAACTTTTCTTTGGGTCGAGGATTTTACATCCAAGACTGCATTGCTTGTGGATCCTTTCCCTATCGCAATGAAGTACATCAAATTCAAACTTTTTGGGTCGAGGATTTTACATCCAAGACCGTATCGTTTTGTGGATTCTTTCCCTATCGCAATGAAATACATCAAATTCAAACTTTCGGGTCGAGGATTTTACATCCAAGACCGTGTCGCTTTAGGATCCTTTCCCTATCGCAATGAAGTACATCAAATTCAAACTTTTGGGTCGAGGATTTCCATATCCAAGACCGCATTGCTTTAGGATTCTTCCCCTATCGCAATGAAATACATCAAATCCAAACTTCGTGGCCGAGGATTTTACATCCAAGACCGTATCGCTTTAGGATCCTTTCCCTATCGCAATGAAGTACATCAAATTCAAACTTTTTGGGTCGAGGATTTTACATCCAAGACTGCATTGCTTTAGGATCCTTTCCCTATCGCAATGAAGTACATCAAATTCAAACTTTTGGGTCGAGGATTTTACATCCAAGACCGCATTTGGGCTAGATCCTTTCCCTATCGCAATGAAGTACATCAAATTCAAACTTTTGGGTCGAGGATTTTACATCCAAGACTGCATTGCTTTAGGATCCTTTTCCTATCGCAATGAAGTACATCAAATTCAAACTTTTTGGTCGAGGATTTTACATCCAAGACCGCATTGCTTTAGGATTCTTTCCCTATCGCAACGAAATACATCAAATCAAATTCCCGGGTTAAGGATTTTACATCCGAGACCGCACCGCTTAGGATTCTTTCCCTACAGCAATGAAATACATCAAAATCAAACTCTAGGTTAAGGATTTTACATCCAATACCGCATTACCTCGAGATCTTTCCTCATCGTAATGATCCAATCCAATTGATTCGATCTTCTTTTCGGTCAAGATGTTACATCTAAAACCTCAAAATTCCAATTTTCATTTCAAATCAAATCCTTCAAATTAATTTTGACAAACTTCAATCTAAATTAAAACAAAACTAAACTCGCACATCGAAACTTAAACTGAAACAAAATAAAATCTAAATTGAAATTCCCCGCATCATGTGATTCTCAGATTCACCTCCTTTTCCTTTCCCCAAAGAAGAGTTCAGAATCTCCAAGCTTTAGAGATATGCTTGACACTCCCCAGCGGAAACTTCTTCTACTTCGTCCTAAGTTTGTCACTTGGACATCCGTGTTGGTTTTGTTGATCGCCTTTCTGTCAACACCAATATGCGGTGTGCTCCGTCACCACCACACCTATCGGGGTCCATTCGCTCGACCTCTCATTTTCGAGGTCTTCTCTTCTCCCCCTTTAGTACTTAGGATCTAGCCTTAGGCTTTTCCTTTCACTATCTTAGAGGACTAGAATCGGGGACCCACCTTTTAGAAATTCAAAGCACTTCTTAACTCCCCGCAAACTCCACAAACTCGACCGTAGACCCCTAATCACCTGTAGGTCAAATCAAATGTGCAGTTTAAAGGATGAGTCCCCATAAAGACTCTTTGGCCTTAGGACTGCCCTGGGTGGCCTGGTCTGGTGAAGGGCCGATCATTATCACACACTACACCTATACACTACACTTTCACACACCTATACCTAACTTCCGCCTCCCCGACTCATGTGTGTGTGTGATTCACATGGATTTCATCTCTTAACCCCTAAGCCCTCGCTATGAGGGTTAGGAACAATATAGTGGATGCCTCAAATGAGTCCCTTCATGGCTCATGTGGGCTTGATGTGGCTTCATGGCCTCAACCAAAATGATTTCTATTCCACTCAAATTTACCCAATCTTCAATTTTCCAAATCTTCAATTTTCCAAATCTTCAATTTTTCCAAATCTTCAATTTTCCAAATTTTCAATTTTCCAAATTTTCAATTTTCCAAATCTTCAATTTTCCAAATCTTCAATTTTCCAAATCTTCAATTTTTGACCCCCGGACCCTACACCCGCTTAGCCTACCCAAAACCCTTAAAATTACCCAAATTTCTCAAAAATTTCCAAATAACCCAAAAATTCCCCAAATTCAATCCCAAAAAATTTCCACATCACTCAAATCGATCATCCATACCCAAAAATATAAAAATTCCAAGAAAACCTCCCAATACCCTCCAAATACCCAAAATACCTCTCGACTCCAAAATCCAAAAATTCAGGAAATTCCCAGAAAATTCCAGAAAATCCTAAATATTCCCAATTTCATTTTGTTCAACTACACCATGGGCCAATTTTGTCAATTTACCCCACTTTTGTCAAAACCCCAATTCGACCCATTTTAACCCAAAGTGAACCCAATGTCAAACCAAACCTATCCACCGACTCCAAATTCTGGTCCAATTCAATTCTAAACTTAAATTCAACATGCCCAACACCAATCTAGACCAAATCCAAGTCCAATTTGATTGACATTTGAATCCACTTCACTTTTGGCATTAAAGCCCAATTTGGACCCATGACCCAAACTTAACCCAAACTCACCCAATTCAACTCCAATTAACCCCAAATCTTTTCTAAATCTTCCTTAGCATCCCCACAAGCAAAATAATAACATGATTTGCCCAAAAATTTCAGACCAAACCCCACTCAAATTCAACCCAAAGCATTAAGGCCCACTTCACCTAAACTCAAACCTTAACCCAAATGAGCCCAAACCCCAAAATCAAAGCCCAACCAAAGTCAAACCCTTTCGAAACACTCCCATAAACATTTCTCAACATTAATTTCCCCATCAATTTCAACCCTAGCCTAACATTGGCCCAACTTGGCCCACTTAGACCAATATTGGCCCATTCACCAAAAGAGCCCAAATTCAACCCAATTCAAACCCAAATCACCCTCAATTTGCTTCTAGTCACTCATGATACATACATGAGCTAAACCCAACAATTATTTGGCCCAATCTCTTTACAAAATTTCATTCCAAAATCCATTTTAAAATTCAAAAGCCCACTTTCCTAAACCATCTTTAAAGCCCATCTAAAACCATTTCAAAAAGCCCAAAATCCACTCCTAAAGCCCACATGACATCTCCATTTGCCATCCACTTAATTAAAGCCATTACCTAAGTCCTAAATTCATCATCAAATAATTCCAAATCAAGCCTCATGCCAAATCACCCCCTAAATACCAAAATTTTCCTTAAATCCATTTCCATGAAATCGACTTCACTTTTCCCAAGCCAAAGGTGAGCCATGAAGCTATGCATGAGCCACATGGGAGCCATGAGAGCCATGGAATCTACTTTCCACCTCACCATACCCAAGATGGCAAGAGGAGGAGGCCCTTTCCATATTCTCTTAAGAGTGATTAACCACTTCCATGACTCCACTAAACCATGCTTAAACTTAATCAGACTTCCTTATCTGTGACTTCGACCCCACTAATCAAGCCGATCCAAGTGACTTTCCCTTCAACCCAAATTGACTCGAGGGTGAACTCAACTCCAAACCAAGGGGTCACCCATTTAGACCCAAAACTACCTCTTTCCCATTCCATTTTGATTCAAACCCTTTTTACACGTGTCCATGGCCAATCGACCGCACAAACCTCTAGTCCTCGACCCACCCGGACTCCGAGGAGACCCATGCCCCCGCCGCCCGCCCGGGTCGCCGTAAAACACCATGGCCGAGAGCTCACATGCGAGCCCAACTCCCACCCTCACCCGCTGAGCCGCCCCATCCTCATGGCCATTGGAGCCGTTCAAGCAAGAAAGCAGCTCGATCCCAAGCCCTAACTCTCCCCGGAGGCCCTCCACCCTCTCCTATTTAAACACCACCCTCTCGGCCATGAGAGGTGCTGAAACAAACCTTAAGGAAACTCGCCAAAATTGTTCCGTACTCCTCCCCCATACACAGCACTTAATCCCCACCGAGATCCCCCTGCCATTTCTTCTCCGCGAGCTCAATTTCGCAGTCAAATCTAGCCCAAACCAGATACTTCTCCACAACCTGAGCCAATCCCCAAATTGATTGGTTCTACACCCTCACCAAACACCAAGGGAAGGTGTCCACCAAAGAAAGCCCCATCTCCAAAGCACCCATTGCTCCAGCCTCCAAGCTTTGTGATCGGGCTTGGTCGAAATCCCACGTACAATTCACTCGTACCCAGAGACTTCATCTGGAGCTTGTTGGGATCCAATCGAAGGTGCAACAAACCTCAGACGAAGCCACACTTCTCCGAGCAAAGGTATGAGCTAATTCTTCATCCCGAGCTTCTGGAGATTCTCCATTTCAAATGCTTTAATTTCACGTACGATCACCATATTGATGTGTTCGTCTCTTCAAGACGAATCCATACAGAGCATAAGAACATGAAAATCCATTGAGTATCGAGTGAGATATTAGTGATTTACAGTACGCTCTCGGCGAGGACACCGGACGATGAACGGATGCCGTCCATTCAATACACGCGCGGACGGACGGCCGCCAGATCGCCGATCGCAGACAGACGAGAACCGCGGGCCCGGCCGCCGACTCGACGAGCGGCGTCGACCCAGCGCGACGCGTGTGCGTTCGGAAATGCCGGAGGCCGACGCGGCGCCGCGCATAAATAGAAAATTAGGGATTTTTCGATTTATTTAATTCCCTAAACTTCAAAATTCATAACTTTGTAGAAAAATCAAAAAATCAAAATAAAATACCCCCTTGCTCAAAGGAATGTAGGAGAATAATGTGGAAAAGAAATTATTTAATTTCATCAAGTATTTTATTTTTATTAATTTATTTACTCTCCTACATATTTTAATTCTCCATGCATGTATACAATTCACCATGGCATGAGACCATATGTGGCTTTGAAGCTCGAATTCGGGAACATTCCCTCGAATTTTCCAAAGTTAACAGGCCATCACTATGAAGAGTTATTGATTTTTCAAATTCATGTTACTGTTTTGAGTATTTTAATTCCAATAAATAGCATGTTGTGAAATAAATTCTAGGAAAACTTGGTGATTTTCCTTATGACCAGAGGACCCTAGGAAAAATAGGTTTCGAGTTAGTTCATTTAAAAAACAACCCTAATCGCTTAAACACCCAAAATGGATTCTTAAATGACTAGAGCTAACCATACATCAAATTGACTTGAAATCAATTCTCCACTGACCTTGTGGATCAGAGGAACCCACCATAAAATCCTTGATAGCCAATTTGACTTGCTAAATTTCTACTAAATGGTTGATTAAGCCTACTTACCATTTCAACTTTAAAAATTCATAACTTTCAAAATAATCTTTCAAAAATTCACCAAATTAGTTTTGGAGCCTCTCTGATATCAGGGAAATTTAAGAAAATTAAAATTTCAATTTTCTAAAAAATTTAATTTTAATATTATTTTAATATTTTTAATAATTAAAAAATAATAAAAATCACAAAAATAATAAAATTCACCAAATGCCACATTTTGAATTTTAATCACTTAGGAACAAACCCCATATTTTTCTTAAAATATTTAATGAGATATTAAATTTTAAAGCCTCTGTGGTAATTTTTAAAATTAAAAAAATGTATTTTCTAGCATTTTCACTAAAATAATTATAATAAATCATAGAAAAAAATCAGAAAATTGTAAAATTTGATTCTATGATTTCCTTGATATCAGAGAGATTTTTTGAAAAATATAAAATTCATTTCCAACGTTTATTTTATTAACACTCCAAAACTTAAAATAATTATAATAAAAATAATATAATTCAAAAGATCACCAAAATTGGCAACTAAGTAATCTCCTGGCCATTAGGAATTCCCTAATTTTCTTAAGGACAGAAACTTCCCCTTGGTCATGTTATTAAATTTTCTCGGGAAATCTCTATTTTCTACCAAAAATAATTATATAAATAAATTAAATACGTAAAAATCATTATTTTCTCCTCTCATGTCTTTATCACATATGAGTGGAGTCACATAAAAATCTCAAGTTCATTTGAGTTCAATTTAGTGAGTTATGAAATTATTAAGCTTAAAGGGTAAAAATGGTAATTAAAATTTTAACCCTTTAATTAAAACTTTAGGTTTAATAAAAAAATTAATAAGTAAAATATTTGATCCTAATCTAATTGATGATTGAAATTTAAATAATTAAAGGGTAGAAACCCATTAAGTAATTTAAAATGATTAAACCTTAATTAAATAATTGACAAATTTGGAAGAATAATAAAATAATTATTAAAATAAGTGGATATTATTAGTAAGAGATTTATCTAATTTAAAAATCCCTAAATTAATTATCTCATTAATATTCAATTCTTAATTAAAATGATAACTCAAATTCAAAACATTAAAAGACTTAGTCATTAAACTAAAATTAAATTATTAAACTCTTTTAAAATTTCAATTAAAATTAAAAATAAAATTAAATTAAAAATTAAATTAAATTAAGTAAATT
The DNA here is from genome assembly GCA_022702705.1 of Papilionanthe hookeriana x Papilionanthe teres. Classification (NCBI taxonomy): domain Eukaryota; kingdom Viridiplantae; phylum Streptophyta; class Magnoliopsida; order Asparagales; family Orchidaceae; genus Papilionanthe; species Papilionanthe hookeriana x Papilionanthe teres. The sequence continues at coordinate 98,922,094 of CM040431.1, read as the reverse complement.
AAATTAAATTAAATTAAATTAAATTAAATTAAATTAAAAGTCGAATTAAATTAAAAATTAAATTAAATTAAATAAATAAAATAAAATAAAATTAAATTAAATTAAATAAACAAATTAAAATTAAATTAAATGAACAAATTAAATTAAATTAAATTAAATTAAATTAAATTAAATTAAATCAAATCAAATTAAATTAAAATTAAATCAAATCAAATTAATTTAATTTAACATCAAATCAAACTAAATTGAATCGAATTGAATTAAATTAAATTAAAGATTAAATTAAATTAAGTCAATTAAATATAACATCACCAAAGACATAAAGAATTCAAAATAAATCTAAAATAACTCGAACACTATCCCAAATTTAAGCCCATTAATGGAAATTAAGCTAAATCACAAACCATTTCAACACCAATTTACCCTTAAAAGCTTTAGTTATCATAACTCCTAAACAGAATATTAAATGAAATGTTACTTCACCTATGTGATATTCAAATGTCCTAGCTCACCGAGCAAGATAACAAAATCTCGAGATTCTCGACGATTAATTCATTCTTTGCATCAATCCATTTCGACTTAAAAACACTTAGCAATATTGAAAAGATGTTTAGCATTCTTCTTAAACACTTTCTCAACATGACAGTGACGTTTATAAGAACAATTGAACTCAATTCTGTTTTTTGATGAAGAAAATCAAGTTTTCAAACCAAAACACACAACTCCTAGACGCTATATGAAATGATTAAATTTACAGATTAGGAATTCTAGAAAACCATAACCCTTCCCTTAGCTTTACCTAGGAACTTGCTTAAATATTCTAATCGTGTTTTTAAGTGCACTGATGACGGGAAGACCCTCCAGTACGCTTTTATTTATTGCAATTTACTTTTGCAATTTACATTATTGCAATTTCATTAATCGCATCGCACTTACTTTTCGCATGATAAACAACTCTGCTACGAAAACCCACACCTTTAGGGTAGTCCCTAAAACTGAAACCAAACCAAGTTAAAAGTCATTGCAAGATAAAATTCACCGCCAACATTTCAAAATATAAAACAATCAAAATTTAATCACAAAATCGTAACACAAAACTACAATTACAATTAAATTAAAACGTCCCGTCGGATGATCGGGAATACCTCGGATGATGTAACCTACGTGTTGCTAACGGGATTTCCCACGGCCCAAATGAAAGTGTGGAACTCATTCGCCGAGTTTAGCAAATTCATTTGGACTAAGTGAATCCGATAAAAATAATGATGCCTAAGGATGGAACCGTGGGATCTTAACCGGTGTCGTTATAATCAACTTTAAGATTTGTTTTAATTAAAGTATCGAAAACACTCGGAAATTAAGATTTTTCAAACCAAAACACTTTTTCATCCCCTCGATTTATGACTTCTAAAATTGAACTCGCAACAACAAGGAGCTCGGAGCATGGTGGGCAAAGACGCCATCACCACACGCAAACCCGAGTCTACTTCAAAGAAAACTTTCCTAGAATTAAATAACAAAGCCATAGGACTTCGAGGTAGTTTCGCCTAGTGTAACATAAATCCTCAACTCTTCGTTAGGCACTTGCATTGCAAATTAAGCCCTAACCGGTCTTAGGATTCCGGGACAAGTCGTCCGGTACGACAATAAACCCTCACATCTTCGAGGCTATTTGTTCGATTTTATCATACAAATATAAGCCCCAATTAATTAAATGGCAAGATCAAAACATTTAAATAAATATTAGGACTTTCCTAAACTCAAGCCAAACAATAAAAGATACGGGAAATTACCGGGTTCGCTTCGAATCCGTGATTTCTCCTACTTTTCTCTTCGATTCCCAAAACAAAATGTTCCAAATTCGATCCATTCCTACCGAGATCCCAAAATTTAATCCCCGAAAACTTAAACTTTCAAATCCCGAGAGCAGAATTATCGATTATTATCGAGAGTTTTCAGGTGATTCCCATCACTTAAGATGTAATTAACTATAGGGGCTTGCCCTTAGGAATTTTAAAGAACCTGTAATATAAACCCCGTTTAATGCTTTTATATTGGTTATGGACTGTCACATAAAATTGTCTGCATCAAACGATGTCACAAATCTTCTAGTTTATTTAATCGAGCCTCATCATTACAAAGTGTGTCTATCCTTAGGATAGATACGCTTGTGGTGCGGTGCTCGTTTATATAAACTATTCGGGATGTGAGATCGGTTTAATCTCATATCTTAAAACTCAAATTTAAAATTATTTTCAAAATCAAATACTACTTTTCAAAATTATTTATTTAAATTAAATTAAAAATTCGCCGACAACTTCTTTTAGGCGACCCCCTTTTTAAAAATAAAACACACAACCTAAAAATATGCCGACACATACCCTTAATTAAAATCAATCCCTAAGTTTCAAAAACTCATCATGAAGCCATTCCAAATTATGCCCGATACAAATTCCCATCAAAATACCAAAATTTTCTTAAATCCATTTCCATGAAATCGACTTAACTTTTCCCAAGCTAAAGATGAGCCATGAAGCCATGCATGAGCCACATGGAAGCCATGAGAGCCTCTTTACATGTCACCATGCCATTTTGGGCAAAGGAGGAGACTCTTTCCTTAATTCCTAAAGGTGATTAACCACTCCCATGATTCCCCCAACCATGCTTATGCCCACCGTGCTTGGATGGTGACTTGACCCTACCGATTATGCCGAGCCAAATCACTTTCTCTTCAGCCTAAACCAAGCCTTGGGTGAGCACCTAGCCCAAAGGGATGGGTTGACCAATCGGGTTTCTCAAAATGGTTCCCTTCTCTCATACCATTCTAATCCAAGCTTTACACGCGCATTTCCGCTAACCGCCTACACTAAACCCTGCCCCCGACCCACGCGAACAAGATGGTGACTCGCCGCCCGGCCGACCAGCCACTGTGTCGCCGGAAAACACCATGGCCGAGACCTTGGGAGGAGCCAAACTTTGGAATTCCACCTTGCTGAGCCGCCCCATTCCTAATGGCCACCATGATCGTTCTTCCATGCCTGCAGCACTCGATCCCAACCCGTCATCCCCGAGGCTCTCCAGCCCACCTCTATTTAAACCCGACCCCTCACGGCCATGGAAGAGTTGCACAAACCTTGTCAGTATCGCCAAAATTGTTCCAAACCCTACTCCATACTTAGGAAAGGGGGCTTGATCCCTGTCAATTTGCCCTAATCCCCACCTCACCGAACCCACCTCCTTAACCGAAATTTCACTCAAAACCAGGACACTTTTCCACGTTGAGCCAATCTTCAAATTGACTGGCCCTACACCTTCACTAGACCAAGAGTAGTTTCCCACCTGTGCTCTCCCATCTCCGTGTGCCACCTGGCTGTTCCGTACTCCAGCTTTGTGATCGGCTCGTCGAAATCATACCTAGGCGACTCACCTCGCACTGCAGACTTCATCTCGGAGCTTGCCGGGATCCAATCGAAGGTGACACAACCCTCACTGAAATACACACTTCTCCGAGCAAAGGTATGAGCTACTCCTTCATCCCGAGCTTCTAGAGATTCTCCATTTCAAATGCTTTAATTTCAATACACGATCACCATATAGATGCATTCGTCTCTTCAAGACGAATCCATAGAGCACAAGAACACGAAAATCATATATTGAGGAGATATTAGGGATTTAGTGTGGACGGTTCTCTAGTTAGGAGGTTTGGGACGATGAACGGATGCCGTTCATTTAATACACGCGCGGACGGACAGATCGCGCCTACGAGGAGACGGAACGACACAACGGCCCTCGAGCGCCCGAGTTGGATGGCGCGCGTCGACGAAGCAAGGCGACACGCGGCGCTTCGAGCCGCCGAGGTTGGACGCGCGCCGCGTGGATAAATAGAAAATTAGGGTATTTTCTATTTATTTAATTCCCTAAACTTCAAAAATCCATAACGTTGTGTAGAAAAAAATCGAAAAATAAAATAAAAGTACCCTCTTGCTCGTTGAACAGAGGAGAATAATGTGGAAAAGAAATCATTTAATTTCATCAAGTATTTTATTTTTAATGATTTATTTACCCTTCGCATTGTTTTAATTTCATGCATATAGGAAATTCACCATGGCATGAGACCACAGGTTTCTAAGCCTCCGACTCGGGAACATTCCCCGAATTTTCCGAAGTCGTAGGCCATCCCTATGAGAAGTTATTGATTTTTCAAATTCATTGCCATCGTTTTAAACATTTTAAATCTAATAATTATCATGTCGTGAAATAAATTCTAGGAAAATTTGGTGATGTTTCTTATGACCAGAGGACCCTAGGAAAATTGTGTTTTGAACTAGTTCATTTAAAATAACCCTAATCGCTTAAACACCCCAAATATGTCCTTAATTAATTAGAGCTAATCATACATCAAATTGACTTGAAATCAATTCTCCATTGACCTTTAGGATCAAAGGAACTCATCATAAAAATTTGAAGTCAATTAGACTTGGTTGGGGGCTTTACTAAAAGGGTTGATTAAGCCATTTAGTCAATTCGAACTTTAAAAATTCATAACTTTCAAAATGCTTTTCAAAATTCACCAAATTAGTTTTGGAGCCTCTCTGATATCAGGGGAATTTAAGAAAATTAAAATTTCAATTTTCTAAAGAAGTTGATTTTTTGGTGTTATTTTAATATTTTAATAATTAAAAAATAATAAAAATCACAAAAAATAATTAAATTCACCAAAATTTCACATTTCCTTAATTTTAATAAATTGTGAACAAACGCCATATTTTTCTTAGGTCTATTTAATGAGATATTAAATTTTAAAGCCCTAAGGTAATTTTAAAATTAAAAATTTATATATTTTTAGTATTTCCCCTAAAATAATTCCCACAAATCATAGAAAAATCAGAAAAATTGTAAATTGATTCTCTGATTTCCTTGATATCGTAGAGATTTTTGAAAAATATAAAATTCATTTTTTGACCTTTATTTTATTTTTAAATTAATTAATACTCCAAAAATTTAAAATAATCATAATAAAAATAATATAATTCAAAAAATCACCAAAATTGGTCCAAGTGGTCCTCTGGTCATTAAGAATGTCCCATAATTTTCTTAAGGACAAAAACTTTCCCTTGGTCATATTATTAAATTTTCCTTGAAATCCCTATTTTCTACCAAAAATAATTACAAATAAATTAAATACAGAAAAAATCACATTTTATCTCATGTCTTTATTGGCATATGAGTGAAGTCACATAAAAATTTCAAGTTCATTTAAGCTCAATTTAGTGAGTTATGAAATTATTAAGCTTGATAAGGTATGGTAATTAAAGTTTTAACCCTTAATTAAAACTTTAGGTTTAATAAAATTAAAAGTAAAATATTTGATCTTAATCTGATTTGGATGATTAAAATTTAAATAATTAAAGGGTAGAAACCTATTAAACAATTTAAAAATAATTAAAATAAACCTTAATTAAATAATCGATTAAATTTGTTAATAATAAAATTGGAATTATTAAAAATGGTGATATTACCGAATGTAGATTGTTTCTTTAATCTAAGGGTCCCTAAATTAATCATCTCAATAATTTTCAATCCCCAATTAAAACGATAATTCAAATTTAAGTTTTAAAACGTTAAAGGACCTAATCATTAAAATCAAATTAAAGTCAAATTATTAAACTCTTTAAATTTTCAATTAAATTAAAATTAAAAATAAAATTAAATTAAAGATTAAATTAAATTAAATCAAACAAATTAAATTAATTTAAATTAAATTAAATCAAATAAATTAAATTAAATTAAATCGAACAAATTAAATGAAATCAATTAAAATTAAATTAAATTAATTAAATAAAATAAATCAAAAATAATTAAATTAAATTAAATTAAATTAAATTAAATCATATTAAATTAAATTAAATTAAATTAAATTAAATTAAATTAAAATAAAAAAATAAAATCAAGTTAAAATTAAAATTAATTTAAATTAAATAAATTAAACATTAAAATTGAAGCTAAACCAAATCGAATTAAATTAAAGTTAAATTAAATTGAATTAAAAAATAACATCACCTAAGATACTGACCTCATTTCGATTTCCGTCTCTCTTCTCTTTGAAGCATTTCTGCATATAAATTTCAGCTTTTCCTTCGACTATCTAAGCACTGCACTGGGACCCACCACTTAGAAATCTCAAACCCACCCAACCCCGCAAAACCCACAAACTCAATTATAGACCCCTAATCATCTAGAGGGTCAAATCAAATGTGGAAGTTTAAAGGACGAGTTCCTATAGACTCTTCGCCCCGTGACCGCCCCGGGTGGCCCGGGTCCGGTGAAGGGCCGACTTACACATACACTACACTGTTCTCATTTGCCTACCTCCTAAAACCACACTTATACTAACTTCGGGACCTCCCGACTCCATGCAGCGACCCACACGACGCCCTAACTCCTAAGCCCTTCGTTGCGGCTGTGAACAACATGTTCGGATGCCCAAATGAGTCCCTTCATGGCTCATGTTTGATATGGCTCACGGCTCAACCAAAATGATTTCATTCCACTTATATTCACCTAATCTTCTTCCAAACTCGTTCTTTGACCCCGGACTTACACCCGCCAAATTCTCACTCCAAAACCCCTTTCGAAATCTCACCCGCAAAATTCTAAAAATTTCCAAATCACCCAAAAATCTCTTCAAAAACAATCCCAAACATTTCCAAATCACCAAATTGATCATCCATACCCAAAAAATATCAAAAATTCCAAGAATACCTCCCAATACCCTCCAAATAATTCCAAAATACCCCCTCTTCACCCAAAACTAAAAAATTCAGAAAATTCCTAGAAAATTCCAGAAAATCTAAAATATTCCCACATCATTTTGTTCAACTATACATGGGCCAATTTTGTCAATTTCATCAAAACCCTTCAATTCGACCCACTCTAACCCAAAGTGAACTAATGTCAAACCAAACCTGTCTAACTGACCCAAAATTCTGTCCCCAATTCAATTACAAATTTCACTTCAACATTCCTTAATACATCTAGACTCACAAATCAAAGTCCAATTTGATTGACGATTTGATCAAATTTCACTTTGGCCTTAAAGCCCACTGTGGACCCACGACCCAAACCTAACCTAAAGACACTAATTCAACCCACCAACCCCAAATCTTAAATCTTCCTTAACATTCCAAAAACAAAAAAAACAATTAATTTTGCCCACCGATTTGATCCTGTGCCCCACTCAAATCCAAACCAAACCAAAAAGCCCAATTTTCACCTAACCCAAACTTAACCTAAATAGCCCAAACCCCAAAATCCAACCCCAAAAAAGTCAAAACCTCTTCAAACACTCCCATAAACATTTCCCAACATTAATTTTACATCAACTTAAACTCCTAACTCAACATTGGCCTAGTTAGCTCCAATTTGGACCTTATATTGGCCCATTCACCAAAGGATCTAAATTCAACCCATACTAAACTCAAATCGTCTTGAATTCGTCATGCTCACCTATGAAACATCTATGACAAACCCAACAATTATTCGCCTGTTTTGCCAAAATTCTCATCCTAAAATCCATTTTAAAATCCAAAAGCCCACTCCCTAAACCATTCTAAAAGTCCATTTCCACCAATACAAATGCCTGTATTGCCTTAAGCCCACATGACAATTTCTTTTCATCATACCTCTAATCGATATCACCCCTAAGTTTTAAAATCATCATCAAAACAGATTCCAAATCAAAGCTTCATACAAATTCCATCAAATTACCAGTACTTTAAAAAATCCATTTTCATGAACCGACTGCTTTTCCCTGAAGAAAAAAGATTAGCCATGCAAGCCATGGACAAGCCACTAATGGCAAAAGGAGGAGCCTCTTTTAAGCCCCTAAGGTGTTAACTCCTTTTAATGCTTCACCTTAATCCATGTTTAATCAAAATATTCATGGATGGTGACTTCTCCACCCTTTCCCTAGCCGATCCATTCGATTCTCCTCGCCCAAACCGCATGGGGAGGTGAAACTGGGCTCAAAAGTGGCCGACCCATTTGGACCCAAAATAAGTTCTTCCTCTATTCCATTTCAATCCAAGCTCTTACACATGGCACTGGGCTAACTGACCGCACTTGGCTCCAGCCCTGACCTCCCCGATGACAAGGATTCGATTTCCGGCCGCCGCCCACTACGCCCGCCGGTAAACCACTGTGCCGAGGAGCACACATGAGCCCAAACTCGAATTCTCACCCGCGGAGCCGCCCCATCCCCTGTGCTCGGCTACTGCGCCTGCCCTTCTTCTGCAAGAGCGCCTGATCCCAAGCCTTATCCTTCGGAGCTCCACTCTCTCTCCTATTTAAACACACTTTTCTCGGCCATTACGAGAGGTGCCGAACCAGAATGGAACTTCGCCAAAATTCGTCCCGCATCACTCCATACCCTGCAGGCGTTGATCCCAACGTTAATTCGCCCTAACTCACCAATGCAACTCCAATTTTCAAACTCGTGTTCCACCCAAAACCAGACACCCTCCACAAAGGGATTCAACTCAAATTGATCGTCCTACACTCACTGCACCAAGGAAGGAGTCCACCAAACAAAGCCCCCTTCCAGCACTCTCCATACTCTGCTTCCAGCTTTGTGACGTAATGCGGCCGAAATCATTATTCCAAAGGACCATCGTACTCAGAGACTTCATCCGGAGCTACCGGATCCAATCGAAGGTGACACAAACCCCGGACCGAAGTCACACTCTCCGAGCAAAAGGCATGAGCTAATTCTTCATCCCGAGCTTCGGAGATTCTCCATTTCAAATGCTTTAATTTCAATGCATGATCACCGCATGCATGTATTCGGTCCTTTCAAAGACGACCCATAGAGCATAAGAACACGAAAATCCATTGAGTATTGAGTGAGGATATTGTGATTTGAAGTGTGGACGGCTGGGGCGTATTGGGACGATGAACGGATGCCGTCCATTTAATGGCCACGGCGCACGAACGAATTAAAAGATCGCGTCGCATCGGGGAGATGGAACGATACGCCGGGCCCCCGGAGCCGAAGTCGATGGCGGCAGTCGGAACTGCACGCGCCGCGTGGCCTCGGAGCCGCCGAATACGCGCGCGCCGCGTGGATAAATAGAAAATTAGGGTATTTTTGATTTATTTAATTTCTAAATCCCAAAATGCATAAATTTTGTGTAGGAAAAATTAGAAATAAAATAAAATATCTCTCCTTGCTCGTTGAATCAGAGGAGAATAATGTGAAAGAAATTGTTTAATTTCATCAAGTGTTTTATTTTTAATGATTTATTTCCCTTCTACATTGTTTTAATTCTCCATGCATATAGGAAATTCACCATGGCATGAGACCATAAAAAAAGTTGAAGCCTCGAATTCAACATTCCCCGACTTTTCCAAAGTCAATATACCATCCCTACGGTATAGTTATTGATTTTTCAAACTCATGCTGTTACTATATTTTAATCTAATAATTACATGTTGTGAAATAAATTCTAGTGAAAATTGGCTGATGCCTTTGATGACTGTAGGACCCAAGCAAAAAAATAAAGTTGAAGCCAACCCATTTAAAATAACCACCGTTTAAACACCTAAAATAGATCCCTTAATTAATTAGAGCTAACCATACATCAAATTAATCTGAAATCATTTTCCACCGACCTTTAGGATCAGAGGAACTCACCATAAAAATTTGAAGTCAATTGACTTGGTTAAACCGGGCTGATTGGGTCATTTAGTCAATTTGAATTTAAAAATTCATAACTTTCAAAAATACCTTTTAAAAAATTCACCAAATTGTTTTAGCCTCTCTGATATCAGAGAAATTTAAAAATTAAAATTTCAATTTTCTAAAAAATTTAATTTTTTGCATTATTTTAATATTTTAATAATTAAAAAATAATAAAAATCATAAAAATAATAAAATTACCAAATGTCACATTTTGAATTTTATTCCATTTTAGAACAAATCCTATATTTTTAGGTCTATTTAATGAGATATTAAATTTTAAAGCCTCTAGGTAATTTTAAATTAAAAAAATGTATTTTTTAGCATTTCCACTAAAATAATTCTAAATCAAAGAAAATAAAAATTGTAAAAATTGATTCTCTCATTTCCTTGATATCAGAGATTTTTTGAAAATATAAATTTTCATTTTTCAACCTTTATTTTATTTTTAAATTAATTAATACTCCAAAACTTAAAATAATTATAATAAAAATGATATAATTCAATCAAATCACCAAAATTGGTCCAAGCGTCCTTTGGTCATTAGGAATGTCCCATAATTTTCTTAAGGACAGAAACTTTCTCTTTTGGTTATATTATTAAATTTTTCTGAAATTATTATTTTCCACCAAAAATAATTACATAAATAAATTAAATACAGAAAAAACATATTTTCTCCTATCAGCGTCTTTATTGACATATGAGTGAAGTCACAGAAAAATTTCAAGTTCATTTAAGCTCAATTTAGTGAGTTATGAAATTATTAAGCTTGAAGGGCAAAGTGGTAATTAAAATTTCAACCATTAATTAAAACTTTAGGTTTAATAAAATTAACAAGTAAAATATTTGATCTTAATCTGATTTGGATGATTGAAATTCAAATAATTAAAGGATAGAAACCTACTAAACAATTTAAAATAATTGAAATAAACCTTAATTAAATAATTGATTAAATTTGGAAGAATAATAAATTGGAATTATTAAAATAGGGATATTATTAGAAGAGATTTATTCTTTAATTTAAAAATTCCTAAATTAATCATCTCATTAATATTTAATTCTTAATTAAAATGATAATTTAAATTTAAGTTTTTAAATGTTAAAGGACTTTAATCATTAAATTAAATTAAAAAAAAAGAGTTAAATTATTAAACTTTTTTTTTAATTTTTAATTAAATTAAAATTAAAAATAAAATTAAATTAAAGATTAAATTAAATTAAATTAAACAAATAAATTAAATTAAATTAAATTAAATTAAATTAAATAAAATAAATTAAATTAAATTATATAAATAATTCAAATTAAATTAAATTAAAATAAATAAATAAATTAAATTAAATTAAATTAATTTAAAATTAAATCAAATTAAATTAAATTGAAGGAAATTAAATTAAATTAAATTAAATCAAGTTAAATTAAATTAAATTAATTTATATCAAATCAAACTAAATCAATTAAATTTAATTAAATAATAGAATCAAGTTAAAATTAAAATCAAGTTAAATTTAACTAAAATTGAAACTAAACTAAATTAAATTAAATTGAATTAAATAACATCACCTAAGACATAAAGAAATTAAATATAAAGCAACTAACACTATTCCAAATTTAAACCCTTTAACCGAAGTTAAACTAAATCACAAATCATTGGAACACCAATTTGCCCTCGAAAACTTTTATTATCATAACTCCTAAACAGAACATTAAATCTAAATGCTACTCCAATTTATGTGATATTCAAATGTCCTAGTTCACCTATAAGATAACAACAAAAATCAATTCCCGACGATTAATTCATTTCAGATAATTACATTCATTTGGACTTAAAACAATTCTAGCAATATTGAAAAGATGTTTAAGATTCTTCTTAAGCACTTCCTCAATATGATAGGATGTTTATAAGAACAACTAAGATTTAATTGTTCTTTCGTGAAGAAAATCGTCCTTAAACCAAAACACAAGGACCTGGATTGGCCATAAAGAAATGACTAGCCATGGATTAAAGAACTTGTAAAAACCACAACCCTTCCCCTAGCTTTTCCTAGGAACTTGCTTAAATATTCTAATTGTGTTTTAAGTGCAGCTTGGGATGACGGGAAGACCTCTAGGTACGCTTTTATTTTATTGCAATTTACATTATCGCAATTTCTTTAATTGCATCGCACTTATCTTTTCGCATGATAAACAATTGTTGCATGAAAACCCATGTCAGCATTGTATTTTTTAGGTTGTGTTTTATTTTGAAGAGTGGTCGCCTAACAGAAATCTGTCGGCGAATTTTTAATTTAATTAAAATAAATAATTTGAAAAGTGTGATTTCGATTTTGAAAATAATTTCAAATTCAAGCATTTTAAGATACGAGACTAAACCGATCTCACATCCCAAATAAGCTTATATAAACGAGCACCGCACCACAAACCGTGTATCTATCCCTATGATAGACACGCCTGACTAAGGCTCAATTAAATAAACGAAGATTCGTGATATCCGTTCGTCCGCGAACCAATTTTATAAGCCGACAAAATTCCCCCGCTAATAGCGAAAACATTAAACAGGTTTATATTACTCGGGTTCTTCAAAATTTCTATAAGGCAAGCCCCTATAGTTAATTACATCTTAAGTGACGGGAATCACCTAAGAAAACTCTCGATAATAATCAATAATTTCCGCTCTCGAGGATTTCGAAGTTTAAGTTTTCAAGGGATCGACTGAATTTCAATAAATGTGGAATGGATCAAGCTCGGAACATTTTGTTTTTTGAATCCAAAGGAAGAAAGTAGGAGAAATCACAGATTCGAAGTGAACTTCGGTAATTTCCGACTATCCTATTGTTCGTTTAGATTTAAGAAAGTCCTAATATTTTTTAAATGTTTTGATCTTCATTAATTTTAATTAATTAGGACTTATACTTATATGATGTAATCCTACAAATAACTCAAGATGTGAGGGTTTATGTCGTATCGTACGACCGACTCGGAATCCTAAGTCCTGCTAGGGCTAATTTGCAAGGCAATGCCTAACAAAAGGTCGAGATTTATGTTTCGCACTAGGCAAACTACCTCGAAATCCTTATGGCCTGCTATTTAATTCGTGAAAGTTTTCAATAAGGAAGTTCAAGTTTTTTTACGACGACGATGGCCGTGCTGCCCACCATGCTCCGAGCTCCTTATTGTTGCGCAGGTTTAGTTTTAGAAATCATAAATCAGAGATGAGAAAAAGTGTTTCTGTTGTAGGAGCCAATTTTCCAAGTTGTTTTTTTGCAGGTTTTCGATTAAAACAAATCTTAAAAGCCGATTATAACGACAATCGTTAAGATCCCACGGTTCCATCCTCCCGGCATCATTATTTTTTATCGGATTCACTTAGTCCGTATGAATTTGCTAAACTCAATCGAATGAGTTCCACACTTCTTTCCACCGGAACCTGCTAGCAACACGTAGTTACATCATCCGAGGTATTCCCGATCATCCAACAGACGTTTTAATTTAGTTGCAATCGTAGTTTTCGTGTTCTGTTTGCGATTAAATTTCGAGTTGTTTTATATTTCGAAATGTTGTGGCGGTGAATTTTATCTTGGCAATGACTTTTAATTTAGTTTCGGTTCCAGCTTTAGGGGTTATCCTAAAGGTATGGGTTTTCATGCAACAATTGCCTTATCATGCAAGAAAAGTAGCGCATTCGCAATAAAGCAATCGCAATAATGTAAATTGCAAGAAAGTAAATTGCAATAAAATAAAGCGTACCCGGAGGGTCTTCCCGTCATCCCAAGCTACAATTTAAAACACAATGAAATATTTGGAATCAACTTACTTGACTGCAATGCATCGACATATCGTTCCTCAGCCCTCATACTAACAAATTTGTCAGAATCAAATCCTGTCTTTTCTCGTGCTCGCTTTGACTTTGGAGCCATCTCTAAAAATTCACGAAAAAAATCACCATAAATTCCAAAATCAAACTAAACTTGCTAAAATATCTTCCGAAAGATAGTTTCACTAAATCCAAGCAATTTCTCAAGTTTTTCCTCAAATTTTCACCATGAATAGTGATTTTAAGATTTTCCAAATTTTACTCAAAATACATGGTGAAAATAAAAAAATTTTTACTTAGGAGTAGCGTTCTTAACTTAAGGAATCCAAATCTAACAATTTTTTGTTGAGATCTGCTCTTAAATGATCCATAATATGATGCCCTAAGCTCCTCTTTCGCGATAAACCAAAGGTTGAAGACGATGGGGCGGTTTAAAAATGGCAATTTTCGGGTTTTTAACTGTTGCAAACCAATTTTCACGAACTGGCACCTAAGCACAAACTCTAAGTGCTTAGCCACGAAATCTGGCGCTTAAGCACCGACACTTTGGCGCTTAGTCGCCAATACCTTGATTTTAACAATTAAGATATATGCACTAAATCACTTGGTTAATCACCCTTAGTCACTCCAGAATAATTATTTCTCCCCACATAAGTCTTCCAATATTCCAAATCAAAATTTAATATCCATTGATTCCACACAAATTTCATAAAAACACAAAATTATATTAAAACAAACATAACACTTAATACAATTCTAGAATTTCTAGCCACAAATAAAGGATGAATTTCTCTAAATACAAGATACTTTAATCTCAAACTGATAAGTATACATCTCTAGAATGTAACCATCACATCATCAGGCTTAGTTAATACTTAAATATAAACACTAAACACACCGAACCTAACACACAAGAACACTAAACATAACACATAAGAACACTAAACAAATAAGAACAAAGCACTCTTAATTCCATTCTCCATTAGGCAGAATATATCCAGGACCACTATTATTCTCATTTGACCCTTGTTTAGGTAAGACATCGCGTTGAATTAAATTTTGAACACAGGGAGAGTATCACTCAAAAGGCAATTCCATTAATTCAGATGAAGTAACATCTTCAAATTGTACATCTTTTTTAGTATTGGAAGAAGAAGCACCACAGTAGAATTTGATCAGTTTAGTACCACCACGTACTTCCTTGACCACCATACCCTCTATCTTGTTAGAATGGATTGGGGTCAGGGTCATAGTATGTACATAATGGTTAATCTTCTCGTACATTGATTTGTACTCTTCATTCCTTTCATCTTCGAGAGAGATCTTGAACTGAGGTTTCTTTTGATTTACTGTTGCTGCTTCTTTCTTGATTTCTTCTTCTTCGGAACAGTTCTCCCAATCAACGTCGATGACCAGTTTTTTCTGTCCAACTTTTCCAAAGTCTCTTCCTTGACCTCGTCCCTGGCCTCGACCTAGGGTGCAAGTTCTGGAGAAACCTTCACCATCTCGTCGTAAGGGATTGGTGAGTAACTGTTGGACTAGAATTTCAGGTTCTTCATCGTCTTGCACTTCTTTTACTTCGTTTGGTGTCGTGTTTCTGGAGAATATTGTTTTCTTCGGAGGCGCGTAGTAGGCTGCATATTCATGAATTCCGATTTCATGTACGGAGAACGGCTGCAAGTCACCTTTGATACATTATTCTCCTCCTTCATAATATTTTATGCACTGGTGCAGAGACGATGGTACTATCCGATTCTCATGGATCCATGGCCGACCCAGTAGAGCGTTGAATGATGTTTCAAAATCAATTATATGGAATTTTGCGGTTGTCTTTGCCAAATCACCGGTCTTCATTAACAGTGTTATTGATTCGAGTGCTCTTTCTCCTTTCTGATTGAACCCTCTTAATAACATCTTGTCTGCTTCAAGTTCACGAGCATCGATTTCCAAATATGCTAACGTTCGAAGGCTCATTATGTTGATTGATGCTCATGGATCAACTAACACTCTGGAGAGTGTAAACATTTTGATAGTGACTGAATGTACAACAGTTGATTATGATCAGCTGTTCCGAGTAGTAGATCATTGTCCGTGAAGGTAACACCTCACTATTTTTTTAACGAGCAAACCTCGTCTAAGGAATTACCGGCCAATTGAGCTAAACAAATTTCTAGATCAAGTAAAGCCTTGATCAGAGTTTCCCTCATCTCCTTTGACAGGATCAGAGCGTCATAGATGCTCAATTTGGCTGGTAGCTTCCTAAGATGGGCTAGCACGTTATAATCCACTTTATTACCAGGTTCTTCAATTTCTTCCCGAATGGGCAATTCCTCTGCTGGGGTTGGCTCTTCCTGAGTAACCACCTACTTTCCTTTATTTTTTGGACCCATTCTCGGGGGTAGAACTTTTCCGCTTCTTAAATTAACTTTTGTTATTTCTTCTGCATCTGGTACTGAGTCTGCCAGTGTATCATCTTGAATTGGAACGACTGACACTTCTGCAGTTGCTTCAGAATCTGATAGCTCTAATTCTATAATGATTGGAGCTCCTCGGAATATACAAATAGACTCTTCGCTTCTCGAGCTTTCGTAGCCATCCTTGTGAACGTCTTCTCCTTCGTCGTGGTCATTGAGGTTTAGTATGATTTGAGAATAATTATTTATATTGGAATCGAGATCCGGATCAAGTTGGTTTTCATTAGTTACATGATCGTTAGAAACAGTCAAAACGTAGCCAACACCAAAACTCTTATCATTATGAGATCCCACCGGGGCGAGCAAATAATCATACAGAGTTAGAGGTTCGAGGGATTTCTCCCCCGAATCGGAAAAAACTATCCTAGGATAAGCATCCCCTAGTCTACTCTTTGGAGCCTCGGTCTTCTTTTCTTCCATGATCTTCTCTTCCTTTTGGCCGGTTCTTCAATCACAAGAGATAGCACCAGCTCGGCAGGTTTCAAACTTTGAGTTGAAGCGTGCAGTAAAGCATTCTAGATATTATCCAAGATTTTCTTTGAAGACTTTGTCCAGACGGTACTCAATCCATCATGGGTCGTGTAAAGGTCTATCAGAACAATAGGATCTGTTGAAATAACATTGACGGAACCTCCCTTTTGGAGTTCCTTCATGTATTCCTTCGGGATCATTATGTTCCCTTTCCGGAGATTATCGTTAAGCTAAATATTGAAAGTAATGCAATCCTCTATATTATGCCCGAGCATCCTGTGGTAAGGGCAATAGTTTGGATGATCTTTCTTATTGACTTCTTCCGGCCTCTTGGGCTCTGGTAGTTGAAAATAGGGTGTCTTCATTAAACTGCGGAACATTTTCTCTACTGCTTCAGTTTTGAATGGATATTCCTTAATCAAAAAATCTTTCAGGGTACGCTGTGGATGAGGTGGTTGTTCATAATACTGAGGTGACTGATAGTTCGGTCGAGGCTGTTGATAACTCTGCTGAGGTTGCGGTGCTGAGGTTGCGGTGGTTGATAGCTAGGCTGTGGTAGCTCTGGCTGTATCTGTACTGGCTGCTTGCCCTTATCTACTGCCGCGATGATTCCGGACTTCTTTTCGAATGCTTTCACCAGTTTTTGTTTATAGGTCTTGTCCACAAAACTTAGCTGCTTTGCTTCCTCTTGCAAGCTCCCGGCCTTGCTAAGCAACTTCTCAAATGTCTTGATTGTAAATCCTTTAAAGAGAAGTGCTATCGGGCCGTAGATACTTTTCAGCAAAATACCGATCGCATGTTGTTACTAAAGATGTAGTTTACACTTCATGCTTAAATTTCTCCTTCGAAGTATGTAATCCACCAAAGTTTCGTTCGGTTTCTGTTGCTCCACCAGAAGATCACCGATAGTGAAGTGGTGCCGAACTCTGGCAAACTGCTTAACGAAGAGATTTTCTAACTCTAAGAAGGTCTTAACTGAGCCATTTGTTAATTCTGCATACCAATCGAAGGCAATCCCTGATAGACTGCTGACAAACTGCCAAAATAGTAAAGCATCGCTCCCACCGGCATTGCAGCAACTAGCACGAAAATGTGTGACATGCTGCTGGGGGTTTCCCGTTCCATCAAAAGTCTTAAACAGAGGTGGTACGAAGCCTTTTGGGTATTGGACGATATCAAATTCTTCAGGGTAAGGTTTACCCATCTGAATAGATACTCCACTCTTGGATTATGCTAAAGCTTCTCGCACCTGCTGTTCTACCATGTTTTTGATATCCTTTTCGGGAATCATGCTCTGTGTAGAATCCTTCTTTGTTTGCTTGTCTCCATTGACGGATGTAATCTCTTTCCCTCCATCTACAACATTGATGATATCTGGGGGTGTTTCTTTCTGAGGTTGCACCTGACTTTGGAGAGTGGCTAAAGCATCAACCATCTCTTCCATCCTCCTTGCCATTTGAGAAATTGTGTTATCCTTCTCCTGAAGTTGTGCTCTCATCACTTCCGGTTCATCTCTTTCCGCTACTGCCAGAGCACCTTGCTAACTTGATGATGCTCTTGTTTTAACCATGTTGATCTCGGCATACTCTTCATCCAAAAATTTTGATGAATCAACTTCATTTTCCAACTTTTCTCCTCTTTCTTTTGCCAACCGGTGGATATCTGACCATTACTTTCCTATAGCATCCTCTAGTGGCATTTTCCACACGGTCTCGAGGTTATCGTGTGACGACTGTTGAATGTCTTTCCCAGGAGTTTATTTCATTGCAGTGGCACTTCCTTCAGATTCAAGCCTCCTAACGAGTCTTTTCTTCCCAGAATGCTGTGATGGTTTTGGTTCACCAACAATAGGTTGCCACAACATCCTTCTCGCAGTATGTGGCCTAGGACCAGATGGTCGGTCGACTGTGCATAGGTAGGTGGTGTCCTCCCTAAAATGGTGTCCCGATACGATAACAGGCAAACTCTTTTCGTTGACTCGTGCCTTTTTTCTTGGGTTTTCCTTAGCAATGACGGGTTTAATCGCGATCCAAGGCAGGAGTTGGCTGGCACCCATCCCATTCTCCTCAGAATCTCAGATACGGGGCATCTCTCTTTCTTTACTAACTTTTATACTACAGCTTGTAGTCGAGTGAGCGGCGTAGCCCTAGCTCTTTTTCTTTTGCTGTCACTGTAATATGCAGGTCGGGGTAACGCAGCAGTGATCCTCCGGGCATCTTCTTCATCAGCTGCAGCAGAGAGAGGGTGGAACCTATTTCCTCCTAACAGCGGTGAATATTCAGGCAGCTCTTCTCTTTCCTCAAGAATTTCCTCTAGAAAAGCAACTTCAGCAGCTTTGGTTTTCTCGATCCTGGTGATCTTTCTGCCTCTGTTTCTTCTCTGAGTCTGAGTCAGGGGTGTAACCTTTGAACTGGACCCGATTTCAAAAAAAGATGGTATTGTAGCAAAATCCATACCCTCCACTGTGGCAGGTTCATTATAAACTTGGACTCCCTTCCCTTTCAGTTGGGTGGGAATTAAGGCAGGTGTAGAGACGACTAGACCGGTGGGGGTAGAGATTACAGTCCTCCTACGAACAGTGGTATCTTTTTCAGCTGGAACCCTTTGTAGGGGAGGAAATTCTTGAGTCGATTTCAGGTTGAACTCAAGCACGGGTTTCTCAGTTTTTGGCGCTTTGTCCATTAGTGTAAAAAGTGTGACGTCAGCGAACTTGATATCTATATTGTCAAATCCTTGTCCAAAATGAATGATCCCATTGTCGAGCAGCTCATCCTTGTAAACAGCGAAGTCTATTCCATTGGTGAAGGAGAAGATTAACTTTGGGGCAGACATTTTCTGTAGGGTAGATTTTGAGTATTAGTCCCGAATTATGCTTCCTTTTGTCATAAAATTTAGGACGAAAAAGAAAGTGTCTGAACACATTTTCTTTTATCTTAATGCATTTGCGATCTAAAAGAGTTTATTTTTTAAAGGGTTGTTTATTAGAAGATTTGTTTGTTAGGAACGAAATGTTTAAAGAACAGAGGTTTATTAGAAAAAGGAAGGGAACCGGTTCGGAATTGAAAACAGAGAGAAATTCTCACAAGGCTTCTCAATCCGAAGGACCGCTCATAAGCTAACACCTATTGGGGGTCCACCCCACCTCTTAAGAGGCAAAAGGATTTCATAACCTCTCTGTTTAGGGGTGACTAAACAGTAGCTCCTATATCCAAAAGGGAGTGACTATACTTGCTTAAGACAGAAAAGAGCGAGGTATGCCAATAGAAGAATGATAATTTGGTCCACTAGGGATATGGACTCACTATCAATTTATGAAAGAAAAACCATCTGATCAGGATGGAGAGAAGAACTAGTCCCTAGCAGAGTCACCAAAAGTTGTCGGCATATTTTTAGGTTGTGTTGTATTTTGAAAAGGGGCCTCCTACAAAATTTGTTGACAAATTTTTAATTTTAAATTTAATTTAAATATATATAGTTTTAGAAAGAAGCATTTGATTTTGAAAATAACTTTAAGTTTGAAAATTTTAAGATATGAAATCATACCGATCTCACATCCCGAATAGTTTATATAAACAAGCACCGCACCACAAACCGTGTATCTATCCCGAAGAATAGACACACTGCTTGATGATGGGGCTCGATTAAATAAACTAGAAGATTTGTGATATCTGTTTGGTCTGCGAATCAATTTTATAAGCCGACAAGTTCCCTTGCTTAATATAAAGAAATTAAACAGGGTTTATATTACCTAGGTTCTTAAAGTTTCCTATAAGGGCAAGCCCCTATAGTTAATTACATCTTAAATGATGAGAGTCATTTAAGAAAACTCTCGATAATGATTAGTTGTTTTGCTCTCAAGAATTTCAAAGTATAAGGTTTCAAACAAATTGGATTTTTGAATTTCAAAAGGGATTAGCTCAAATTTGGAACAATTTATTTTAAGAGTCCAATGGAAGAGAGGTAGGAGAAGTTGAGGATCCAAGAAGAATCTTGGCAACTTCCCAAACTATCCTATTTTTTGGTTCAATTTGAGAATTTATTTAACATTTCAATCTTGCCAATTTTAATTAGTTAGAACTTATATTTGTATGATATGATTATACAAATAGCCCCGACGATGTGAGGGTTTGTGTCGTACCAAAAGACTACCTCAGAGTCTTAAGACCGGTTAGGGCTAAATTTGCATAATATGGTTATGCAAATGCCTAACGAAAAGTTGAGGATTTATGTTGCACTAGGCAAACTACCTCGAAATCCTATGGCTTGGTTATTTAAAACTAAGAAAGGTTTAGCTGATGTAGACATAAGTTTTCCTGATGAAGATGGCTGTGCTGCCCACTATGCTCTAAGCTTCTTGTCATTGCAGAGGTTTAGTTTTAGAAAGTGAAAATTAGGAGATGAGAGAAGTGTTTTGGTTTAAAAGAGTTTAAGGTTCAAATATCTTTAATGTTTTATTAGGGGAATCTTAAAGTTGATTATAACAATCCCACGGTTCCATCATTCCGACACCGTTATTTTTATCGGATTCAATTAGTCCAGATGAATTTGCTAAACTCAACTGAATGAGTTTCACACTTTCATTTAGACCGTGGGAAATCCCTTTAGCAACTCGTTGGTTACATCATCCGAGGTATTCCCGATCATCCAACGAGACGTTTTAATTTAATTGTAGTTGTAGTTTTGTTGTTCTGTTTGTGATTAAATTTTGAGTTATTTTATATTTTTTGAATGTTGTGGCGGTGTATTTTATCTTGTTGTGATTTTTAATTTAGTTTTCGATTTCAGTTTTGTGGTTATCCTAAAGGTTTCAGTTTTCATGCAACAATCTTGTTTAACATGTAAGAAGAGTAAAGTGTAGCTCATATAAATAAATTGCAATAAAGTGAATTACAATAAAATAAAAGCATACCTGGAGGGTCTTCACGTCATTCCAAACTGCACTTAAAACACATGTTAAGGTATTTAAACATTTATAACAAGTACATAGGCAAAGCTAAGGGAAGGTTCTGGTTGTCTACCAAATTCCTAATCCTATTGCTAGTCATTTCTTATGACGTCTAAGTTCTTGTATTTCGTTAAGGATGATTTTCTTCAACAAAGAACAATTAAATTCAATTGTTCTTCTAAAACATCCCATCATATTGAGGAAGTGCTTAGGACAAGTCCTAAACATCTTTTCAATATTTTTGGGATTATTTTTGAGTCCAAATGAGTTTTATTGCACAGGTGAATTAATCATCCGAAAATTTAGTTTAGTTTGTTTCTTTCTCAGTGAATTAGGATGTTTGATTATCCTGTAAGTAAAGTGACATTTCACTTGATACTTTACTTAAGAGTTATAATAATGAAAATCTTTAGGGGGCAAGTCAGTTTGTTAAAGAATTTAATGATTTAAAATTGGAGTATGTGATTTAAAGTGGTTTAATTTATTTATGCAATTTTAATAATTTTAAGTTTGGAATAGTGTTCAAGTTGTTTGATTCTTAAGTGTTTTAAACTTATTTGAATTGAAAGGGGTGTTTAGATTATTCAATTTAATTAAACTTTTAATGATTTAAATTTAATGTGACTTAATTGTAACACTTTAGGTCAATCTTAATTGGTTTGAATTGTCTTAAGGTTGATTTTCTTTAACGTTTCAAATTTGTTTTAGATTTGTTTTTAAGTAATTTCAAATTAATTTTAATGTTTTAAATTTATTTCAATTTGATTATCAAGTTATTTAATGTTTTAAGTTTTAATTTAATTAAGATTTTTTTTCCTTTTAATTATTTAATTACTAATTTCAATTATAACTTTAAATTTAATTAGAAGTTAAATATTATTGAAGTGATTCATTTAGGGATTTTAAATTAAAGAATTGATATCTTCTTAGGTCCTATCCCTAACCTTAATAATCCAAATTTTAACCTATTCTTCAAAAATTCAAATTGTTTAATTAATTAAAATTTACTTGAAATATTTTCAAGATAATTTATGGTTTCTACCCCTTAATTCCCTAGGTTTCAATCATCTAATGAAAATTTTAATATCAGATATTTTACCCTCCCCTTGATTAAACCTAAATAATAATTAGGGTTAAGATCCTTTAATTACCTTTATACCCCTTTAGACTTATTTATTTCATAACTCATCAAATTAAGCTCAAATGAACATAAAATTTTTATGACACTTCACGCATATGTCAATTAAGACATTAGAGGGGAAAATGTGATTTTTCTAGATTTAATTTAATTTATATAATTATTTTTGTGAAAAATAAGGGTTTTCAATGAAAATTCAACAACATGACCAAGGTAAGGTTTCTGTCCTTAGGAAAATTATGGGATGTTCCTACTGACTAGAGGACCATTTGGATCAATTTTGGTGATTTTTTGAATTATATTTTATTTATCATAATTATTTTTAGTTTTGGAGTATTAATTAATTATAAAATAAAATTAAAGTTGAAAAATAAATTTTCTATTTTTCATAAATCTCTTTGACCTCAAGGAGTTCAGAGAAACAAATTTTATAATTTTCTAATTTTTATTTGATTTATTAGAATTAATTTGGTGAAAAGGTTGGAAAATCCATTTTTTAATATTAAAAAAAGTCTTAAGCATTTGAAATTCAATATCTTAACCAACAGACTTGGGAAAAATATTTGGTTTGTTCCTAAGTGATTAGGAATCAAATAATTACATTTTTATTATTTTTAGTATTTTTGTGATTTTTATTATTTGTAAATTATTAAAGTATTAAAATATGGTGAAAAATGAAGATTTTTAGAAAATTTTAATTTTAATTTTCATAGACTCCTTTGATATCAGAGAGTCCACAAAACTAATTTGGTGAATTTTTTAAGTGTATTTTTGGAGTTATGAATTTTTAGAATTTAATTTTAATCGTGTAACTTAATTAATCCATTTAGTGGGGTTAAACATTTCCAATTGATTCCAAATTTTTATGTGAGGTCCCTCAGATCCTAAAGATCAGTGGTGAATTGTTTTCAAGTTCTTTTGATGTGAGGTTAACCCTAATTAATTAAAGTTTAATTTTGAGAAATTAGGCCAATTAGGGTTATTCTTAATGAATTAACTCAAAATATAATTATCCTAGGGTCCTCTAGTCCTGAGAAACTTCCCAAATTTTCCTAGAATTTTCTAAGCAATATTCTAATTAATGGAATTAAAATACCAAAAACAGTGACATAAACTTGAAAAATAGACAACTTACCATAGAGATAGCCTCTGACCGTGAAAAATTCAGGGAATGTTCCCAAGATCAGAGGCTTCAAAAGCCCTATGGTCTCATGCCATGGTGAATTGTCTATGCAAATGGAGAATTAAAATACTGAAATGAGTAAATAATTAATTAAAAATAAAATACTCATCAAAATAACTTAATTCTTATTCCACATTATTCTCCTCTGTTAACTGAGCAAGAGGGTATTTTTATTTTATTTTTGTGATTTTTCTATGCAAAGATATGGATTTTCTAAGTTATGGGTATTTAAATAGATCAAAAATACCCCTAATTATCTACTTATCCATGCGGCGCCGACTCATCCTCGACAGCTCCGAAAGCCCACGCTTAGCCTCCTTATTCGACGCCGCCATCCGACTCAGTGCTCCGGGGGCCCGTGGTTCATGTCCCGTTCACTTGTCCAACGCGATCTACACCGTCCATTTGATACACGCTCGATCCAACGGGGGCCGATCATTATCTTTGCTTGGTGTGTCTCGAGAGCCGTCTACACTCAAACCCTAAGATCTCTCTCGTTTCTCAATGGATTTTCATGTTCTTATGCTCTATGGATTCGTCTTGAGGAGACGAACACATCCATATGGTTTATGTGATATGAAATTAAGCCAAGCAAAATAGAGAATCACTGGAAGCTCGGGAGGAAGAAGGGGTCCATACCTTAGCTCTGAGAAGTGAAGCTTCAATCAGAGAGTTGTGGCACCTTCGATTACAACCAAGGAAGCTCCAGATGAAGTCTCTGGCTCTTGGAATCGCTTAGGTATGAAAGTGACCAAGGCCAATTTCAAAGCTTGGCCGATAGAGAGGATGGCTGGCCTGGTGAGGGACTTCTACTGGGGAACTCTTTCTCTTGGTCCTGTACAGGTGTGGGTGAGTTTAATTTGATTTTGGTGGAGGTTTGAGAGATGTCCTGTTCTGGCCTGAGAATTGAGCTCCAAAATTGAGCTCAATCAATGGGATTTAGGGCAGGAGAACAGTGGGGATGGATTGCTCTTGGCTAGGGGAAGCTCTGTGAGGAGTTTGGAGGGATTCTATGAAGGTTGATTTCAGCCAACCTCTTGGCCGAGAGGGGGTGGCTTTTTTAAATAGACATGGCCAGGGCTTCCAAGGGGCAATTGATGGCTGGGATCAGTTGCCTAGGGGAGGAGATGAAGAGCTATGGTGGCCTATTGGAGTGGGGCAACTCAGCAAGTGAGAATTTGAAATTTAGCTCATTCCAATCTCCTTGGCCATGGCGCTTTCTGGCGGCCTGGTGTCAGGTTGGCCATAGTCAGGTCACCATCCTGATCAGGAGGACCAGGGCTTGAAGTTTGTGGGTTCAATTGGCCAATGCCAAGTGTAAAGAGGTTTGATTTAAGTGGTAAGGGGGAAGGATCATTTTAGGCTCATTTTGGTTTAGCCATGGTTTAGGGCTTGGTGCACCATCCAAAGCTCTGATTTTGGGCTGAAAAGAGTCCTTTGGGTCAGCCAAGAGAAGGTGGTGAGGTCTCCATCAAAATTGTTTAAGTTAATTTTGGGTTAGGTTGTACCATAAATAAGGTTAAAAAGGCTTAATGAAGGCTTAGGAAAGGCTCCTCTCTTCTTGCCATAAATGACTAGGTGAGGTGTCAAAACTCTCATGCTTCATATGGCTTGTAAATGGCTCACATTTGGCTCACATTTGGCTTGGAAAAGGTTGGCTAGTTTCATGAAAAAGGGCTTTAGGCATTTTTTGGGAGATTGTCATGAGCCTTGATCTAGAATGATTTGATGATCAATTAGAACTTTAGGGATGATATTAAATTGAATGCATGATGAGGGAGAGTGTTATATGAGCTTTGGATGAATTTTTGGGCTTTTGAATTTGGTGGAAGTAGGCTTTTAAGTTTTAAAATGGATTAGTGGATGGAAAGTTTGTGAATGGCCATGCCAAATAAGTGTTGGGATTAGGTTAGGGATGTGTCATGAGTGATTTAAAATATATTTGAAATAATTTGGAGTTGAATTGGGTTTAATTTGGGCCTCCTTAGTGATAGGGTAAAAGTGGGGCAAATTGGGCTAACATGGGCTAAGGTTGGGCTAATGTCGGATTTGATGTAAAATTGACGTTGCAAAAGGTTTGTGGCAGTGTTACAAAGAGTTTTCAATTTTGGATGGGCTTTGGTTTTGGGATTTGGGCCTATTTGGGTTTATGGTAAGTTTAGGCCAATTTAGGGAATTTTTTATTTGGGTTAGGTTTGAGTGAAGTTTGGGTTCAAATTTAGGGCAAATCAAGTTAGTGTTTTGTTTGTGGGGATGTTAGGAAGGTTTTCGAAAAGATTTGGGGCCAATTGGAATTGAGTTGGGTTGGTTTGGGCTAAGTTTAAGATATGGGCCAAAATTGGGCTTTAAGCTTCAAATTTAAATTGGATCCACATGTTGGTAAGATTGGATATGGATTTGGTCTAAATTGATATTGGGGATATTAAATTGAAGTTTAGAATTGGATTGGATCAACATTAAGGCCAATTGGGTTGATTTGGTTTGACATTGGGCTTACTTTGGTTAAAAATGGGCCACATTAGGGGTTTTGGTAAAAGTGGGTTAAATTAACAAAGCTGGCCTATGGTTTAGTTGAACAAAATTAAATTGGTAATATTTGGAATTTTCTGGGAATTTTTGGAATTTATGGATTTTTAGGCTAAAAGGGCATTTTGGGTATTTCGAGGGTATTGGGGGGTATTTTTGAAAATTTTGGTATATTTGGCTAAGGATGATCAATTTGAATGGCGGGAAATGTTTAGGATTGGTTTTGAGGAATTTTGGGTAATTTAGGTAATTTTGCAAATTTTGGACATCTTCAAGGGCATTTGGTAGGTTTGGTGGGTGTAGGGCCCCAGGAGTCAAAAATTGAAATTTGGGAAAAATGAAGATTGATCAAGTTTGAGTAGAATGGAATCACTTTGGTTGAGCCATGAAGCCATATCAAGCCCAAAAGAGCCATGAGAGGACTCATTTGAGGCATTAACTATGTTGTTCCTAACCCTCTTAGCTAAGGGCCTAGGGGTTAAGGTCCATCCATATGAATTACCTACATGAGTCAGGAAGTCAAGCTAGGTATGAATGGTTTTAGGATTTGGAATGTGTGTGAAAGTGTAATGTGTGCAGGTCAACCCTCACCAGACTGGGCCACCTGGGGTAGTTCTAAGGCCAAAGAGTCCTATAGGGAACTCATCCTTTAAAGCTCCACATTTGATCTTAACCCTCCAAGTACTTAGGGGTTTACAATCAAACTTATGGGGTTTGCAGGGAGTTAAGAGGTGTTTGAATCCCTAAGTTGTGGGTTCCATTTCTAGTCCTCTAAGATAGTCAAAGGGAAAGCCTAAGGCTAGATCCTAAGTACTAAGGAGAGAGAAGAGAAAAGACCTAAAAAAATGAGGTGAACATCCCCAAACATGAAATATTTCAACTTCCAACATATAATTGTGGGGTATCTCATTTCTTCTATAAATATTGCCTACACGCTGAAATCTATCACAATTTTTAATGTAAACATTCACATCCTTAAAAATTGTAGGCTAATAAAATTCTGATTGTAATATTTTATATGCAGTTTTATCACTTCCAAAATGTCCCCCATAATCGGAATCATGACATTTTTGAATAATTTCATAAGTCTCTTCCAAAGGTACACATCTTCGAATTATTAGATCCTTTCCTTGTTTATATAAAAAAGGGTCATTCCAAAAATAAGTCTTAGTATCAGACATAAATTTCTTCTTTTCTTGGTATGTCAAATCATAGGGTATAATATTACTAACAATAAAGTTTATTATGTCTGCATACCACGGAACACACAATTCTTTAACAATGAACAGTTTTTCATCAGGAAAATGTTCATTAATTTCTTCAATATCACAGAGGGATTTTTTAATATCAAGCCTGGACAAATGATTAGCAATTTGATTATCAGAACCCTTCCTATCTACTATCTCAAAATCAAATTCTTGCAAAAGAAGAATCCATCTTATCAGTTTCGGTTTTGCAACATTTTTCTTCATTAAGTATTTAATAGCAGAATGATCAGTATGCACCACACATTTAGTTCAAATTAAATATGATTGAAATTTATCAAAGACAAATACTATAGCTAATAACTCTTTCTCGGTAGTAGTATAATTAATTTAAGCTTCATTAAGAGTTTTACTGGCATAATAAATTACTTTGAAAATTTAATCATATTTCTGACCTAAAATAGCACCAATAGCATAATCAATAGCACCACACATTAATTCAAAAGGTTTTTCCTAATTTGGTGAAATTATTACAGGTGCGGAAATTAATTTTTCTTTTAATGTTTCAAAGGCTTTGAGGCAATCATCATCAAAATTAAAAATTGCATCATTTTCCAGTAAACGACATAAAAGTTTTGTAATCTTTGAAAAGACTTTGATGTAACACCTGTAGAATCCAGCATGTCCTAAAAAACTTCTAATTCCCCTTACATTGGTTGGGCAAGGTAAATTAGATATAACTTGAATTTTTGCAGGATCTACCTCCAAACCCTTTTCTGAAATCCGATGTCCCAAAACAATTCCTCCTGCTACCATAAATTGGCATTTTTCCCAATTAAGGACCAAATTAGTTTCTTCACGGCGTTTTAGAACTTTAGATAGATGTTCTAAACATGATTCAAATGAAATTCCAAACACTGAAAAGTCATCCATAAAAACTTCAATTCCTTTTTCAATTAAATCACAAAAATTAGCCAATATACATCTCTGAAATGTAGCAGGGGCATTACATAAACCAAAGGGCATTCTTCTAAAAGCAAACGCACCATAAGGACTGGTAAACATAGTTTTCTTTTGATACTCAGGAGCAATTTGAATTTGGTGGTAACCAGCATATCCATCCAAAAAACAAAAGTATTTATGCCCAACTAGTCTATCCAACATTTGATCCAGAAAAGGGAGTGGAAAATGATCTTTCCTTGTGGCGAGGTTTAATTTTCTATAATCAATGCATATTTGCCACCCTGTAACTTGTCTTGTTTGTATCATTTCATTCTTTTCATTAACAGTCATAGTTACTCCTACCTTTCTTACGAACACAGTGAAAAAGACTAACCCATGCACTATCTGAAATAGGGTAGATAATTCCAACATCCAACCATTTTAAAATTTCTTTCTAAAAAATTTCTTTCATGATAGGATTTAATCTCATTTGAGGATCAGCCTGCGGTTTGTAATTATCTTCCATAAGAATTCTGTGCATACAAATTGAAGGACTGATTCCTTTAATATCAGCAATTGTCAATCCAAAGGCTTTCTTGTGCTTCTTCAAAATTTCAAGCAAACTCTCTTCTTCTTTTTCAGTTAATTGAGAAGAAATTATAACAGACAAGGTTGAGGATTTACCTAGAAAAACATACTTCAAATGACTAGGAAGCATTTTTAGCTCAAGTTCAGGAGGTTTTTCAATTGATGGACCATAAGATTCATCTTTTTCAGTCATATCCAACAATTCAAAACTTTCATGAACATACTTTAAATCTTCCTCTTAAAAATCTTCAGAATCAAATATCTCCTCTTCTTGCTTATATTCCAATTCTTCTCTTTCAGCTTTCTCTTCATAAGTTGATTTGAAATGACATTCACTTAAAAATTCAATAACATCCATCCTATAACACTCATCTTCTTTACCTCTAGCAGGATATTTCATCGATTTTGAAATAGTAAATGTAACAGTCTGATCATTAACCCTTATCGTTAATTACCCCTTTTGCACATCTGTCATGGCTTTGCCTGTAGCTAGAAAAGGTCTCACTAAAATTATGGGTATCTCTTTATCTTCCTCCATATCTAATACAATGAAATCCACAGGAAAAATAAATTGATCCACTTTTACCAAAATATCTTCTATAACTCCTTTAGGATATGTGATCGAATGATCTGCTAATTGTAGAATTACAGTAGTTGAGGTTATTTCTCCTAGTCCCAGTCTCTTGAATATTGATAGAGGCATAAGGTTAATGCTTGCACCCAAATCACATAAAGCTTTTCCACAACATCTTTCTCTCATTGTACATGAAATTGTGAAACTACCAGGATCTTTAAGATTTTTAGGAAGCTTTTTCTGAATTATCACAGTGCACTCCTCACTAAGTGCAACATTCTCATTTTCTTCAAACTTCCCCTTTTTATTAAGAATATCCTTCATAAATTTTGCATAACTTGGCATTTGTTCTAGGGCTTCAGCAAATGGAATATTAATGGTAAGCTTTTTTAATATCTCCAAGAATTTTGAAAATTGCTTATCCAACTTTTGTTGACGAAGTATCTGAGGAAATAGAGGTGGTGGTTTTTCTAAATCAACCTTAGGTGGAGAAATAGGTCTTTCAAAACCTTTTGGAGTGTCCTCTTTAAGTCTTTCAATCTCTTCTTTCTCTACTTCAATTTCTTTTTGAACTCTACCTTCCAATTCTTTTCTACTTCTCAATTGAATTGCTTTTACTTGTTCTTTGTTCTTTTATCTTAGATTCACTTCAGTATTACTTGGAAGTATTCCTTGGGATCTATTACTTAAGAAATTTGCAATTTGTCCCAATTGATTTTTAATATTTCTGATGGTTGCTCCTTAAAGTTGTAATTGATTTCCCATATGTGATTCTACTTCTTCCATAGACAACTTCTTCTATTTATTTTGTAAAGCATTGTTACAACCTGAAGGATAAGTTAATCTATTATTATTATTACCTTGGTTGTTCCAATTCCCCAATGAGTTTACTTGATGGTTCCCCCATTGTTTGACACCACCCTGATTATTGTTATTCCAGTTAAAATTTGGATGATTCTTCCAACTTGGGTTATAATGATTGGAATATGGGTTGTTAGGTTTACTTATGGCATTCACAGTTTCTGGAGAAGAATAATAATCAACCATTTGGCCTAATGAATTTTCTTCAATCATGAGATTTGGCTGAGAAAAAAATTCATCCCAAATTGGTTTATCTTCCTTGATACAACAACAACTTGACTTGCTAACATTGTAAAAGCATTATTTTCATAAAGACTGGCTACCTTTTTAGGATTTAACCTTTCAGAAGGCCATTGAAATTATTAATAGCCATTTCTTTAATTAATGCATAAGCATCAAAAAATGGTTTAGACATTAATGATCCAACAGCAGCAGCATCGATGATTGATCTAAGAGATCCAACTAATCCACTATAAAAAGTTTAAACCAATCTGGTATCGCATGATGTGGACATTTCCTGAGGAGATCTTTAAATCTTTCTCATGCTTCATATATTGATTCCCCTTCAAATTGAAAAAAAGATGTTATATCATTTCTCAACTTAGCAGTCTTAGATGGTGGAAAATATTTAGCAAGGAACTTTTGTGACAGTTCACCCCAAGTTCTTATTGATCCAGGTGGTAATGAATGTAACCATATTTTAGCTTTATCCCTTAGTGAGAAAGGAAAAAGTCTAAGTCTAATAGCATCATCCGAAACACCATCATATTTAAAAGCAGCACAAAACTCTAGAAAATTAGCAAGATGCAGATTAGGATCTTCAGTTGTTGCTCCCCCAAACTGATTATTAGACACCATTTGGATAATAGCAGGTTTAAGCTCAAAAGAATTAGCAGCTACAACAGGGTTTTGAATACTATCATGAAATTCATCTACTGTAGGGTTAACATAATCTCTTAAGATCTTAATTCTTGATGGATGCCTACATTTTGAATTTGATGATTTGCCATTACTTGAATATTTTTATCCTTTTCTGTAATTTTAATTTTTTTTATTTTTCTGATAGTTCTTTCTAATTCAGAATTGTAAGGAACAAGTCCCTCGGAACCTGAACTATGCATACAACAATAAAACAAAACAAAACACAACACACTAACAAAAACAAAGAAAAGTAAAAATTTAAAATTTCTTAATTGTCTTTAGAATGCAATTTAATTATTTGCCCCGGCAACGACACCAAAAACTTGATTCACCTGATATTTATACTTACAAATATGATATGAAAATTGGCAACGACACCAAAAACTTGATCACGCCAGATATATATATGTTGATGATTTTGATTTATAATGTGGATACTAGGTAAGTATACATATCGTTTATCAAGTAATATAGGACTTTCTGATTATGCCCTGAGATATCGAACCCATAGTGAAAATTTGAAAATCTTTAAAGGAATCAGAAAAATTATCTTTTTATTTTTTTTTATGGCTTTTGAAAGTATGTCTTGATTTTGAAAAGTTTTTGAAAGTTGATTTGTCTTTTGAAATTTCCTTAATAAAATGTTAAGTAAGAAATTAAAATTATAATAACTAATAACACTGTATGTAAAATAATATTAACTAGAATATCATTTTCTTTCCTTTTATGAAGTAGTAATAATTATTAAAGTATTGTTGTGGAAGTATTTAAATTTGTTGTGACAGCAAATGTGTTCTTTACCCTTACTTGGTTCTATAAAGAACATAAGTTAATTTGAAATTTTTATCATTTTGAACATGGTTAGGCAGGGAAGATACCAGTCTCTCACTCTATAGTTCCCTCGATTCCCACCAACTGGGGGCTAACTTCTCATAACAAAACTCAAAACTTCAAACCAAATTAGGGGGTTTTAGCTTGTCACTCTAAAATCCTCTAATTTTACTCCCTTCCATAAAAATATCTTCTAATATTACATTCAATTATATGGACTACAATTCTCACCCATTTAATTGCATGTGATTCTTACTAACTTTTATGAGACAATACCACATTGGATCTTACATAATCTCAAGAAATTCTACAACTTAACAGGCCAAATTAAGAAGTAAACAAAGTTTTCTTAATCAATCTTCACAACTTCTTCCAACATTTAAACACTTATACATTCCACAAAAATTCTCCATAAATTAATTACTTCTTCGTTTAAGAAAGAAAAAGATAAATTAAACTGCTCAGAACGCATTGAAAAAATACAAAAAACACATTGATTCGAAATAAAAAACCATAATAAAAACAACAAACTAAATCAAGTATTAATTAAAAAACTAAGTGTAAGAACAAAAGTAAATACTTATCTGAAAATTCTCTCCACAAGACTCAGGAAGTTCCTCTGAAACTTTAACTCTTCACTAAACTACTCCTCAGAGCAGATCTCCCAACTCTGATGACTCAGAATAAACTTCAGACTTCAATAAAAACTAAACTTAAAAGAAATCAAAGAAGTGGGAAGAAGAAGACTTCACTCTAACCCTTTTATCCTTTCTACTCTCTACTACTCCTCTTAATAAAAACTCTCGCAAAACTACTCCTCAGAGCGGATTTCCCAACTCTGATGACTCAGAATAAACTTTAGAATTCAATAAAAACTAAACTTAAAAGAAAGAAAAGAAGTGGGAAGAAGAAGACTTCACCCTAACCCTTTTCTCCTTTCTACTCTCTACTACTACTCTTAATAAAAACTCTCGCAAAATAAAAGTAAAATACTATAAAAACTCTCTTCAAATGTAAGTGGAAGAAAGAAAGAAAGAAAGAACCCTTCAAAATGCAAAGGAAGAGTTCCTAGAAGAAAGAAAGAATCCTTCAAATTGCAAAGGAAGAGCTCCTAAAAGAAAGAAAGAACCTTTAAAAATGCAAAAGAAGAGCTTCCTAAGGCTCTCTTTAAATAGTAAACCAAAAGGTGCCTTGGTGTCTCTTCAAAATGTGTCAAGATTCAATGTATCCACCAAAGAATGCACCCCTTCGTTCAAACTTACTGCCCAAAGGAAGTTATAGAAGTTACCACCAAGAGTTGCATCAAATTCCCTTTGAAATTGGCGCCAAATTCATTTGAATTTTGATTTTTAACTGTGGCGGCTAAGAGCCGGCCCAGTGGGCCAGTGCCCAAATTTTCATTTTTCATCTTTTTTTGCTCCAAATTTGATCCAATTTTGCTCCTTTGATCATGAACATCCATTTTCACCATATCTGCAAGAAAGACACAAAATACCTCCATTAAAGTGCAATATCATTAAAAAGAAGTATAAAAATGTGCATAAAAAACTATATATTTTAGGTGTATCACACTCCTTAGCTTGGAAAGTCGATAAATGTTTGGTTTTTAATTATATACTACAATTATTACTACAATACTACTTCTAAACTAAAATACTTGAGAAAATTAGAAAGTGGTGTTTAATATATTAAAAGTACTCTTCCTCCTACAATGAAATTAGTGACATGTGTAAAAGTAAAACAAGTAGCGAGAGATATTGTGACAAATTGGAGCAATTATATTATATACCCCTACTTGGTTCTATAAAGAACAAAGGTTAATCTGATGCTTTGAAATCTTGTATATGGGTTAGGCAGGGAAGATACTAGCTCTCACTCTAGATTTCTCTCTTCTCTCTCCACCTGGGGGCTAACATCTCATGACAAAAATTTTCATATCCAAATTAGGGACTTTAGCCTGTCACCCTAAAGTCATCTAATTCTATACCTCTTAAACATGTATATCTCCCTATTTATTTGCACTCAACCATATGGACTATATTCTCACCCATATAATCTCATGTGATTTTTACTAATAGTTGACTGAGACAATACCACATTGGTTCTTACATGTTCTAACAACAGATTCTAACAATCAAGTTGATCAAGTTTACATGTAAATGAAGATCAAAGTAAAATCATCACAATATATTCTTACTCTACTCAATTCTATATCCTACACATGAAAACTAATTCATTGTAAGAGAGAAGAGTAAAGAAAACTACGCACTACACATGGAGAAACAACAACAACTTTTCATTGAACAACACTTTGAATCCATACAAAATAAGTACCAAATTCAAACCCAAATACATTAAAAATACTTATATTTGATGGAAATCAACTCTCCTTGTATAGTAAAAGTAATCTCCTTGCAATTCTCTCTAAGAAAAAAGTGAAAAGAAATGAAAAAAGTCTCTCACACTCTCTCTTTCTCTCTCACCTTGTCACCCCAACTGGGCTCATGCCCAAGTCCTCACTTCTTATCCAAGCCTTCTTCTCCTCTTCTAATCTCCTCCTAATCATCTCTTCTCCAAAATTTCAAGAGTGTCTTAATAATTTCCCAAGAGAAGCTTAAGTGTCACTTCAAAAAGAGTCCACATTCAATAATCTTCCAAAGGGTGCTTAAGTGGCTTTTCACTCCAAGAGACATTTCTTCAATAATAACTTCTTCTAACTAACCCAAACTCTTATATAAAATTTATTTTAGCATTCGAAACGAATTCCCCAAGGCACACTTCACAACGCTTTAAAAATTGTCCAAATCTGACGTTTCTTCTAGAAGTTATGCAAAAAATCGTCAATGGCAGCTATGTGCCGATTTCTGGTGCATAGACACCACTGTCTGGTAGTTATGCACAAACTGGTGGTGCCTAGGTGCCATACATGGGTACAAAAGTGTTCAGTCTGACCCGTTTTTCTCTGGTATGCTCCGGTTCGACCCATTTTGCTCTGTTATGATCCATTTTGGTCCATTTTGGTCCATTTATGTACCTTTTACTCCAAACACTCCAAATTCTTCAATTTGATGTACCTACAGCCAGAAACACAAGAAAACACACCTTTAAAGTGCAATATCATTATAAAATATAGCATAAAAAGTAGATTATTTTTAGGTTGATCAGGAACCTCACTTAATCTAAACTTAGGTTTAACCAACATTAAACCTAAATCAAACCTTTAGGTTCAACCTACATTAAATCTAATCCAAACATTGCTTCAACCTACATTGAACCTAGATCAAACATAACTCAAGTTTAGCCTACATTAAAATTGAGCCAAACTTAAATTAGGTTCAATGAACATTAAACCTAATTCAAATCTTACTTAAAGACCAATATGCCAAGTCAAAATCTTTAGATTCAAATGACAGTGAATCTAAGATTTAACTTAAACATCTTTAGATTTAAATGACACTGGATCTAAGATTTTACCCAATTTTAGGTCTAGTAAGAGTTAATCAAATGACTTTAGATTCAAAGGACATTAAATCTAAAATCTCAAAATCTGACTTAATTTTTTTTAGACTTATTGCAAACATCCTTTAGATTAAGAAGACATTTAATCTAAATTCTTAAATATAATTCAAAATCAACCAAACCAACAATTTAAGAAATAATATCGACATTATTTCTTTAGTAAAAGATCACTCTGGCATTGTTTTCTTGCAATTTGAAGACTAGCAATTTGAAGACTAGTGACTTTTCTTAGAAGACTAGCAATGGAAGCCTCCCCATAAAAATTCAAACTTTTCTTACTTCACTTGAAGTTTCATATGTTAAGGCGTAAGCTCCAGCTTTGGGAGGAAGAGACCAAGCATAAGGAAGTCTATGTGAAATCCTTATAAGTGACTAAGCCTTAGGATTAGCCCTTAGGGAGCCTGTGTCACAGACTGACATTCATATTTACACATTACATTCTAAACTCACATCCTAAATCAAATACATTTCACTTCAATCTCCAGACCCTTTGGAAACTTATGTGAGTGGTCCCACTAGGCTTAAGCCTATGGCCAAAAGAGCTAAAATCACCACATAGAGGACTAAAGGAGGCTTTCCTTAAGCTGTAACCCATCCAGAATGATTCCATTCATCATGATCTGACAATACCTCCCTTTTCCCAAAAATTTCATTTTTTTTACCCCGAAATTACCAAATTTCCTTTGAAAAGGGGCCAAAAACCCAAAATTCCACAGAGTCACCCGGGGTTCCCAAAAATTGTTTCGGAGTGTTCCTCTCGTCGAACTGAGAAGTTTGACTGTAAATATGCCATACTTTGAGCTACCAGCGGACCTCTCGCAGCTTAAATAGTCGCTACTTGAATGACATTCTCGGCCCCACAAAACCCTCTACATTGGTCAGAAAAGCTCCCGAACACTGTCATTCAATTGCAAATTTCATTTTACATGGCCCCAGGATGTTAATTTGGCATTTTGGACATTTTCCCAAAATTTCCTCAAAATGAACAAAATATCCCCGCGAACCCAAAATTTCTAAAATTTTACTAAATACCTTGACCTTCACATCCATTTCCATGACGTCGACATTTAAATTATAAAATCAGCGGCAGCAAGCCAAAATTTTGAGACGGATCAAGTTGACAACTTTTTGACCTACTTGACGACAAAACTTGCTCGAATGGCCCCAGATCGCAAAACAGACTTCACCAACACGTTCAGGACGACGAAATTACTAGGAATAGACATATAACTTGCTATAATTTTTTAAATGTGAAAACAACGTGAGAATTGGTGAGATTTCAATTTATTTTGCGATTTCAGCACTTAAAATCACACCTCAGCTCGACAAAACCCAAACCCATGCCAAGGAGAAAGAGACATATTATGCAACATCGAAGAATAGATGGAAAGTTTGAACCAATATGGAAGGGCCCGTATGTAATTAAAAAAACATATTCGGGAGGATCTTACCATTGGTAGACTGTCAAGAAGAATGAGTCTTACCCCTAATCAATTGGCTTTCCTTGAAAAAATATTATACAACATGGCAATAATGACTTGTTTATAGATTGAGAAATAATAAATAAAATGACAATTTTTGACAATCAATGTCTTTCTTTGAAAAGTTTCTTCTGTTCAGATAACATGTGCTTGTGAACAACATTTCTCAACAATAATGAATTTCATATTGACAAATTAAATCGAAACTTGGTCTGATATGGTTTCATTAACCTGTTGCATACCAGAAAATGTCGAACAACAAACTCATATTCACTTTTCAAAGTGTTGTGTGTTTGGCATTGGACCGTCGATGTATCGAGAAAGGATTAAGGATCCACTTTGACAACTAGACTTGACATAGATCAACTACTATATAATGGACCATGGTTGTCTATTGTTGACAAAAGAAAAGCTGAAAGGGAATTATCTGTGCTAGAGTTCAGGACTTGACAACTAGACATCACCAAAGAAAAAGTTAAACCGACTAGTTAGAAAATAAAACTTGATTATGGAAGATTAAAGCAGTGGTAGTCACTCCAACTAAAGGGATCATAGAAGCATCCATTACAGGAGTCAAAAAATTTATAGCAGGATTGACTCGGGCCCAAAGGTGAAGCATAAATACATAATTAAAATGGATTGAAGAAAATGAACAATGAAATGTGAAACTTATGGAGAAAGACACTTCTGGATAAAACTTTTTGATCTCTAAAGATGTGCCTGGAGAGGTATATCCTATTCTAGGAGTAGAGAATCTAGATCCTGATGAAGAGGAAGCAATATAAAGGATACTTTTTGCATCTACTCCATATGTTTCTGTACTCGACCTCACGACATCCAATAAATCTATGACAGACAAATTATTTCTGAAGAAGAATCGAGGCGCATTCAAGCTCTCGGACGACATCGTTTCAAACAATTCAAACATATCGATTGTCGGACCATCAACATACTGGAAAGAATTAAAATAGTCACGAGAGTCTTCGATGAAGTTGAGTAGGTTGCCATTGTTGAGCATATAATGGAAGTCTAAGATCTTTGACGAGTTGGAATCTTAGAGAAAACATTATTTTCTGAGCTTAATAAATGGATACGCGATAAAGGATGGGTGACTATCCAGTGTGGATGTTGTTACAATTTGCTAAAGACTAAAAGGGGAGTCTTCCCAGTATTCTACAACATGAAGAGGTAGACTTGATGCCCATAGTCATTGTTCAAATCATCAGGCAACTAGTAGCTTGGGATATATTACCGCATAGTTGCATTCTCGACAACTGCATTGTCAACATTTCTGATGAAGGAGATTGCATCCCACCACATATTAATAGTCATGTCTTCAAGATACCTTTCTCCATGCTATCACTCTTAAAAAAATGCTCTATCATGTTTGTAAGAGAGATAATTATTGTGGGACTAGAAGAATATCGTGGATCTTACCAAATTCCCCTTCCGCATGAATCAGTCCTAGTTTTACAAGGGAATGAAGCTGATGTTGTTAAATATTGCATACCTAGTGTGAGCAGACAACGAAACACAATTACACTACTAAAAATGCATCCTGAGAAATGGGTGATCAGTTATAAACTAGTGCTAGAGCTCAAGGGATTAAAACCTTTGGAATTACCATGACTCTATGGATATCCAAACACCTAGGACATACTTGACAAACAATGTCTTGGAGTGCTAGATATTTGTAGTAGATCTAGCAATATCCAAGTTTATAAGCATGACAAAAGGACAATCTGACAACTTCTGATGTGATGTTATATCGAAAGTTTATAATGTGTGTTGTATGATATATGACGTACTGTTGACTTTTATCATCAATGTACATTATCTTTGGTAGTGGAATAAAATTTTGTAAGATATTGCCCAGCTATTAAAAATACATCGGCATATCAAAAAATGCTAGAATGAACACTATAAGTTAAAAATGACATAATAAACAACTCACGATAATTAACATGAGATTTATCATTTGATCTAAAAAGTAAAACTCCCTAGTTTTTCTTCATATGTTTTTCACACATAACTTCTGCTATTGGATATAAGACCCTTACTGACACGGAAACATGACATTCCTTTATGTCTTTCTTTGAGAAAGGATATATTTCATATAGCATTCCTTCTCAAAACTGACAATATCGACATTCAACATCTGTGAGAAATAGTGTATGACCACTTTAAATGGAATACAACATCTATTTTTTCTATTTACAAAAGGATATAAGTCACATAGCTTTCCTTCTCAAAGCTGACATATCGACATTTGACATTTTAAGAGATGGTATGTCATCCACTCTCTTCTCTAGCTTTTGGATATAAGACCCTTCGTTACACGTGAACATGGCATTCCTTTAGCTCTCTCCTTGAGTAAGGATATAAGTCACATAACATTCCTTTTCAAACCTGAAATATCGACATTTGACATTTTAAGAGATGGTATGACATACACTCTCTTCTCCAGCTATTGGATAAAAGACCCTTCCTGACAAGGAAAAATGGCATTTATTTAGCTCTTTCTTTGAGAAAGGATATAAGTCGTATATAATTCCCTCTCTAAATTAACAGATCAACATTTGACATTTTAAGAGATGGTATGGCATCCACTCTCTTCTCCAGTTATTGGATATAAGACCCTTCCCGACATAGAAACATGGCATTCCTTTAGCTCTCTCTTTTTCATAGCTTTCCTTCTGAAAAACTGACATATCGACATATGACATTTTGAGAGATGAGATGGCATCCAATCTCTTCTCCAGCTATTGGATATAAGACCCTTCCTAACGCTGAAACATGACATTCCTTTAGCTCTTTCTTTGAAAAGGGATATATGTCGTATAACTTTCCTTTTCAAAACTGACATATTAACATTTGACATTTCTGAGAGATGGATTGGCATCCACTCTCTCTCCAATTATTGGATATGAGACCTTTCCTGACATGGAAATATGACATTCCTTTAGCTCTTTCTTTGAGAAAGGATATAAGTCGTATAGCATTCCTTCTCAATACTGACATATCAACTTTTGACATTTCTAAGAGATGGTATGTCATCCACTCTCTCTCTCCAATTATTGGATATGAGACATTTTCTAACATGGAAATATGACATTCCTTTAGCTTTTTCATTGAGAAAGGATATAAGTCGCATAACAGTCCTTCTCAAAATCAACATAGCGACATTTGATATATTGGAGAAGCAGTGTAAGACCCCCTTTAATGGAATATGACATCCATCTTCTATTCAAATATTGAAAATAAGATTTCTTTGACATTAAGATTACTCTTAAACTGACAAATCTATTGAGTTATCCAGACCGTCTTAGTTAATGCCAATATGTGTGACGTACATATTCAATACTCCACACATATTGGGGGCCATTTTTTGACCTCACTTTTGTGAGGATTACTTACAAATTATCTAGAGGAAGGAATTCTACTAATATAGACCTCCTAAACCTTACTAATGGTCACTAAACCCTAATGTCTAGAGTAAAACCCTAATAAAGCCTTTTTAACCCAAATCTTAATGGTCATCAAATGGGCCCATTTTTACAAATTATCTGGAGGAAAGAAGTCTACTAATATTGACCTCCTAAATATTAATGTAGAAAATTAATACAGTAATTTTCTATATTTTTAATTAATTAAATAATTAAATAAAAATGGAATTACAATTAATTAACCCTAAATTGAATTTAAGATCATGACATCACATATGACAATAAAATTCCATAATTGATTTTAAAAATAAATTCAATTTATGGAAAATCAACCATGGGTCACTCATGAACCATGAAATTTACCATGACATGATAAACACTTATGACACTTGACATTAACCAAAGTTAAAAGCAATCATTAAAGCATTATAAATGAACAAAAATGGTGTCATTCAACCATGCTACCTTTAAAGGATGATGTAGGTGAGTCACCACTTACCCCTCTCATCCTATAAAAGATAAAGCTTATCCTAACCATCCTTTTCACCATGGAAACTCCATCATCACATTTTTATAGAAAACGAGGAAGAACAAGATTATGTGTCACCTTCTTCAAACCTCATTAAGGAAAGGATAAAAATATATAGGGGGTGATTTTGGCTGAATTTAACTTACCCTATCCACCTCCTAAAGTAGACAATAGAAGAAATTCAAATTTTGAACCCAATCTTCACCATGGTTGGGTCTAATGTTGGTTAACCTAGGGAGGGTCAATTGAACTTATCCTTCAGCTAAAATTTCATCAATATGCCATCATTGAACTGCTTCAAACCATCCCCAAGTAAGCCTAAGCCTATCTAAGAATCAGCCATGACCATCCATGGATATAAATAAGGCTAAACCAGTGAACTTTACCCAAGAAAGAAGACCTATCTATAGTGTCCAATTCCTGAAACTTTGAACATCAAAGATCTTCTTTAGGACCTAAGCAATTGATTCCCCATAGAATTAGATCCTGAAACCAACTATTCCATTTTCATTTTCCAACCCGTAAACAACTTTGATCAAACTTATACTAAGGCCCCATTTCATCTCAAATTGAGTTAGAAACAAGCTCTCTAAGGTCAAAAAGAAGCTTTAGAGCCATTCAAATCAAACTTACATCAATTAAAGCTAAGGTATGGCTCATTCGACCTAACTTAGGGTTGGGTTTGGTACTTTGTGAAGGAAACCAATTCACAACCTTAATATCACTGTATGGATGGGTTCTTCAACTCCAAATGAAGCTCTAGGAACAAATCTCTCTCAAATCTATGAAGAATTGAGTGAGATATTGTGCTCTGATCGTGGAAGGCTCATAGAAAGAACCAGATGGAGGGAGATGAACCAATGCTATCCATTTCCATGATTTGGAAATGGACGACCCTGATTGAGTTGAATAGCTGTTTTATCCATTTGAAACAGATGAAATAGTGGGCCAGCTCAACGCTGGCATGGAATAACCTGCAAAACATAAGTCATCCCGTGGAATTTTGACATCTCCAAGGTTTGAGCTGGCACCGCATGATGCACCAAACATATGTTATATATATATATATATATATATATATATATATATATATATATATATATATATATATATATATATATATATATATATATATATATATATATATATATTGAACTCATTTTTTATGATCGTACACTTTAAAGGAACATATTTTCATTTTTTGCTCTAAGTACGATGATTTTAGGTGTTTGGAGCGAAGGAAGCAAAAAATGAATGAATTTAGAGTAAAAACAGGCAAAATGACAAATTCAGCCTACAGGCACCGACGATGCCCTATCCAACGCTACCAGTTCCCAATTCCACATAGTTCAGAATAATTGAAGCATACCATTGTCGAAGGTGCCTGTGCTCTATCTAGTGCCGACGGTGCCCAAAGTCGGTGGAGATCAAATTCTATGCATTTTGACGATTTTTGAAGGTTTTCTTGATGAAAATCTTAGGGAATTCATTTCTAAATTATTTTAAACATATTTGGATGACAAAAAAGAGAGAGAAGAGAGGAAGAGGTGACTTTTGGAGAAAGTGGAGTGTGTTAGTGTTTTTGGAGACTGAGTTTTCTTGTATTTGAAACGTTTGTAGAAGTCTAGGGATAATGTGTGTGAGAGTCTTGTTTTGTGATGGTTTCTTCTCTAAAAAGTGTAGGAGAAGAAGGAAAGTGAGAGAATGCTTCTTACTTACTATTCTAAGAGGAAATTAAGTGTAGTTGTAAAGAAAGAAAATGATTCAAAGGAACTTCAAGGGATTTTCTTGGGGATGAAATTGAGATAAGTTGTATTACTTCTTATTGTTTGTATGATTGTTTTTATATATAAATCTATGTTTTTTTGTATCTTCCTCATGAATTCTTAGTAGATTTCTTTGTCTTTCTCCTTGCAATGAGATATGGTGAAGTGATGATGTAGATTTGATGTGTCATTTAAATGTTAAGAAATTGTGATGATTTTTCACTTTGTACTTCATTTACTTTTTGATTTGGAAAATTGAATTGTTAATACTTGTTGTGAAATATACAATCCGAGAAGACTAAGTGTTCTACAACTAAAGTGGAGAATTCATTCAATGTCCATGAATGAGTTATGTAGTTCATGGTGGTTCAGTGCAAATAAATAAGGAAATGTGGTTTGATGGGCGTAGAATTGGAGATTTTAGGGTGACATACTGAAATCCCCAATTTGGTCCTATTGTTTGGAAAGTAAATCTAAGGTTAGCCTTCAGGTGAAGCAAGTGGGAGCTCTGAAGTGATAGCCAGTATCCTCCGAGCCTAACCATGGATTTAGGGACTAAGTGTATGATTATTGAATGTTCTTTATAGAACTCAGAAGATGGGGTACTCTGAAGAGGGTAAAGAATATGAATGCTCCTATTTGGCATAATACAAGTTTTTATCAATCTTTATCATTCACTCATCATAATATCATTGTAAGGGGGAAGATGATTTTCTCATATTTGAACCTTTCAATACAAAACTTAGTCTGTGTTAGTTAATTCTATTTAGAAATTTAGAAAGTAACTCTAGTAAACTTAGCTTTTTGTCATCATTACACTTGTAACTTTAACATTTCCTAAACGTGCATTGTGGATTAAGTAATGAATTTCTGTACTAGATTTTGAAAAGTTACAACCTTCTTCGTGGGATCGATAACTAG
Source organism: Papilionanthe hookeriana x Papilionanthe teres (assembly GCA_022702705.1). Lineage (NCBI taxonomy): Eukaryota > Viridiplantae > Streptophyta > Magnoliopsida > Asparagales > Orchidaceae > Papilionanthe > Papilionanthe hookeriana x Papilionanthe teres. Next base: position 98,878,225 of record CM040431.1, on the reverse strand, counting down.
AAACTCTCTATAGCCTTGTGATGATTGAACGATACATATAATTCTATATACGAGTGGCTGCCTAATTATTAAACCAACTTTACTTTGAAACTGAATTAAAACTACCTTTTAAATATTTATCTAAGTGGAAGCGCACCGGTCATGTTTTTGGCGCCGTTGTTGGGGAAGATATAAATATGGTAATAATCTATTTAATAGTGCTTGAAAACCATTATTTTATAATTTGCAATTGTGTGTTCTTGCTTACTTTTAAGTGTGTTTAGTGTAATTTTATAACTGCAAAATTGGATCTTTAAGTTTAGTGCCTTACGATTCAGAATTAGATCGTACTACTAGAAAAATTGAAAAAAAAGAATAAAAAAATCTGAGAAAAATGGTAAACAATTTAAATAATCAAAGAAATGAAAATGAACTTCAACCAAGACCTTTAAGAGATTATGCCAACCCTATAGCAGATGAAATTCATGTAACTATTCAAAATCCTAATGTTGTTGCTAATTCATTTGAACTTAAACATGCTATTATCCAAATGATTCAAAATAATCAATTTTGTGGAACACCAAATGTAGATCCTAATTTACATCTTATTAGTTATCTAGAATTGTGTGCTACATTTAAATATGATGGAGTGTCGAATGATGCTGTCAGACTTTGATTTTTTCCTTTTTCATTAAGAGATAAAGCTAAGGCGTGGTTAAATTCGTTAGCACATGGATCTATCAAAACTTGGGGAGAACTTTCACAAAAATTTTTGTCAAAATATTTTCCTCCATTGAAAAATGCTAAGCTTAGAAATGATATTACATCTTTTGGTTTGTTTGAAGAAGAATCAATATACGAAGCTTGAGAATGATTTAAAGATCTCTTCAGGAAATTTCCATAGCATGTTTTACCTGATTGGTTAATAATTCAAACATTTTATAATAGATTAGTAGGATCTCTTAGATTAATTATAGATGCTGTTACCGGTGGATCATTAATGTCAAAACCTTTTGATGAGGTATATTCTTTAAAAGAAGAGATGGCTACTAACAATTTTCATTGGCCCTCTGAACGGGTAAATTTTAAGAAACTAGCTAGTATTCATGATTCTGATGCTATAACTATGATAGTCTCAAAATGCTACCCTTTCTAAGAAAATAGATCAATACAAAATGAACTATTCTCAAATATCCCTAGTGTTAGTGGAAAATTCATTAGGGTAGATAATAGAATCTAAAACATTTTATGAGACCTTGAATGCTACAAATAATAGTCCCAATAATCTTTATTCGAATTATTACAATTTCGTTTAAAAAAACCACCCAAACTTAAATTGCAATAATAATAACGCTGCTACTATTAACCCGCAATGGCAGAACAATTCAGTGAACCTATTAAGAAATTTAAACAACCAGGGAAACACAAACTATAACCCTTCTTATCCTCTAGGTTTTAATAGTAATAAAAAATTTAAGGAAAAGAAATTTTCGATGGAAGAATTAATCTTAAATATGGTAATCAATTACAAACTCAAGGTAATCAATTACAAACTCAGGGAATTGCAATTAAAAACATTAAAAACAATTAGGACATTTTTACTATTCTTAATAATAAACCTCCAGGAACTCTTTCCAGTAATGTTGAGATTGGTCCAAAAGATCAAAATAAAGAACCAATTAAGGCTATACAGTTAAGAAGTGGAAAAGAATTAGAAACGAGAGTGCAAAAAAGAATTTTAAACTAAGAAAGAGAAGGTGGAAATTGAAAAAGGTAATGATAATATTTTTCAAGAATTAGAATATTCACCTAAACCAATGGAAATTACTGTAGAAAAACCACCACCTATGTTTCCTCAAAGATTAAAAAAACAAAATAAAGATAACCGATTTACAAAGTTTTTAGAAATTCTTAAAAATTAACAGTTAATATTCCCTTTGTTGAAGCCTTAGAACAAACGCCTGATCATGTGAAGTTTATGAAGGATATACTTAAAAAGAAAATGAAGTTTATAGATCATGAGATTGTTTCACTTAGCAAAAATTGTACTGCTATTATTCAGAAAAAGCTTCACAAAAAACTTAAAGATCCTGGTAGTTTCACTATTCCTTGTGCTATAGGTGAAAAATTTCTCAGAATAGCCTTATGTGATTTAGGAGATAGTATAAACTTCATGCCTTTATCAACTTTCAAGAGATTAGGAATAGGAGAAATTTCCCTTACTTCTGTAACTCTTGAGTTAGCTGATCGCTTTATTACTTATCCTAAAGGAGTTGTAGAAGATGTACTAATAAAGGTTGATAAATTTATCTTTCTTGTGGATTTGATTATTTTAGATATGGAGGAAGATAAAGAAATTCCTATTATTTTGGGAAGAACATTCCATGCGATTGGAAGAGCTTTGATAGATGTTCAAAAAGGAGAATTAACTATGAGACCTAATGATCAAGAGGTAACATTTATTATTTTAAAATTATTGAAATATCCTTTAACAAAAAAAGATGATGAATTCTTTCAAATGGAAATTGTGATTATTTGAGAGATGATCATTTTAAGGAGATGTATGAAGAGAAAATAAAATATGAAGTTTTGAAATATGAGGATGATAATGAAATAGAAGATGATTTTGATGAGATGAAGAATGATGACCTAGATTATGTTTAGGAAAGGTTTGAAATGTTGGATACTATATAAAGTGAAAATAAAAATTTAATTCCATCTATCATAATATCTCCTGAACTTGTAATGAATATTCTTCCAAACCATTTAAAATATGTGTTTTGAGGAGAATTATTTACCTTACCAGTTATTTTATCTTCAGATTTGAATGAATATCAAAAACAAAAATTATTGGATACATTAAAAAGATATAAAAGGCTTTTGGTTGGACTTTAGCTGATATTATAGGAATCAGTCCTTCAATATGTATGCATAGAATTTTGTTAGATGAACAACATAAACATAAAGCTGATCTGCAAAGGAGACTAAATCCAATTATCAAAGAAGTAGTAAAGAAGGAAATTTTAAAATGGTTAGATGCTGGAAATATTTATCTTATATCAGACAGTGCTTGGGTAAGTCCAATTCATTATCTCCCTTAGAAATGAGTGATAGTTGATGTGAATGAACAAAATGAAATAATACCAACAAGACAAGTCACTGGTTGATGAATTTGTATTGATTATAGAAAATTAAATGTCGCCGCCAGGAAAGATCACTTTCCTTTGCCTTTTCAGAAACAAATGTTTGATAGAATAGTTAGGCACAAGTATTATTGCTTTTTGGATGGAAATATTGGTTATCACCAAATACTTATTGCTCCCGAGGATCAAGAAATGACTACATTTACTAGCCCATATGGAACTTTTGATTTTCGAATAATGCCCTTTGGATTATGTAATATATCTGCAACATTTGAAAGATGTATGATGTCTATTTTTAGTAGTCTGATTGATAATGGATAAGAAGTTTTTATGGATGATTTTTCTATATTGGGAACTTCATTTGACTTGTATTTAAATAATTTAAAAAAATTTTTAGAGCTCTGTGAAAAAACAAATTTTGTTCTAAATTGGAAAAAATGTCAATTTATGATTGCAGGAGGAATTGTACTTGGGCATAAAATTTCTAAAAATGGTATGGTAGTAGACCCTGCAAAATTTAAATTATTGTGAATCTATCACCTCCTACTACAGTGAGTGGGGTTAGAAGTGTTTTAGGACATGTTGGATTTTAAAGGCGTTATATTAAAAATTTTTCAAAAATAAGTAAACCTCTATGCCAACTATTAAAAAAGATATGAAATTTTATTTTAATGAGAGATGTTTAAATGCCTTTGTAATATTAAAAGAAAAATTAATCACTGCTTCTATAATAGTTTCACCTGATTGGGAGAAACCATTTGAACTCATGTGTGATGCTAGTGATTATGCGATTGGAGTTGCTCTAGGGCGAAGGTATGATAAAATGTTTAAATTTGTATACTATGCTAGGATGATTAATTAAGTTAGTTTGCAATTTTTCTTTTAGATAGGATGATTAGTTTTTCTTTAATGTGTTGTTTAAGTTTTATAAGTTATGAACTTTTAATATGTTTAGATTGTTTTAATATGTTTTAAAGTAGGTTATTTGATTGTATGTGTAGTAATAGATTAAGTTTTCATTTTGTTGTATTTTATACTTATTAAAAATTTCTTATCCCAGCACTTTCTTTTAAATATTATATATGTGGAAGAATACTAACAGTACAAGTTCTTTAAATAATGAAAAAGCCTAAAAAAATTTTAAGGAAAAGAAATACCTAATGCTCAAAGGTATGATTCATTGTATATTTTCATTTTCACCATTTAGAAATAGATAGAAAAATTTAAGTTTTGGGGGGGGGAATACAAATTTAATTATTAAATTGTTCTCAATTTCTATTTTCAAAAATTATTATCAAATGATTTTTCTATAGTAATTTTTCAATTCAATAAACATGAATTATTTAATTTAATTATTGTAGAAAGTTAAATAAAATGTTTTTAGTAATTCAATTATTTAATAGAATAAGATATTTTGTTAAAAGAAATAAGAATATAGTAAACTTTTTAAAGTAAGGGAAAACTATATTCTAAAATTGAAATTCTTAAGTTTTTTGATGAAAAAGAAGAGATTGAAACTCAATGAAGTAAAGGCTATGAAATACATATAAGCAAAGAAATATTTTAAGTTTCAAATTTAGGAAGAGAAAGTTGAAGTTCAAAATTATTAATAGGCTATCCAGATACAGTAATCCTCACTTGAAAAAGAAAAAAGAGAAGGATTGAAAATCAATCCAAAAAGAAGAAAAGAAAGAAAAGAAAAGAAAAATATAAGTGAGGAGAAGCTTGAGGAGATGCCTTATCAAAAATTGGCTTCAATGGAATCAACCTAAAGGGTAAAACTCAAATATATTTCTAAACTTATATATATGGATTAGTATTTTACTAAATAGTTTTTTCCTGAACTTCCTATCATCTAAATATTTTAAGTAAATTACTCTTTTAAATATAGTCTTTCATGAAATAAATAGAGAGCTAGAAATCATAGATCTGATAACTAAATAATCTTATATCTATAAAATTAATTTAATTACTTAAAAATATTTCTATTTTAACTTACTATAATATTATTTGAATTAAATTCATAGTTGGTTTAAATGAAAAATTCTATTAAAAAAATCATTATTTTTATTTAATATAAAAATTACTTGAGGACAAGTAATAATTAAGTTTGGGGGATTTTGATCACAGAAAAATGTGTTAAGAAATTCATACCTATTTTTTATGAAATTGCACTTTAAAGAAAGGTATTTTCTTTATTTTATTGCAGGAATGAAGATTTATAAGTGATAAAAGCAAAAAAAGCATGAAATGGAGCAAATTTGGATCAAAAAAAGAAGAAATTCATGCAAAATGAACAATGCTGCCGACGACGAGATCGAGCTCGCAGACGGCGAGATCATGAGAAGAATTTTTAAAGGATTTATAACTACTTCGCCGGCAGCGAGCCCGAGCCCGCCGATGACGAGATCACGCGGTTTGGAGATCTTCTAGAAGCCCCGCCGACGGCGAGGTCGTTTCTCGCCGACGGCGAGATTGGTCAAAATGCCAGATACATTGAACCTGGACGCTTTTTGAAGAGGAGCTTAAGTACCCCTTGGACCTTGTCGACATATTTTTAGGTTATGTGTTTTATTTTGAAAAGGGGTCGCCTAACAGAAATTGTCGGCGAATTTTAGATTTTAAATTTAATTTAAATATGTATATATGGTTTAGAAAGTAGTATTTGATTTTGAAAATAATTTTAAGATATGAAATCAAACCGATCTCACATCCCAAATAATTTATATAAACGAGCACCACATCACAAACGTGCATCTATCCCGAAGAATAGACACACTGCTTGATGATGGGGCTCGGTTAAATAAACTAGGAGATTTGTGACATCTGTTTGGTCTGCGAACCAATTTTATAAGCCGACAAATTCCCCTACTTAATATAAATGAATTAAGCAGGGTTTATATTACATGGGTTCTTAAAGTTCCCTATAAGGGCAAGCCCCTATAGTTAATTACATATTAAATGACGGGAATCATTTAAGAAAACTCTCGATAATGATCAGTGGTTTTGCTCTCAAGAATTTCAAAGTTTGAGGTTTTCAAAGGATTGAATTTTGGAGTTTCAATAGGGAATAGATCAAATTTGGAACAGTTAATTTCAGGAGTTCAAAGGAAGAAAAGTATGAGAAGCAGAAGATCCAAGAAGAATCTTGGCAACTTCCCATACTATCCTATTGTTTGGCTCGGTTTTAAGAAAATCCTAATATTATTTGATATTTCAATCTTGCCAATTTTAATTAATTTGGACTTATATTTGTATGATGAAATCATACAAATAGCCTCGAAGATGTGAGGGTTTGTGTCATACCAAACGACTACCTCGGAGTCCTTAGACCGGTTAGGGCTTAATTTACATGACATGATCATACAAATGCCCCACAAAGAGTTGAGGATTTATGTTCCACTAGGCAAACTACCTCAAAATCCTATGGCTTTGTTGTTTAAAACTAGGAAAGGTTTTGCTGAAGTAGACCCGAGTTTTGTTAATGACGATGGACTTGCTGCCCACCATGCTCCGAGCTCCTTATTGGTGCAGAGGTTTAGTTTTAGAAGTCATAAATCAGGAGATGACAGAAGTGTTTTGGTTTAGAAATCTTAAAATCTAAGTGTTTTTAATATTTTAATTAAGACAAATCTTAAAGTTGATTATAACGTAACCGATTAAGATCCCACGGTTCCGTCATCCCGGCACCGTTATTTTCATTGAATTCACTTAGTCCAGATGAATTTGCTAAACTCAACTGAATGAGTTCCACACTTTCATTTAGACCATGGGAAATCTCGTTAGCAACACATGGGTTACATCATTCGAGGTATTCCAGATCATTCAACGAGACGTTTTAATTTAGTTGCAATTGTAGTTTTGTGTTATGTTTGTGATTAAATTTTGAGTTGTTTTATATTTTAAAATGTTGTGGCGGTGAATTTTATCTTGCAGTGATTTTTAATTTAGTTTTAGTTTCAGTTTAGGGACTATCCTAAAGGTTTTGGTTTTCATGCAACAGTTGTTTATCATGCAAGAAAAGTAAAGTGCATTTGCCATAAAGTAAATTGCAATAAAATAAAAGCGTACCTTGGAGGGTCTTCCCGTCATCCCAAGCTGCACTTAAAACACATGTTAAGGCATTTAAATATTTCAAGAAGTACCTAGGTAAAGCTAAGGGAAAGGTTTTGATTGTCTATCAAAGTCTTAATCCTATAGCTAGTCATCTCCTATGACGTCTAGGTTCTTGTATTTTGGTTTAAGGACGATTTTCTTCATCAAAGAAAAATTAAGTTCAATTGTTCTTATAAACCTCCTATCATATTGAGGAAGTGCTTAAGACGAGTCTTAAACATCTTTTCAATATTGCTAGTATTGTTCTAAATCCAAATGGATTTAATTGATCAGGTGAAGTAATCATCCGGGGTTTAATTAAGTTTTGTTCTTTTGCTCAGTGAACTAGGACGTTTGAATATCCTATGTATGAAGTGACATTTCACCTAATGCTCCATCTAGGAGTTATGATAACAAGAGCTTTTAAGGGCAAATTGATATTTAAGTGATTTGTGATTTAATTTAATTTTAATTAATGGGTTTAAGTTTAGAATAGTGTTCAAGTTGTTTTAAATTTGTTTTTGAATTCTTTATGTCTTAAGTGATGTTATATTTAATTCAATTTAATTTTATTTTATTTGGTTTAGTTTACTTTAGTTTAATTTAATTTAATTTTAATTCAATTTGGTTTAATTTAATTTTAATTTAATTTTATTTTTTTTAATTTTGTTTTGATTTTTATTTTAATTTAATTTTTGATTTAATTTAATTTAATTTATATGTTTTAGTTTAATTTAATTTAATTTAATTTAATTTTAATTATAATTTAATTTTATTTTAATTTTAATTTAATATTTCATTTTATGTTTTAAAAATGATTTAATTTAATTATCAAAGTATTAATTTAATTGAAATTTTGGAAGGATTTAATTTAAATGTTTTAATCTTCATTTAATTTAATGATTAAGTCTTTTAGTATTTTAAATCTTGAGTTTGAATTATCATTTTAATTAGGAATTAAATATTATTGAGGTGATTAATTTAGGGATTCTTAAATTAAAGAGCTAATGTCCTCTAAATAATATCCCTATTTTAATAATTTCAATTTTTACTAATTTTCCAAATTTAATTAATTAATTGATTAAGGTTTATTTTTAAAAATGATTGATGGGTTTCTATCATTTAATTATTTAAATTTCAATCATCCAAATCAGGTTAGAATCAACTATTTTTACTCTTTCATTTTATTAAGCTTAAAATTTTAATTAGAGATTGAAAGTTTTAATTACCATTTTTGCCCTTCAAGCTTAAAAATTCCATAACTCACTAAATTGAGCTTAAATGAATTTGAAATTTTTATTTGGCTTCATTCACATGTCAATTAAGACATTAGAGGAGAAAATGTGATTTTTCTGTATTTAATTTATTTATATAATTATTTTTTGTAGAAAATAGGGATTTCCAAGAAAAATTCAATAAGATGGCCAAGGGAATTTACTATTGTTAAGAAAATTATGGGGCACTCCTAATGACTAGAGGACCATTTGGACAAATTTTGGTGATTTTTTGAATTTTATTTTATTTATTATAATTATTTTGTGTTTTGGAGTATTAATTTATTTAAAAATAAAATAAAGGTTGAAAAATGAATTTTATATTTTCCAAAAATATTTCTGATATCAGAGAAACCAGGAATTAATTTTTATAATTTTTTGATTTTTCTTTGATTTATTAGAATTATTTTAGTGAAAAGGTTAAAAAATACATTTTTAATATTAAAAATTACATTAAACCTTTAAAATTCAATATCTTATCCTAGGGACTTAAGAAAAATATTTAGTTTATTCCTAAGTTTTTAGAATTCAAAATATGACATTTTGGTGATTTTTAATATTTTTGTGATTTTTATTATTTTTTAATTATTAAAATTATTAAAATATTGATAAAAATCAACTTTTTTAGAAAATTATAATTTTAATTTTCCTAAATTCCTCTGATATCAGAGAGGCTCCAAAACAAATTTTGTGAATTTTTGAAAAGTATTTTGTGGGTTATAAATTTTTAAAGTTTAATTTTACCCGTTATCACTTAAGAGGCTTAATCAACCCATTTGGTGGGGTTAACCAAGTCCAATTGATCTCAAATTTTTATATGGTGTTCTCCTATCCCTAAAGGATAGTGGGGAATTATTTTTAAGTTAATTTGATGAATGGTTAACCCTAATTAATTGATGTTCAGTTTTGGGTGTTTAGGCCAATTAGGGTTATTCAGAGTGAATTAGCCCAAAAAATATTTTTTCTAGGTCCCTCTAGTCATAAGAAACATCACCAAATTTTCCTAGAATTTATTTCTCAACATGCTAATTATTTGAATTAAAATACTCAAAACAGCAACATGACTTTGAAAAATCAATAACTTCTCATAGGGATGGCCTCTGACCTTGGAAAATTCAGAGAATGTTCCCAAGTTTAGAGGCTTCAAAAGCCCTATGGTCTCATGCCATGGTGAATTTCCAATATGCATGGAGAATTGAAATAGTGCAGAGAATAAAAAAATTTTTTAAAAATAAAATACTTAATGAAATTATTTGATTTATTCTCCACATTATTCTCCTCTGTTCACTGAGTAAGAGGGTATTTTTATTTTATTTTTGTGATTTTTCTACACAAAGTTATGGATTTTCAAAGTTCTGGTAATTAAATAAATAAGAAAAATCCTAATTTTCTACTTATCCACGCGGCGCTGACTCAACCTCGGCGTCTCAGAAAGGCCACACGGCGTGTTTTGATTCGGCGCCGCCATCCGACTCAGTGCTTCAGGGGCCCACGGTTCATGTCCCATTGCTTTGTTCGGCGCAATCCTAGCCGTCCACTCGATACACACACGATCCAACGGTTCTCAGTCATCGTCTACGACTGGTGTGAACCCGTGACCGTCAACCTTCTAACCCTAATTTCTCACTCGATTCTCAACGGATTTTCGAGTTCTTATGCTCTATGGATTCGTCTTGAAGAGACGAACACATCCATACGGTAAACATGTATTGAAATTGACCCAAACAAAATTGAGAATCTCTGGAAGCTCGTGAGGAAGAGTGAGTCAATAACTTTGCTCAGAGAAGTGAAGCTTCGATCTGAGAGTTGTGTCACGTTCGATTGGGTCCAAGCAAGCTCCGGATGAAGTCCTCGGCTCAGTGAATTATCTAGGTATGATTTCGACCAAGCCCGATCACAAAGCTTTGAGGCTGGAAGCAATGGCTGGCCTTGAGAGGGGGCTTTTAGAGGGAAACCTCTTCTCTTGGTCTGGTGAAGGTGTAGGACCAATCAATTTGGAGATTGGCTCACTGTGGTGAAGTGTCCTGGTTTTGAGCTTGAATTTCAACTCGAAATCGAGCTCACATAGAGGAAATGTCGGGGGATTTCGGTGGGGATCAAGTTCTCTATGTGTGGAGAGTGGTCTGGAATAATTTTGGCAGAGTTTCCTTAAGGTTTGTTTCAGCACCTCTCATGGCCGAGAGGAGGTGGTGTTTAAATAGGAGAGGGTGGAGCCTCCCAGTGGGAGTTAGGGCTTGGGATCAGCTGCTCTATGCAAGAGAAGAATAGCCATGGTGGCCACTGGACTTGGGACAACTCAGCAAGGGGGAATTTCAATGTTGGCTCACATGTGAGCTCTCGGGTGTGGTGTTTTCCTGCGATCCAGGTGGCTGGCCGGTAGGCATGGGTCACCCTCGGGTTCAGGTGGGTCAGGGCTGAGGTTTAGTGTAGGCAATTGGGCTTTGCCATGTGTAAAGAGCTTGGATTAAAATGGCATGGGGGAGAGGCCATTTTGGCTTGATTTGGTCCAAGCCATGGTTTTGGGTTTAGTGCACCCACCAAGGCCTGGTTTTAGGCTTAGGGAATCATTTGAGTCAGCTGACTTTAGGTGGAGAAGTCTCTATCCCAAGAATTTTGATTAAGCATGGGTTAGAGTGTGACATAAAGGGGTTAAAAAGGCTTAAGAAGGAGTTTGGAAAGGGGTTCCCTCTCTAACCATAAATGGTTTGATGATGTGGAAAGTGGCTTCCATGGCTTACATGTGGCTTATGCATGGCTTCATGGCTTCATTTGGCTTGGGAAATATCTTAGTCAATTACATGGAAAAGGGTTTTGAATTTTTGGACATTTTGATGGAGAATTTTCATAAGGCCATATTTGGTTTGTTTAAATGATGAAATAGAACTTAGGGGGTGATTTTATCAAATGGATGATCAATGAAGATGTCATATGGGTTTTGACATAGGTTTTGGGCCTTTGAAATTATTTTGGATGAGCTTTTAGGAAGGCTTAAGGGGATGAGCCTTTAGGTTTAAGAATGAATTCATGGATGGAATTTTGTAGAAGTTTGGGCCAAATAATTGTTGGGTTTGGTTTAGGGATGTGTCATGAGTGATTTGTGTCGGCATATTTTTAGGTTATGTGTATTATTTTAAAAGGGGGGTCACCTAACAGAAGTTGTCGGCGAATTTTAGATTTTAATTTTAATTTAAATATATATATATATGATTTAGAAAGTAGTATTTGATTTTGAAAATAATTTTAAGATATGAATTCAAACCGATCTCACATCCTAGATAGTTTATATAAACGAGCACCGCATCACAAACCATGTATCTATCCCGAAAAATAGACACACTGTTTGGTGATGGGGCTCGATTAAATAAACTAGGATATTTGTGACATCCGTTTGGTCTGCAAACCAATTTTATAAGCCGACAAATTCCCTTGCTTAATATAAATGAATTAAGCAGGTTTTATATTACCTGGGTTCTTAAAATTCCCTATAAGGGCAAGCCCCTATAGTTAATTACATCTTAAGTGACGAGAATCACCTAAGAAAACTCTCGATAATAATCGGTAGTTCGCTCTCAAGAATTTCAAAGTTTAAGTTTTCAAAGGATTGAATTTTAGAATTTTAATAGGGAATGGATCAAATTTGGAACATTTTGTTTTGGGAATTCAAAGGAAGAAAGGTAGGAGAAATTACAGATTCGAAGCGAACTTCGGTAATTTCCCGACTATCCTATTGTTTGGCTTGAATTTAGTTTAGTGCTAATGTTTGTTTAATGTTTTGATCTTGCCAATTTTAATTAATTAGGACTTATGTTCGTATGGCATGATCATACAAATAGCCTCGAAGATGTGAGGGTTTATGTCGTATCGAACGACTACCTCGGAGTCATAAGACCGGTTAGGGCTTAATTTGCAATGCAAATGCCTAACAAAAGGTTGAGGATTTATGTTGCACTAGGAAAACTACCTTGAAATCCTATGGCTTGGTTATTTAATTCTAAGAAAGTTTTGCTGAAGTAGACTCAGGTTTTGCTGATGACGATGGCCGTGCTGCCCACCATGCTCGAGCTCCTTATTGTTGCAGAGGGTTTAGTTTTAGAAAATTGTAATCAAAAGAGAAGAGAAGAGTTTGGTTTTAGAAATCTTAAAGTCCAAGTGTTTTTTATGTTTTAATTAAAACAAATCTTAAAGTTGATTATAACAACACCGGTTAAGATCCCACGGTTCCATCCTTCCGGCATCGTTATTTTTATCGGATTCACTTAGTCCAGATGAATTTGCTAAACACAACTAAATGAGTTCCACACTTTCATTTAAACCGTGGGAAATCCCGTTAGCAACACGTAGGTTACATCATCCGAGGTATTCCCGATCATCTAACAAGACGTTTTAATTTAGTTGTAATTGTAGTTTTGTATTACGTTTGTGATTAAATTTTGAGTTGTTTTATATTTTGAAATGTTGTGGCTGTGAATTTTATCTTGTAATGACTTTTAATTTAGTTTTGGTTTCAGTTTTAGGGACTATCCTAAAGGTGTGGGTTTTCATGCAAGAGTTGTTTATCATGCAAGAAAAGTAAGTGCATTTGCAATAAAGTAAATTGCAAGAAGGTAAATTGCAATAAAATAAAAGCGTACCTGGAGGGTCTTCCCGTCATCCCAGGCTGCACTTAAACACAATTTAGAATATTTAAGTATTTAAAGTAAGTTCCTAGGAAAAGCTAAGGGAAGGGTTATGGTTTTCTACCAAGTTCCTAATCTTATAGCTAGTCATCTCCTATGACGTCTAGGTTCATGTGTTTTGGTTTGAGGACGATTTTCTTCATCAAAGAACAATTAAGTTCAATTGTTCTTATAAACATCCTATCGTATTGAGAAAGTGCTTGAGACGAATCTTAAACATCTTTTCAATACTTCTAGGATTATTTTAAGTCCAAGAGAATTTAATTATACAATGAATCAATCATCCAGGAGTTCAAGTTTTGTTATCTTGCTCAATGAACTAGGACATTTGAATATTCTATGAGTGAAATAATACTTCACTTAACACTCCATTTAGGAGTTATGACAATAAGAGCTTTTGAGGGCAAATTGATATTCAAGTGATATGTGACTGGACTTAATTTTAATTAATGGGTTTAAATTTGGAATAGTGTTCAAGTTGTTTTAGATTTACTTTTGAATTCTTTATGTCTTAAGTGATGTTATATTTAATTTAATTTAATTTAATTTAATTTAATTTGGTTTGGTTTAGTTTTAATTTTAATTTAATTTTATTTATTTAATTTAATTTTAATTTTATTTTAACTTGATTTTATTATTATTTTTTTAATTTAATTTAATTTAATTTAATTTAATATGTTTTGATTTAATTTAATGTGATTTAATTTAATTTAATTTAATTTTATTTTATTTTAATTTTAATTTAAATCTTAATTTGGTTTTATTTTTAATTTTAATTTAAATTTAAATTTTAATTTAATTTTATTATTATTTTTTTTAATTTTAATTTAATATTTTATTTATTTATTTTTATGCTTTAGGGATGATTTAATTTTAATTGTTAAAGTATTGATTTAATTAAAATTTTAAAAGGATTTAATTTAAATGTTTTAATTTTTAATTTAATTTAATGATTAAGTCTTTTAGCACTTTAAATTTTGAATTTGGATTATCATTTTAATTAGGAATTAAATATTATTGAGGTGATTGATTTAGGGATTCTTAGATTAAAGAATAAATTTCTTCCTAATAATATCCCTATTTTAATAATTTCAAATTTTTTATTATTCTTCCAAGTTTAAAAAATTATTTAATTAAGGTTTATTTTAATTACTTTCAAATTATTTGGTAGGTTCCTACCCTTTAATTACCTAAGTTTCAAACATCCAAAATCAACTTAATATCAAATATTTTACCCACCCTTTTAATTAAACCTAAAATTTTTAATTATAGGTTAAAATTTTAATTACTATTTTGCCCTTTAAACTTACTAATTTCATAACTCAGTAAATTGAGCTTAAATGAATTTGAAATTTTTATGTGACTTCACTCATATGTCAATCAAGACATTAGAGGAAAAAATATGATTTTTTCTGTATTTAATTTATTTATATAATTATTTTTGGTGGAAAATAAGAATTTTCAAGGAAAATTTAATAACTTGACCAAGGGAAAGTTTCTATCCTTAAGAAAATTATGGGGCATTCCTAATGACCAGAGGAAAACTTGGACCAATTTTGGTGATTTTTTGAATTATATTATTTTTATTATAATTATTTTGAGTTTTGGAGTATTAATTAATTTAAAAATAAAATAAATGTTGAAAAATGAATTTTATATTTTTCAAAAATCTCTCTGATATCAACGAAACCAGAGAACTAATTTTTATAATTTTCTGATTTTTCTTTGTTTTATTAGAATTATTTTAGTGGAAATGCTAGAAAATACATTTTTTAATTTTAAAATTACCTTAGGGCTTTAAAATTTAATATCTCATCATAGAGACTTTAGAAAAATATGGGGTTTAAAACTAAGTTATTAAAATTCAAAATGTGACATTTTGGTGAATTTTATTATTTTTGTGATTTTTATTATTTTTTAATTATTAAAAATATTAAAATAATGCAAAAAATCAATTTTTTTGGAAAATTACAATTTTAATTTTATTAAATTCCCCTGATATCAGAGAGGCTCCAAAACTAATTTGGTGAATTTTTGAAAAGTATTTTGAAAGTTATGAATTTTCAAAGTTTAAGTTTGGCTAAATGGCTTAATCAACCCATTTGATAGGGCTAACCAAGTCCAATTGACTTCAAACTTTTATGGTGGGTTCCTCTAATCCTAAAGGTCTATTGAGAATTGATTTCAAGTCAATTTGATGTATGATTAGCTCTAATTAATTAAGGTTCCATTTTGGGTGTTTAAGCCAATTAGGGTCATTACAAGTGAGTTAACTCAAGACCTATTTTCCCTAGGGTCCTCTGGTCATAAGAAATATCACCAAATTTTTCTAGAATTTATTTCATAACATGCTAATTATTAGAATTAAAATACTCAGAATAGTGACCTAGAATTGAAAAATCAATAACTCTTCATAGGTGTGGCCTCTGACTTTGGAAAATTCAGGGAATGTTCCCAAATTTAGAGGCTTCAAAAGCCCTATGGACTCATGCCATGGTGAATTGTATATATGTATGGAGAATTGAAATAGTGTAGAGAGTAAATAAATAATTAAAAATAAAATACTTAATGAAATTACATGATTTCTTTTCCACATTATTCTCCTCTGCTCACTGAGCAAGAGGGTATTTTTGTTTTATTTTTCTGATTTTCCTACACAAAGTTAAGCATTTTTGAAGTTTAGGGAATTAAATAAATAAGAAAATCCTTATTTTTCTACTTAAGTGACGCGGCGCCAGCTCAACCTCGGCAGCTCCGAATGCACACGCTTCATCTCCTGATTCGGCGCCGCCATCCGACTCAGGGCTCTAGGGCCCCGCGGTTCACGTACCATCGCGCTGTCCGGCTCAATCCAGACCGTCCGCTCGATACATGCTTGATCCGACGGCTCCCAGTCATCGTCTACGACTGGTGTGCACCCGTGACCGTCAACCTTCTAACCCTAATTTCTCACTCGATTCTCAACGGATTTTCATGTTCTTATGCTCTATGGATTCATCTTGAGGAGATGAACACATCCATACGGTAAACATATATTGAAATTGACTCAAATTAAATAGAGAATCTCTCGTAAGCTCGGGAAGAAGAGTGAGTCCATACCATTGCTCGCAGAAGTGAAGCTTCGATCCGAGAGTTGTGTCACCTTCGATTGGGTCCAAGCAAGCTCCGGATGAAGTCCCTCGGCTCGGTGAATTGTCCGGGCATGATTTAGACCACGACCGATTACGAAGCTTGGAGTCCGGAACGGATGGGTGGCCTCGGAGAAGGGGCTTTTGCTGGTAAACTTCATCTCTCGGTCCGGTGAAGGTGTAGGACCAATCAATTTGGGGATTGGCTCACCGTGGAGAAGTGTCCCGGTTTTGGGCTTGGATTTCAACTCGAAATTAAGCTCACAGAGAGGAAATGGCAGGGGGATTTCAGTGGGGATCAAGTTCTCTATGTGTGGGGAGTAGTCTGGAATAATTTTGGCAGATTTTCCTTAAGGTTGGTTCAGCACCTCTTCCATGGTCGAGAGAGGTGGTGTTTAAATAGGAGAGGCTGGAGGACCTCCCAGTGGGAGTTAGGGACTTGGATCAGCTGCTCTTGGTAAGGGAAGAACAATCTGCAATGGCACATCGTGCACTGGGGCAACTCGAGCAAGGGAGAATTTCAATGTTGGCTCACATGTGAGCTCTCGGGTGTGGTGTTTTCTGGCGATCCAGGCGGCTGACCGGCAGGCATGGGTCACCCTCAGGTCTAGGTGGGTCAGGGCTGGAGGTTTGTGCAATCAATTGGGCCTTGCCATGTGTAAAGGGGTGGCTTGGAATGGAATGGGGAAGAGTCCATTTTGGCTTGGTTTGGGTCAACCCATGTGTTTGGGTTGGGTTCACCTCCCCATGACCTGGTTTTAGGATAAGAGAATAAGTTAGGTCAGCTGGTCAAAGGTGGTGAGGTCTCTTTCTAAGAATATTTAGATTAAATTTTGGTTAAGGGGAATCATGGTTAAGGCTAATGACTTTAGGAGATTAAGGAAAGAGTCTCCTCCTTTTGCCCAAAATGGCATGGTGACATGTAAAGAGGCTCTCATGGCTTCCATGTGGCTCATGCATGGCTTCATGGCTTGCCTATGGCTTAGGATGGCTTGACTTGATTTCATGAAAGTAGGATTTAGAAATTTTGGTACTTTGGTGGAGAATTTTCATGAAGCTTGATTTGGAATGGTTTAATGATGATATTGAAACTTAGGTGTTATTTTGATTAAATGGATGATGAGGGGAAGTGTCATGTGGGCTTTGGATGAATTTTGGGACTTTTGAAGTCATTTTTGATGGGCTTTTAGGAAGGCTAAAGGGGATGGGCCTTTAGGTTTAAGAATGAATTCATGGATGGGAATTTTGTAGAAGTTTGGGCTAAATAATTGTTGGGTTTGGTTTTGGGATATGTCATGAGTGATTTGAAATGAGTTTGGAGTGATTTGGGTTTGAATTGGGTTGGATTTGGGCCTCTTTGGTAAATGGGCCAATGTAGGTCAAATTGGGCTAACTTGGGCCAATGTTGGGCTAGGGTTGAAATTGATGTAAAATTAATGTTGTGAAATGTTTATGGGAGTGTTTCAAAGAGGTTTTGACTTTGGTTGGATTTTGATTTTGGGGTTTGGGCTTATTTGGGTTAGGTTTGGGTTTAGGTCAAAATTGGGCTTTTTGATTTTGGGTTAAATTTGAGTGGGGTTTGGGTCCAAATTTTGGGAAAATTATGTTAGTGTTTTGTTTGTGGGGATGTTAGGGAAGGTTTAGAAAAGGTTTGGGGTTAATTGGAGTTGAATTGGGTTAGTTTGGGCTAAGTTTGGGTCATGGGTCCAAATTGGGCTTTAAGGTCAAAAGTGAAATTGGATTCAAATGCCAATAAAATTGAGCTTGGATTTGATCTAGATTGGTGTTTAGGATGTTGAATTGAAGTTTAGAATTGAATTGGACCAGAATTTGGGTCAATTGGGTAGGTTTGGTTTGACATTGGGTTCATTTTGGGTTAAAATGGGTTAAATTGGGGATTTTGACAAAACTGGGGTAGATTGACAAAATTAGCCCATGGTGTAGTTGGACAAAATGAAATTGGGAATATTTGGGATTTTCTGGAATTTTCTGGAAATTTTCTGAATTTTTGGATTTTTGGGTCAAGAGGGTCATTTTGGGTATTTGGAGGGTATTGGGAGGTATTTTTGGTATTTTTGGCTATGGATGATCAATTTGAGTAATGTGGGAATGTTTGGTATTGGTCTTGAGGAATTTTGGGTATTTGGAGATTTTTTTGAAAAATTTGGGTAATTTCAAGGGTTTTGGGTAGGCTAGGCGGGTGTAGGGTCCCGGGGGTCAAAAATTGAAAATTTTGAAAATTGAAGATTGGGTAAATGTAAGTGAAATGAAATCATTTTGGATGAGCCATGAAGCCATATCATGCCCACATGAGCCATGAAGCCATATCAAGCCCACATGAGCCATGAAGGGACTCATTTGAGGCATTCACTATGTTGTTCCTAACCCTCTTAGCCAAGGGCTTAGGGGTTAAGGACCATCCATGTGAATCATCTACATGAGTCAAGGAGTCAAGTTGGTTATAGGTGTGGTTTTAGGAGGTGTATGAAAGTATAGTGTATGAGTGTAGTGTGTGTGTAAGTCAGCCCTTCACTGCACTGTGCCACCTGTGGCGATCCTAAGGCCAAAGAGTCCTATGAGAACTCATCCTTTAAACTTCCACACTCGATTTCAACCCTCTAGTGCGATTAGGGTTACAATCAAGTTTGTGGAGTTTGCATGGAGTTTAGAAGTGGTTTGAATTTCTAAGTGGTGGGTTCCACTTCTAGTCCTCTAAGATAGTCAAAGGAAAAGCCTAAGGCTAGATCCTAAGTACTAAAGAGGAAAGAGAAGACCTCATCAAAAATGAGGTCAACAAATGGACCCCCAATAGGATTGGTGTGCTAACCAAGCACACCGCGCGTATTGGCGTTGACCAAAAAGATCAATGAAACCAACACAGATGTCCAAGTGACAAACTTAGGACGAAATTAAAGAATTTCCGCTGGGGAGTGTCAAGTATATCTCTGAGACTGGAGATTCCTGAACTCTCGCTGGGGAAAGGAGGTGAATCCCAAATCATATGATCTGGGGGAATTTCGATTTAGCTTTCATTTTGTTTCAGTTTAAGTTTTGATGTGTGAGCTCGGATTTTAGTTTGAGTTTCAATTTAGATTGAAGTTTTGTTAAAATTAATTTGAAGGAATTTGAAGTTGAAATGAAAAATTGGAATTTTGTGGTTTTAGATGTGACATCTTCAACCTCAAAAGAAAATTCAATTTATTGGATTGAATCATTACGATGAGGAGAGATCTCAGAGCAATGTGGTATTGGATGTAAAATCCTTAACCCCACAAGTTTGATTTTGATGTATTTCATTGCGATAGGGAAAGAATCCTAAAGCAATGCAGTCTCGGATGTAAAATCCTCAACCCCAAAAGTTTGATTTTGATGTATTTCATTGCGATAGGGAAAGAATCCTAAAGCAATGCAGTCTCGGATGTAAAATCCTCAACCCCAAAAGTTTTAATTTTATGTATTTCATTGTGATATGGAAAGAATCCTAAAGCAATGCAGTCTCGGATGTAAAATCCTCAACCCCAAAAGTTTGATTTTTGATGTAATTCATTACGATAGGGAAAGAACCTAAAGCAATGCAGTCTCGGATGTAAAATCCTTAACCCCAAGAATTTGAGTTTTGATGTATTTCATTGCGATAGGGAAAGAACCTAAAGCAATGCAGTCTCGGATGTAAAATCCTCAACCCCAAAAGTTTGATTTTTTGATGTATTTCTTTGCGATAGGGAAAGAACCTAAAGCAATGCAGTCTCGGATGAAAATCCTCAACCCCAAAAGTTTGATTTTGATGTATTTCATTGCGATAGGGAAAGAACCTAAAGCAATGCAGTTTCGGATGTAAAATCCTCAACCCCAAAAGTTTGATTTTTTTTTTTATGGTAATTGATTTTGCAAAGAGTTGTAATGTTGATTTGAAAAGTATGGAATTTTGGTGTTTCGAGAATTTCATGAAAGTTGTAAAAGATTTTTGTGGAAAGAAACTGATTAGGAGGGAATATGTAGATGTTACATATCACATTCAAAAGAGTTGATCGAAAGTTGCTGGTTTGGATTGGATACAATTCCTCTCCATCAGATTTGAATCAAATATCTCATGGCTCCGTGTCAATGGAATCAACCGCTTCCATCCCAGACAAGGGAGAGAGTCGAACGGATTGGATTTCAGATTTGGAAGGTTGAGTTTGAATTTTATTGAGATTTGATTTAAAATTTGTGTTCATTTTGTTTGTCCTTTAACAATTCAAATTTGTCTTATCGTTCATTTAATGTTCATGTGAATTTGGCGTTCATCATTATTTTTAGATTTTTAAGGAAAGTTTTCTTTTATTCTTTTGTTTCTTTTCTGTTCTTTATTCGAAGTTCATTTAACTTTAATGGCATTTCCCAGTCAATTTGGACAAAAGAGGTGAAGGCCAAAATGTGACATGGTTACATTCATTCCAATCATGTTGAAGATACATCATACAACTCGATCTGGAATACATCTCATACATTCCATGTAGACTCAAAACAGACTATGTATGATCTTTGTCGATCTATCAAAAAAGGCATTTGTTAGAAATCCATGTCTGAATAGTGAGGTACATGGTCAATAACATCACCTTCCAAGCCATCCTTGGCAAGGATGTCGTATGGATGTACGTTGGAGGTGTGATATTTTCCATGCAACTCACAGCTCGTAAGGCCGGAGGCTCTCTAGCTCTGGGTCTGGCTGGAAGGTGTAAGGTGCTTTCCTGTCATCCATCCTTCTGAAAGTAACTGAGATCCGCTTCATTGGTTGTCCTGGTATGCAAAGTTTAGCGACTTCTGCTCCGTTCCCTTTTACTATCATGACGGAACCTACCGGTAAAGGTATCTTTACTGGCCCTCGGAACTCACCTGGGCCTGCTATCCGGAAGTCAGATCCGAACATGATATTACATTCGTTCAGAAAAGAAACTGTGCAGAAAGGTCTAACAAAGTCGTGGTGATCTATGTGCGGGGGTATGCAGTCACCCTGCTTGTAAAGGTTAAGGATGCAACCGTTGGGTATGCAATCTGCTGGCAGTACCCTCCATGTTATCATTATCTTTACCATCCTTTTGATGACTAATGGCATTGGATCTACCTTGCCATGACGGAGTATTCCCGATGGGTTTCCCTTCCTGTCTTCTGCGAAGTTGTAGCAACATCCACATTGTATTGTAATTCTTCCTTTCCCTGGCATCCATCTCCGGGGTTCCGAGTAAGTGTTTTCTCTTAGGCGGCCTGCTCGACCCATTCTTTTCAAATCCCGGATGCAGTCCATAATTTGTTGTTGTTCGTATTCTGAAAACACGTTTGTATGTAGCTCGAGGCCTTCTAGTATATTGATCCTCCTGCCTCTAATTCTCTCGAAGTATTCAAAGTTTGCTTCTCGACATTCTCGCATTCTTTCTAGCTCGTATTCGGAATAATCTGCAAATGGCGAGGCCTGGTGACGTACTGTGGGATATATGGCTCAATCCCTTCGCGTTCTCCTGCATACCTCGGCTCCTCAGGGATGGTCTCCATCGGGACATCCTCTGGGGTTGCTTCTGGAGCAAGGTTATGCATTACTGGTGGCTTTATCTAGTGGCATGGTAGCCTTCCTTCTTCTGATCTTCCTGAGATTTCTCTGGCCTCTTCTGTTATCCTCGGAGTTGGCCTCCTTTCTTTAGGTTCCTGGTAAACCGGTATCCTTGAAGTATATGCATTGGTAGTAGCGACTGCCTCGTCGCGCTGGTCCGCTGCTAGTTTAGTTAACATCTTGCGGATACGGCGATTTTTTATTTCTTCGCCGAGTTGCTCGTGAGAGTAGCTCTTCGTACTTCCGCACTTCCGTGGGCGCGGCGCCGACAAGCCCGCCCTCAGTCGTAGCGACCACGTACTCGATTATCTTGTCCTTCTCGGTGTTTGTTTTCCTTTTCTTGTTGCCGGGTTGGTGGCTTGGGCCACCCACTTTCATTACTCGTCCGACTAGGTAGTTCCTCTTGGTCAACTCGGGACCCGACCACCTTCCTCGTATTGCGAGCCCGCTCGGTGCGAAGTCCGAGTCAATCTCTATTATCGCTCCATCTTTCACCCTCTTTTCGTCGAGTGCAAGGCTTACGCCATTTCTAAAGTTCGTGACCAACCGCCCGTTCGACATTTCCCTGCAAAAAGACAAGGAAAAGGATCAGGGGCTGTACTAAGAACAAGAACATTAAGAAAAAGTTTATTAGAGACAAAATTTTCTTTCTTTTTTTTTATTATTCCTTTTGTATTTTTAAATTCGACAGGAATGAAGTGGGAAAAGATCGGGAAAAAGATTTTGATTTGGAAGAGAGAACAAGGAAGACTTTATTATCATGATTTTATTTATTTTAACACAATTATTATTATTTTTTTTTGGGTTCGGACCCAGTCATAAGTAATTACTTCGCCCATGCTTCTAGGGATGAAGAATTCATTCCTTCGGAACATCAGGTAGCGTAATACTTCTTCAAGTATCATCCGTTGATCGGAAGCATATGTCGTTCTCCTTGGCAATTCACTAGCTGGTAAGAGCCTCCTGAGTATACTGCCTCAACCACAAATGGTCCTTCCCAAGTGGGTTCAAATTTTCCTCCTATCTTGCGGTGTGCAAGGATAGGTCTCTTGAGAACGAGAACTAAGTCACCAACTTTGAAGGTTCTTAGGCGAACTAGTCTGTCATGGGCTTGAACCATCTTAGCTTGGTATAGTTCTAAATTCTGCTGTGTTGCAAGTCTTTTCCCTTCCAGGCTTTCCAATTCCTCTAGTCGTAATTTGGCATTCTCTTCTGTCGTGATTTCGTTTGCAACTGCAATTATGAGTGAAGGAAGCTGGACCTCTAAGGGTAACACTGCCTCAGACCCATACATTAGAGCGTAAGGTGTAGCTTGCGTAGGAGTTCTAAAGGTTGTCCGGTAGGCCCTAATAACTTCTCGTGCCAATTTCTCTTATTATCGTCCAAAGTTTTCTTTAAAATTAGAACGAGAGTTTTATTAAAAGCCTCAGCCAGGCTGTTTGCTCTTGGATAGTAAATTGTTGAATACCGCCAGTCGATTCCGTGTCTCCTGAAAAAATTGTTGATTTGCGTGCTTCTAAATTCTGATCCATTATCTGAGATTATCCTGCGTGTCACTCCGAAACGGTAGACAACTTGGTTCTTGAAAAACTGTAGCACGTGGTGTGCTTTCACTTCTCCGAGTGGAACCGCTCTCGCCCACTTGGAAAAGTAATCCGTAGTCGCAAGAATGAAACGATGTCCTTTTGAAGATGGTTGTTCTATTGGACCCACTATATCTGTGCCCCAACATTCAAATGGCCATGACGCAATTGTCGGATGTAGCACATTGGGAGGTTGGTGTAGAACCACTCCGTGCACTTGGCATTGGTGACAGCTCTTGGCGATTTTCATGCAGTCGGTCATCATCAAGGGCAAATAGTACCCTAGTCTTTTAATTTTCATTTTCATCTTCGGACCCGACTGGTGAGCGCCAGAGTCTTGAGTGCACCTCTTTAACAATTTCACGGGCCTCGGACCCGCTTAGGCACCTTAGCCACATTTGATCGAAAGACCTTCCGTATAACGTGTTGTTTATTAATGCGTATGATAGAGTTCTTTTCTTGATCCGATGGGCTATCGACCTATCGTCCGGTAGTCTTCCCGTTTGCGGTGTAGTCCATTAATGGCCGTCGCCAATCTTCCGTGTTTTCTGTCACTACTGCATCTGATTCTTTTTCTTTTTCTGATTTGTGTATTGTATCTATGTCGAGCTGTGATAGGACCTGACGTCCATGAACTGACACTTCCACTGATTCATCTTGCAAGTAGGCAAATTCTTTTGCGAGGTGGGCTAAAGCATCTGCTAAAGCGTTTTCTTTTCTGGGAATTTTGTAGATCGTCACATTCGGAATCTGTTCTAACAACTCTATGGCATACTGGAAGTATTGCTCGAGTCTTGGTTTTAAAATTGTGTACTGTCCGGCGATCTGTTGAATGATTAACTACGAATCCCCATAGATGTTGATGTTTGTTATCCCCATTTGAATAGTTAATTCCAGTCCTGTTATGAGAGCTTCATATTCTGCTTCGTTGTTTGTACATGGCTCTGCCAAGTGGTAGGAGTATCTTAACATCCCCCGCTCCGGTGTTATAAAGATTAGTCCGATTTCTGCCTTACCGGGCATTATCACTTGCGATTCTTTGTCTTTGTGTGCTGAAGATGCTCCGTCAAAATATAATTCCCAACGTCGATCATCAGGGTCTTCTAAGCTCATTATTTGTTCATCTGGCAAGTCGTCATTGAGAGGAGATTCTGCCGGCAAAGGGTGTGCTGCAAGGAAGTCTGCTAGGACTTGTCCCTTTACGGCATGAAGAGGCACGAAAGTTAAATAGAATTGCAATAATATCATTGACCACCTGGCAAGTCTGCCAGAAAGCGTCGGACGGGTCATCAAGTATTGCAATGGATTGAATTTCGAGATCAGGTTGACCTTATGAGAAAGCATGTAGTGCCTGAGCTTTTGAGCGGCGAAGATCAGGGCCAAACAGTGTTTTTCAATTGCGGGATACTTTATTTCCGTCAGAAGTAATCGATGACTTAGGTAGTAAAGAGCATTTTCTTTACTATCATCATTGACCTTGGCTAACAAGGCTCCGAGAGAGTCGTCCAAAGCCGCGGTATAAAGTATCAACGGTCTACCTAAGACTGGGGCTGCTAAGACAGGTGGTGTCATTAAATATTATTTAATGTCCTCGAAGGCCCTCTGGCATTTCTCTTTCCAAATAAATTTGGCGTCCTTTTAACTAATGCCGAGAAAGGCTGACACCTACTCGACAAGTTCGAGATAAAGCGTCGAAGATATGCCGCCTTCCCTTGAAAAGATCGTAGTTGTTTTAAAGTTTTGGGAGGCGGCATTTCTAAGATAGCTTTAATCTTTTCCGGGTCGATTCCAATTCCACGATGTCGGACAACGAATCCTAAGAATTTCCCAGAGGTGACGCCGAAGGCGCATTTTAAGGGGTTCATCTTAAGGTTAAATTGTCTTAATCGTTCGAAAATAATTCTCAAATCATACAGGTGGTTTTCCTTTACTTTGCTTTTGATGACCACATCATCCATGTAGCATTCGACTTGATTGTGGATGAGATCATAAAAAATTCTTGTCATCGCTCTCTGGTAGGTTGCTCCTGCGTTCTTCACACGAATGGCATCACCGTGTAGCAATATACTCGATCGGCGTTCGAATGCTCGTAAATTTTTCATCTTCTCGGAGCCATTTTTATCCGGTTGTATCCTGAAGATCCATCCATGAATGAGAATATTTCATGTGTTGAAGCAATGTCGATCATTAATTCGGGATCGGTAGAGGGAATTCATCTTTTGGACATGCCTTGTTTAAATCTCCGAAATCCACACAAATTTCGATCCGACCATTCTTCTTCCTTACCTGGCACCACATTGGCTAACCCGGCCGGGTATTGTTCTTCACGGACAAATTTAGCGTCTATTAGCTTTTTAACTTCAGCTATGACTTGTTGTTCAATTTCTAGACGCATTCTTCCGGGACCTTGTCCTGACCGGAATGTAGGATCCACTCCTAGCTTATGGATCGCGACCTCCGGAGCTAATCTCGGCATCTCATCGTAGTTCCAAGCAAAACAGTCTTTAAATTCCATTAATAACTTGATTATTTCTTCGCAGTCTTCTTTATTGAGTAAGGAGCTAACAAAGGTAGGTCTAGGCTCTTCGCTAGTACCTAAGTTAACTTCCGTTAACTCATCTATTGTAGATTCGATCTCTTCTTCGAACTCTGGTGGAGCATTTCTAATTTGTAAATCTTCAAATTCTTTTGTAGTTTTCATGCAGTTTTCATTAGACTCGCAAGTGACAACCAAACAAAATTCAGTATCGTCAACAGATCCTACTGTGCCGAATCCGAGACCATGCTTTGAATTGGGTGGACGACCGGAGTTATTCCATAATTTTTCAAAATGTTGTGATTGGCCTTTTGTCCATTGTCGAGGTAAGAAACCACGCTGAATTAAATTTTGAACACAGGGAGAGTACCACTCAAAAGGTAATTCCATTAATTCTGATGAAGTAGCATCTTCAAATTGTACATTATTTTCAGTTTTGGAGGAAGGAGCACCACGGTAGAATTTGATGGGCTTTGCACCACCTCTACGTACCTCTTTGACCACCTGTTGACCTCATTTTTGATGAGGTCTTCTCTTCTTCTCTTTAGTACCTAGGATCTAGCCTTAGGCTTTTCCTTTGACTATCTTAGAGGATTAGAATTGGGACCCACCACTTAGAAATTCAAACCACTTCTTAACTCCCTGCAAACTCCACAAATTTGACTATAGACCCCTAATCACCTAGAGGGTTGAAATCAAATGTGGAAGTTTAAAGGATGAGTTCCTATAGGACTCTTTGGCCTTAGGACTGCCCTGGGTGGCCTGGTCTGGTGAGGACTAACTTACACATACACTACACTTATGCACTACACTTCCACACACCTCCTAAAACCACACCCATATCCAACTTGACCTCCTGACTCATGTAGGTGATCCACATGGATGGTCCTTAACCCCTAAGCCCTCGCGCAAGAGGGTTAGGAACAACATAAGTGGATGCCTCAAATGAGTCCCTTCATGGCTCATGTGGGCTTGATATGGCTTCATGGCTCAACCAAAATGATTTCATTCCACTTATATTCACCCAATCTTAAATTTTCCAAAATTTCAATTATTGACCCCCGGGACCCTACACCTGCCTAAGCCTACCCAAAACCCTTGAAATCCTCCAAAATTTCCAAATCACCCAAAATTTCTCAAAACCAATCCCAAACATTCCCACATTACCCAAATTGATCACTCATAGCCAAAAATACCAAAAATTCCAAAAATACCTCCCAATATCCTCCAAATACCCAAAATACCCCTCTTGACCAAAAAATCCACAAATTCAGAAAATTCCCAGAAAATTCCAGAAAATCCAAAATATTCCCAATTTAATTTTTTTCAACTACACCATAGGCCAATTTTGTCAATTTACCCCACTTTTATCAAAACCCCCAATTTGACCCACTATAATCCTAAGTGAACCCAATGTCAAATCAAACCTACCCAATTGACCCAAATTCTGGTCCAATTCAATTCTAAAATTCAATTCAACATTCCCAACACCAATCTAGACCAAATCCAAGTCCAATTTGATTGACATTTGGATCCAATTTCACTTTTGGCCTTAAAGCCCAATTTGGACCCATGACCCAAACCTAACCCAAACTCACCCAATTCAACTCCAATTAACCCCAAATCTTTTCTAAACCTTCCTTAACATTTCCACAAACAAAACACTAACATGATTTGCCCAAAATTTAGACCCAAACCCCACTTAAATTCAACCCAAAACCAAAAAGCCCAATTCTGACCTAAACCCAAACCTAACCCAAATAAGCCCAAACCCCAAAATCAAAGCTCAACCAAAGCCAAAAACTCTTTGAAACACTCCCATAAACATTTCCCAACATTTATTTTACATCAATTTCAACCCTATCCTAACATTGGCCCAAGTTAGCCCAATTTAACTTATATTGGCCCATTCACCAAAGAAGCCCAAATTCAACCCAATTCAAACCCAAATCATTCCAAACTCATTTCAAATCACTCATGACACATCCATGAACTACACCCAACATTTTTTAGGCCCAATCCTTCACAAAATTCCCATCCATAAATTTATTTTTAAACCAAAAGCCCACTTACATGAAACCTTCCTAAAAGCCCAAATTTTATGATAAAGCCCATATGATAAGTTCTTCTCATCATACCCTTAATTAAAATCATCCCTAAGTTCAAATCAATCATCAAATGATTCCAAATCAAGCCCCACACAAATTCCCATCAAAAATACCAAAATTTTCTTAAATCCATTTCCATGAAATTGACTTAACTTTTCCCAAGCCAAAGGTGAGCCATGAAGCCATGCATGAGCCACATGGGAGCCATGAGAGCCATGGAATCTACTTTCCACCTCACCATACCCAAGATGGCAAGAGGAGGAGGCCCTTTCCATATTCTCTTAAGAGTGATTAACCACTTCCATGACTCCACTAAACCATGCTTAAACTTAATTGTACTTGGATTGTGACTTCACCGCACTAATCAAGCTGATCCAAGTTTCTTTCCCTTCAGCCCAAATTGGCCTTGGAGGGTGGACCTAACCCAAAACCAAGGGTTGACCCATTTAGACCCAAAATTAGCCCTTTCCCAATCCATTTTGATTCAAACCCTTTACACATGTCCATGGCCAATTGACTCCACAAACCTCCAGCCCTGACCCACCTGGACCTGAGGGTGACCCATGCCTGCCGGCCAGCCTCCTGGGTCGCCGGAAAACACCATGGCTGAGACCTTGGGAGGAGCCAAACTTTGGAATTCCACCTTGCTGAGCTGCCCCATGCCCAATGGCCACATGGTCGTTCTTCCCATGCCGCAGGCAGTCGATCCCAACCCTTGGCCATCCCGGTGAGGCTCTCCAGCCACCTCTATTTAAACCCGACCTCCTCACGGCCATAGAGGAGAGTTGCACAAACCTTGCCGAAACTCTGCCAAAATTGTTCCAAACTCTACTCCATACTTAGAGCAGTTGATCCCCAGTGTCAATTTGCCCTAATCCCCACTGACAGAATCTAATTTCTCAACTGAAATTTCACCCAAAACCAGGACACTTTGCCACAGTGAGCTAATCCTCAAATTGATTGGTCCTACACCTTCGCTGGACCAAGAGGAGAAGTTTCCCACTGAAAGCCCCATCTCCAGGCCACCCAGTTGTTCCAGCCTCCAAGCTTTGTGATCGGCTGTGGTCACTTTCATAGCTAGGCAATTCACTGCGACCAGGAGATTCTCCATTTCAAATGCTTTAATTTCAATGCATGATCACCATATAGATGTATTCGTCTCTTCAAGACGAATCCATAGAGCATAAGAACACGAAAATCCATTGAGTATTGAGTGAGATATTAGGGATTTAGTGTGGACGGCTCTCGGGTGAGGAAGCTTGGGGACGATGAACGGATGTTGTTCATTTAATACACGCACGGACGGACGGCCAGGATCGCACCAGATCAGGAGATGGAGCGCTGAGTCGGATGACGGCGCCGAATCAGAAGGTGACCCGTGTGCGTTCGGAGCTGCCGAAGTTGACGCGGCGCCGCGTGGATAAATAGAAAATTAGGGTATTTTCTGATTTATTTAATTCCCTAAACTTCAAAAATGCATAACTTTGTCTAGGAAAATCAGAAAAATAAAATAAAAATATCCTCTTGCTCAGTGAACAGAGAAGAATAATGTGGAAAAGAAATAATTTAATTTCATCAAGTATTTTATTTTTAATAATTTATTTACCCTCTGCATTATTTTAATTCTCCATGCAAATAGGAAATTCACCATGGCATGAGACCATAGGGCTTTTGAAGCCTCTAAATTTGGGAACATTCCCTGAATTTTTCAAAGTCAGAGGCCATCCCTATGAGAAGTTATTGATTTTTCAAATTCATGTTACTGTTTTGAGTATTTTAAATCCAATAATTAGCATGTTGTGAAATAAATTTTAGGAAAATTTGGTGATGTTTCTTATGACCAGAGGACCCTAGGAAAAATAGGTTTTGAATTAGTTCATTTAAAACAACCCAAATTGGCTTAAACACCCAAGATAGGTCCCTAATTAATTAGAGTTAACCATACATCAAATTGACTTGAAATTAATTCTCCACTAACCTTTAGGATCAGAGGAACCCACCATAAAAATTTGAAGTCAATTGGACTTGGTTAGCCCTACTAAATGGGTAGGTTAAGCCATTTAGCCAATTTAAACTTTAAAAATTCATAACTTTCAAAATACTTTTTAAAAATTCACCAAATTGGTTTTGGAGCCTCTCTGATATTAGGGGAATTTAAAAAAATTAAAATTTCAATTTTCTAAAAAAGTTGATTTTTTGGCATTATTTTAATATTTTAATAATTAAAAAATAATAAAAATCACAAAAATAATAAAACTCACCAAAATGTCACATTTTGAATCTTAATCACTTAGGAATAAACCCCATATTTTTCTTAGGTTTATTTAATGAGATATTAAATTTTAAAGCCCTAAGGTAATTTTAAAATTAAAAAAAATGTATTTTCTAGTATTTCCACTAAAATAATTCTAATAAATCATAGAAAAATCAGAAAATTGTAAAAATTGATTCTCCGATTTTCTTGATATCAAAGAGATTTTTGAAAAATATAAAATTCATTTTTCAACCTTTATTTTATTTTTTAATTAATTAATACTCCAACACTTAAAATAATCATAATAAAAATAATATAATTCAAAAAATCACGAAAATTGGTACAAGTGGTCTTCTGGTCATTAGGAATGTCCCATAATTTTCTTAAGGATAGAAACTTTCCCTTGGTCATATTATTGAATTTTCCTTGAAAATCCCTATTTTCTACCAAAAATAATTACATAAATAAATTAAATACAGAAAAATCACATTTTCTCCTCTCATGTCTTTATTGGCATATGAGTGAAGTCACATAAAAATTTCAAGTTCATTTAAGCTCAATTTAGTGAGTTATGAAATTATTAAGCTTGAAGGGCAAAATGGTAATTAAAAATTTTAACCCTTAATTAAAACTTTAGGCTTAATAAAATTAAAAAGTAAAAATATTTGATCTTAATCTGATTTGGATGATTGAAACTTAGATAATCAAAGGGTAGAAACCCACTAAACAATTTGAAAATAATTAAAATAAACCTTAATTAAATAATTGATTAAATTTGGAAGAATAATAAAGTTGGAATTATTAAATAGGGATATTATTATTAGGAATAGATTTGTTCTTTAATTTAAAAATCCCTAAATTAATCATCTCAATAATATTTAATTCCTAATTAAAATGATAATTCAAATCTAAGATTTAAAATGTTAAAAGACTTAGTCATTAAATTAAATTAAAGTTAAATCATTAAACTCTTTTTAAATTTTCAATTAAAATTAAATTAAAGTTTAAATTAAATTAAATCAAACAAATTAAATTAAATTAAATTAAATCAAATTAAATTAAATTGAACAAATCAAATTAAATTGAATTAAATTAAATTAAAATTAAATTAAATTAATTAAATAAAATTAAATTAAAATATATCAAATTAAATTAAATTAAATTAAAATAAATTAAATTATAATTAAATAAAATTAAATTAAATTAAAGGAAATTAAATCAAATTAAATTAAATCAAGTTAAATTAAATTAAGTTAATTCACATCAAATCAAACTAAATTGAATTAAATTAAATTAAATCAAATTAAATTAAATTAAAATTAAAACTAAACCAAAGTAAATTAAATTAAATTAAAGTTAAATTAAATTAAAAATAACATCACCTAAGACATAAAGAAATTCAAAAATAAATATAAAGCAACTTGAACGCTATCCCAAATTTAAACCCGATTAATCGAAATTAAATTAAATCACAAACCATTCGAACACCAATTTACCCTCGAAAGCTTTAGTTATCATAACTCCTAAACGAACATTAAATGAAATGTTACTTCACTTATAGGATATTCAAATGTCCTAGTTCACTGAGCAAGATAACAAAAATTGAATTCTCGGACGATTAATTCATTTGTATAATTAAATTCATTTGGACTTAAAACAATTCTAGCAATATTGAAAAGATGTTTAAGATTCTTCTCAAGCACTTCCTCAATATGATAGGATGTTTATAAGAACAACTAAACTTAATTATTCTTTGATGAAGAAAATCGTCCTCAAACCAAAATAGAAGAACCTAGGCGTCATAGGAAATGACTAGCTATAGGATTACGAATTTGGTAGAAAACCATAACCCTTCCCTTAGCTTTACCTAGGAACTTTCTTAAATATTCTAATTGTGTTTTAAGTGCAGCTTGGGATGACGGGAAGACCCTCCAGGTACGCTTTTATTTTGTTGCAATTTACCTTATTATTTAATCGCATAGCACTTACTTTTCTTGCATGATAAACAACTGTTGCATGAAAACCCACACCTTTAGGATAGTCCCTAAAACTGAAACCAAAACTAAGTTAAAAGTCATTGCAAGATAAAATTCACCGCCACAATATTTCAAAATATAAAACAACTCAAAATTTAATCACAAACAGAACACAAAATTGCAATTACAACTAAATTAAAACGTCCTGTTGGATGATCGGGAATACCTCGGATGATGTAACCTACGTGTTGCTAACGGGATTTCCCACTGTCTAAATGAAAGTGTGGAACTCATTTAGTTGACTTTAGCATATTCATCTGGACTAAGTGAATCCGATAAAAATAACGATGCCGGAAGGATGGAACTGTGGGATCTTAACCGGTGTTGTTATAGTCAACTTTAAGATTTGTTTAAATAAAACATAAAAATACTTGGAAATTAAGATTTTCTCTAAACCAAAATACTTTTCTCAACTCCTGATTTATGACTTCTAAAACTAAACCTCTGCTGACAACAAGGAGCTCGGAGCATGGTGGGCAGCACGGCCATCGTCATCAGCAAAACTTGAATCTACATCAGCAAAACCTTTCCTAGAATTAAATAACCAAGCTATAGGATTTCGAGGTAGTTTGCCTAGTGCAACATAAATCCTCAACTCTTCGTTAGGCATTTGCATAGCAAATTAAGCCCTAACCGGTCTTAGGACTCCGAGGTAATCGTTTAGCACGACATAAACCTTCATATCTTCGAGGCTATTTGTATGATCATGTCATACAAATATAACTCCTAATTAGTTAAAATTGGCAAGATCAAAACATTAAATAAACATTAGGATTTTCTTATACTCGAAACCAAACAATAGGATAGTTCGGGAAGTTTCCAAGATTCCTCTTGGATCCTCAACTCCCCCTACTCCTCTTCCTTTCGATTCCCAAAATAAAATGTTCCAAATTTGATCCATTCCCTATTGAAATTCCAAAATTCAATCCCTTGAAAACTTAAACTTTGAGATTCTTGAGAGCAGAATTATTGATTATTATCGAGAGTTTTCTTAGGTGATTCCTGTCACTTAAGATGTAATTAACTATAGGGGCTTGCCCTTATAGGGAATTTTAAAGAACCCACGTAATATAAACCTGTTTAATACTTTCATATTAAGCAGTGGAACTTGTCGGATTATAAAATTGGTTCGCAGACCAAACGGATGTCACAAATCTTCTAGTTTATTTAATCGAGCCCCATCGTCAAGCAGTGTGCCTATTCTTCGGGATAGATACACGGTTTGTGGTATGGTGCTCGTTTATATAAACTATTTGGGATGTGAGATCGGTTTGATTTC
This sequence comes from Papilionanthe hookeriana x Papilionanthe teres, assembly GCA_022702705.1. Taxonomy (NCBI): domain Eukaryota; kingdom Viridiplantae; phylum Streptophyta; class Magnoliopsida; order Asparagales; family Orchidaceae; genus Papilionanthe; species Papilionanthe hookeriana x Papilionanthe teres. Next base: position 98,844,550 of record CM040431.1, on the reverse strand, counting down.
ATATCTTAAAATCTTCAAATTTAAAAATTATTTTTAAAATCAAATACTACTTTTCAAATTATTTATTTAAATTAAATTATACAATTTACGTAGGCGACCCTTTTCAAAATACAACACAACCTAAAAATATGCCGACAATTTACGGCGACTCCGTCGAGGACAAATTCCTCTCTCCATTTTAATCGAGCAGTTCGCTTTCAAAAATCGGTAGTGTATCCATGTCCCTTGTGGATCAAGCTACCCTTCTTTCCGTTGGAATACTATGTTCATTTCTACCTTGAACGAGTATAGCCGACATTCTCTTGGATTTAGGAGCCACTTGTTTAGACACCCCTAAATAGAGAGGTTCGAGATCCTTTTACCTCATTTACGAGGTGGGGTGGACCCCCAATAGGTGTTAGTTTAGGAGTGATCCTTCGAGTCGAGAAGTATTGCATAAGACTTTCTTTTCCCTTCCAATTCTGAATCAGATTTTTTACCTTCTCTACACCTTTGAACATTCCGTCCTAATAAACAAACCCTCTAATGAATGACTCTTTTAACAAACAACTCCTTCTTATAAATATATGAACAAGAATGTGTTCAGACTCTTTTCGATTCCTTTCTTTTCATCCTGATGAGAAGAAGCATAACTTGGGACTGACAATCAGAATCTACCCTGCAGAAATGGAAGCCCCAAAGCAGATTTTCTCCTTCACCAATGGATTGGACTTCCCTGTTTACAAGGATGAAGTCTGCCGACGATGGGATCATCCGGTTTGGACAAGGATTCAAGAACACAAATGTCGAGATCACCGACGTTTCCCTTTTCGCGCCGACAAACAAAGTATCCGAAGCTGAGAAGCCGTTGATCGAGTTCGACCTTAGGTCGACTCGAGAGTTTCCTCCCTACAAAAGATTCCAGTGAGAGGAGTACTTCGCTGTCCTGCGAAGGATCTGTTGTTGCTACCCCCATTGGTCTAGTTGTCTCGCACCTACCCCGGCTTCGCCAAATTAAAGGGGAAGGAAATCCGGAACTATGGTGAACTCGTTACCATGGAGGGTACGGACTCTTCTGTGAGACCTTCATTTTTTAAATCGGGTCCGGCTCGAGAATTCCATCACTAACACGGATCCGAAGAAGGAACGAAGTAGGAAGATTGCCGGGAAGGCCGAGTCTGCTAAAGTCGCTTTCTTAGAAGAAATCCACGAGTACACACCATTACCGAATACATACCATTGCTCGAAGATACACCCCTTTTGGAAGGAAGTAGATTCCATCCCCTTTCCGCCGCGGTGACGAGGAAAATGTCCGCGGGATTGTTTCTACATTACCTCGACCCGCATCACTACAATGACGACGGAAAGAAAAGGGCTAGGATTACAGCATTTGCCCGACTACGGTCGTGATTGAGAAGTTAGCAAAGAAAGAGAAATGCCTCGTATCGGAGATTTTAAGAAGGATAGGGCGGGTGCCGGTCGAATCCCGTCTTGGGCCGCGAGTAGAACTCGCCATCGTTACGGAAAAGCCGAATAAAGGGATGAAGGCTAGTCGCTCTGTCGTTGTTTCGGGATTGCGGATTAGGGAGGATACCACCTTCCGACATTTGGGCGACGGACCATGCGGTCCTAAAGCTTCGCTGCTGGAAGGATGGTATGGCGTCCCACTACTGGGCAATTAAGATTGAAACAACGGCCGAGAAGGAAAGTCTCGTCGAGGAGACTTGAATGCGAAGAAAGTGCTTCTTGTAGTAAAGGGGACTCATGAGAAGGGAACCGACAGCTATCACACGACAACTGCAAGGATGCGCAGAAAGGACCGCTAGAGGATGCTATGGAAAAGTTGAGGACTGATATTCGACGATTAGCAAAGGAAAGAGAAGAGAAATTTAGAGATGAGATTGATTCGTCGGAATTCATGGACGATGAGTATGCAGAAATCAACATGGTCGAAACGCGAGCTTCGTCAGCTTCACAAGGTGCTCCTGCGGCCGCGAAGAGAGGTGCCGGAAGTGATGAGGAGGCGGCTTCAAGAGAAAGATGATACGATCGCCCGAGTGGCAAAGAGGATGGAAGAGATGGGCGTAGCCCTAGCCGCTCTCCGAGTCGAGTACAACCCCGAAGAGAGACACCCCGGGAGGTCATTCACATTATAGACGGAGGAAAGGAGATTACGTCCGTCAACGGGGATGATCAGTTAAAGAAGGATGCGACACAGAGCATGATTCCAGAAAAGGATATCAAGAGCTTGGTGGAACAGCAGGTGCGAGAAGCCTTAGCACAATCGAAAGAGCGGGACATCCTTTCGGACGGGTAGACCTTACCCGAAGAATTCGACGCTGTCCGATACCCGAAAGGCTTCGTACCACCTCTCGTTCAAGACCTTTGATGGAGCAAGGAACCCCGACGGCATGTTGCACACTTTCGTGCCGGTTGTTGCAATGCGGCGGAAGTGATGCATTACTCTTCCGACAATTTGTCGACGGCTCGTCGGGGATCGCCTTTGATTGGTATGCGGAATTACCAAATGGTTCGGTGAAGACATTCTCGGAACTAGAAAACCTCTTCATCGAGCGATTTGCGGAGCTCGGCACCACATCACTATAGGTGATTTAGTGGTAGAGAACCAGAAACCGAATGAAACTTTGGTGGATTACATACTTCGATGGAGGAACCTAAGTATGAAGTGTGAACCACAATTACAAGAACAACATGCGATCGGCATCTTACTTAAAAGCATTCGACGGCCCGATAGCACTTCTCCTCAAGGATTTACTATTAAGACTTTTGAGAAGTTGTTAAGCGAGGCCGGAAGCTTGCAAGAGAAGGCGAAGCAATTAAGTTTCACCGACAAGACGGACAAGCAAAAGCCTGTGAAGACTTTTGAAAAGAAATCCGGGATCGTTGCGGCGGTCGACAAAGGCAAGCGACCGATACAAATATCGTCAGAATGGCCGCGGCAAATTCAACGGAATTACCGACAACCCCAGACCCGGCTATCGGTCATCTCCACGAGTATGAACAACCGCCTCGTCCGCAACGTACATTAAGGGAGCTTCGAGCGAGGAGTACCCGTTCAAGAATGAGGCGAGTACCAAAATGTTCCGCGGTCCGATGAAGACTCCGGATTTCCAACTACCAGAGCCTAAGAGACCGGAAGAAGTCAACAAGAAAGGTGATCCCGACTTTTGCCCTTACCACCGGATGCTTGGGCACAAGATAGAAGATTGCATTACCTTCGAAAGTTGGCTCAACGACAATCTTCGGAAAGGGAATATAACGATCCCGAAGGAGTACATGAAGGAACCCCGGAAAGGAGGTTCCGTCGATGTTGTCTCGATTGATCTCATTGTTCCGATAGATCCCTATGCGACTGACGATGGATGGACTACCGCTTGGACGAGGTCTTCGAAAAAGATTTTGGATCACATCCAAACCGCTTCAGTGCGAGCTTCAATTCAGAGTTCGAAACCTGCAAGTCGACACTGTCACTTGCGATAGAAGAACCACCTCAACAGGAGACGATTGAAGAAAAGAAGAAAATTGATGAAGAAGAGAAGACCGAGGCTCCAAAGGCTAGACTAGGGGCTGCTTATCCTAGGATAGTTGTTTCGGATTCGGGGGAGAAATCCCTCGAACCTCTGACTCTGTATGATTATCTGCTCACTCCGGTGGGATCTTATAATGATAAGGGTTATGGCGTTGGCTACGTTTTGACTGTTTCTAATGATTACGTAACTAGCGACAATCGGGACATCGATTTCGATACCAATGACAATTCTAAAATCATACACAATCTCGACAATCACAATGACGAAGAAGACATCCATCAAGGAGGCTACGAGAGTTCGACGAGCAACGAATCTATCCGCGAGTTTCGAGGAGCTCCGGTCACGATAGAGTTAGAGCCTTCGGACTGCGAAGCTAATCCCGAAGAACCTGTCATTCCGATTCGAGAGGAAACACCGGCAAACTAAATACTTAGAGTCGGAAGAAATTACGAAGTTAACTTAAGAAGTGGAAGAGTTCTACCTCCGAGAATGGGTCCGAAGGACAAAGGAAAGCGGTGGTTGTTCGAGAAGAACCAACCCGGCGGAAGAAATACCAATTCGAGAAGAAGCCGAGACACATGAAAATAAAGTGGACTACAACGTGCTAGCCCATCTTAGGAAACTACGAGCCAAGCGAGCATCTACGACGCCCTCATCTTATCGAAAGGAGATGAGAGAAGCTCGATCGAGGCCTTACTTGATCTAGAAATTTGCTTGGCTCAAATGGCCGGAGATTCCTTAGATGAGGTTTGTTCGTTAAAGGAACGACGAGGTGTCACCTTCACGGATAATGACCTACTACTTAGGACGACGGACCACAACCGACCGTTGTACATTTCGATTACTAATTGGGAAGTTTACACTCTCCGGAGTATTGGTGGATCCGGGAGCATCAATCAATATAATGAGTCTTCGAACACTAGCATATTTGAAGATTGATGCTCGCGAGCTCGAAGCGGACAAAATGTTATTAAGAGGATTCAACCAGAAAGGAGAAAGAGCCCTCGGATCAATAACACTACAAATGAAGACTGATGACTTGGCAAAGACAACCGCAAAATTTCACATAATCGATTCAGAAACGTCGTTCAACGCTCTACTAGGCCGACCATGGATACATGAAAACAGGATGGTACCATCATCTCTACATCGGTGCATCGAATACTACGATGGAGGGGAACGAATGCATCAAAGGTGACTTACGACCATTCTCCGTACATGAAATTGGAATTCATGAAGATGCGGCTTATTATGCACCTCCGAAGAAAACAATCTTCTCCAGAGATACCATAACAAATGAAGCGAAAAGAAGTTCGGGACGACGAAGAACACGAAGTTCTTGTCCAACGATCACTCACCACTCCCTTACGGCGAGATGGTGAAGGTTTCTCCACAACTCGCATCCGAGGTCGAGGCCGGGGACGAGGTCGTGGCCGAGACGTTAGGACGAGTTGGACGAGAGAAACCGACCATCAATGTTGATTGGGAAGACGAGTTCGAAGAAGAAAAAGAAATCAAGCAAGAAGCGGCGACAATAAGTCGGAAGAAGCCGTAATTCAAGATCTCTCTCGAAGATGAGAAGAACGAAGAATATAAATCGATGTACGAGAAGATTAACCACTATGTACATACTATGACCCTGACCCCGATCTATTCTAATAAGATCGAGGGTATGGTGGTCAAAGAGGTACATAGCGGCGGTGCAAAGCCAATCAAATTATACCATGGTGTTCCTTCCTCCAAAACTGAAAATAATGTACAATTTGAAGATGTCACTTCATCAGAATTAATGGAATTACCTTTTGAGTGGTACTCTCCCTGTGTTCAAAATTTAATTCAACGTGGTTTCTTACCTCGACAATGGACAAAAGGTCAATCACAACATTTTGAAAAATTATGGAATAACTCCGGTCGTCCACCCGATTCAAAGCATGGTCTCGGATTCGGCACGGTAGGATGAGTTGACGATGCGAATTTTGCTTGGTTGTCACTTGCGAGTCTAATGAAAGCTGCATGGAAGCTACGGAAGAACTCGAAGATTTACAAATTGGAGACGCTTCACGAGAATTCGAAGAAGAGATTAAATCTACGATAGATGAGTTAACGGAAGTTAACTTAGGTACTAGTGAAGAGCCTAGACCTACCTTTGTTAGCTCCTTACTCGATAAAGAAGACTCCGAAGAAATAATCAAGTTATTAATGGAATTTAAAAGCTGTTTTGCTTGGAGCTACGATGAGATGCCGGGATTAGCTCCGGAGGTCGCAGTCCATAAGCTAGGAGTGGATCCTGCTTCGTCCCGATCGAACGAGGTCCCGAGAAGAATGCATCTAGAAATCGAACAACAAGTCATAGCTGAAGTTAAAAAGCTAATAGACGCTAAATTTGTCCGTGAAGAACAATACCCGACCTGGTTAGCCAATGTGGTGCCAGTCAGAAAGAAGAATGGTCAGATCAGAATTTGTGTGGACTTCAGTGATTTAAACAATGCATGTCCAAAGGATGAATTCCCTCTGCCGATCCCAGAACTAATGATCGACATTGCTTCGACGCATGAAATATTCTCATTCATGGATGGATCATCAGGATACAACCAGATAAAAATGGCTTCAGAAGATGAAAAGCTTACAGCATTCAGAACGCCGATCGGAGTATATTGCTTTACACGGTGATGCCATTCGGATCGAAGAACGCGGGAGCGACCTACCGGAGAGCGATGACAAGAATTTCTGATGATCTCATCCACAATCAAGTCGAATGCTACGTGGACGATGTGGTCATCAAAAGCAAAGTAAAGGAAAACCACCTGTATGGTTTGAGAATTGTTTTCGAACGATTAAGACAATTTAACCTTAAGATGAATCCCTTAAAATGCGCCTTCGGCGTCACCTCCGGGAAATTCTTAGGATTCGTTGTCCGATGTCGTGGAATTGAAATCGACCCGGAAAAGATTAAAGCTATCTTAGAAATGCCGCCTCCCAAAACCTTAAAACAACTACGATCTTTTCAAGGGAAGCTGGCATATCTTCGACGCTTTATCTCGAGCTTGTCGGGTAGGTGTCGGCCTTTCTCGGCACTAGTTAAAAAGGACGCCAAATTTATTTGGGAAGAGAAATGCTAGAAGGCCTTCGAGGACATTAAGCAATATTTAATGACACCTCCTGTCTTAGCGACCCCGGTCTCGAGTAGGCCGTTGATACTTTATACCGCGGCTTTAGACGACTCTCTCGGAGCCACTGTTAGCCGGAGTCGATGATGAGGGTAAAGAAAATGCTCTTTATTACCTAAGCCATCATTTACTTCCGACGGAAATAAGGTATCCCGCAATTGAAAAGCATTGTTTGGCCACGATCTTCGCCGCTCAAAAGCTCGGGCACTACATGCTTTCTCATAAGGTCAACTTGATCTTGAAATTTAATCCATTGCAATACTTGATGACTCGTCCAACACTTTCCGGCGGACTTGCCGGATGGTCGATGATATTATTGCAATTCGATATAACTTTCGTGCCTCTTCGTGCCGTAAAGGGACAAGCCTTAGCGGACTTCCTCGTAGCACACCCTTTGCGGCGGAATCTCCTCTCGATGACGATCTGCCGGATGAACAAATAATGAGCCTAGAAGACCACGATGATCGACGTTGGGAATTATATTTTGACGGAGCATCTTCGGCACGAAAGACGAAGAATCGCAAGTGATAGTGCTCGGTAAGGCAGGAATCGGACTAATCTTTATAACACGGAGCGGGGAATGTTAAGATACTCCTACCACTTGACAGAGCCAGTGTACGAACAACGAAGCGAATACGAAGCCCTCATAACAGGACTGGAATTAGCTATTCAAATGGGAATAACAGACATCAACATCTACGGGGATTCGCAATTAATCATTCAACAGATCGTCGGACAGTACAGGATTTTAAAACCAAGACTCGAGCAATACTTCCAGTAGGCCATACAGTTGTTGGAACAAATTTCGAATGTGAATATTTACAAAATTCCTAGAAAAGAAAATGCTTTAGCAGATGCGTTAGCTCGCATCGCAAAAGAATTTGCTTGTTTGCAAGATGAATCAGTGGAAGTGTCAGTTCACGGACGTCCAGTCCTATCACAGCTCGACATAGACACAATACACAAATCGGAAAAGAAAAAGAATCGGTTGCAACGATGACGAGAAAACACGGAAGATTGGCGACGACCATTAATAGACTACACGCAAACAGGAAAACTACTGGACGATAGGTCGCTAGCCCATCGGATCAAGAAAAGAACTCGTCCTACGCATTAATAAACAACACATTATACGGAAGGTCTTTCGATCAAATGTGGCTAAGATGCCTAAGCGGGTCCGATCCCGTGAAATCGTTAAAGAGGTGCATTCGGGACTACTGTGGCGCTCACCGGTTGGGTCCGAAGATGAAAATGAAAATTAAAAGACTAGGGTACTATCGGCCCTCGATGATGACCGATCGCATGAAAATCGCTAGAGAGTCGTCACCAATGCCAAGTGCACGGAGTGGTTCTACACCAACCTCCGAATGTGTTACATCCGACAATTGCATCGTGGCCATTTGAATGTTGGGGCACGGATATAGTGGGTCCGATAGAACCACCATCTTCGAAAGGACATCGCTTCATTCTTGCGGCTACAGATTACTTTTCCAAGTGGGCAGAGGCAGTTCCACTCAGAGAAGTTAAAGCACACCACGTGCTACAATTTTTCAAGAACCAAGTTGTCTACCGTTTCGGAGTGTCGTGCAAGATTATCTCAGATAATGGGTCAGCATTCAGAAGCACGCAAATCAACAATTTTGTCGGGAGACACGGAATCGGCGGCGATATTCAACAATTTACTACCCAAGAGCAAACGGCCTGGCGAGGCTTTTAATAAAACCCTCGTTCAAATCTTAAAGAAAACTTTGGACGATAATAAGAGAAATTGGCACGAGAAGTTATTAGAAGCCTTATGGGCCTACCGGGACAACCTTCGAACTCCTACTCGAAGCTACACCTTACGCTGCTAGTGTATGGGTCCGAGGCGAGTGTTACCTTTAGAGGTTCGGCTTCCTTCACTCGGAATTGCGATTGCAAACAAAATCACGATAGAAGAGAATGCCAAGTTACGACTAGAAGAATTGGAAAGCACTGGAAGGGAAAAGACTTGCGGCGCGAGCAAAATTTAGAACTATACCAAGCTAAGATGGTTCGAGCCCATGACAAGCTGGTCCGCCCAAGAACCTTGAAAGTTGGTGACTTGGTTCTCGTTCTCGAGAGACTATTCTTGCACACTGCAAGATAGGAGGAAAATTTGAACCCACTTGGGAAGGGCCATTTGTGGTTGAGGCAGTCTACTCGGGAGGCTCCTACCAGCTAGTGAACTGCCAATGAGAACGACATATGCTTCCGATCAACGGACGATACTTAAAGAAGTATTATGCTACCTGATGTTTTGAAGGAATGAATTCTTCATCCCTAGAAGCACGGGCAAAGTAGTTACTTATGACTGGGTCCGAACTCAATAATAATAAAAAATGTGCTAAAATAAATAAAATCATGATAATAAAATTTTCCTTGTTTTCTCTTCTATATCAAAATCTCTTTTCTGATCTTATCTCACTTCATTCCTATTAAATTTAAAAATACAAAAAGTAATAAAAAAAACTGTCTTTAATAAACATTTTCTTAATGTTCTTGTTCTTAGTACAGCCCCTGATCCTTTTCCTTGTCTTTTCATAGGGAAATGTCGAACGGGCGGTTGGTCCTGAACTTTAGAAATGGCGTAAGCCTTGCACTCGACGAAAAGAGGGTGAAAGATGGAGCGATAATCGAGATTGACTCAGACTTCGCACCAGCAGGCTCGCAATATGAAGAAAGTGGTCGGGTCCCGGTTGGCCGAGAGGAACCGCCCGATCGGACGATAATGAAAGTGGGTGGCCCAAGCCACCAATCCGACGACAAGAAAAGGAAAACAAATGCCGAAGAAGACAAGAAAATCGAGTACGTAGTCGCTACGACGGAAGGCGGGCTTGTCGGCGCCGCGCCCACGAAACTCGGGAAGTACGAAGAGCTACTCTCACAACAACTCGGCGAAGAAATAAAAATCGCCGTATCCGCGAAGATGTTAACCAAACTAGCGACGGACCGGCGCGACGAGGCGGTGCTGCTGCCGCGTACATATACTTCGAGGACGCCGGTTCACAGTGCACGGAAGAAAGGAGGCCGGCTCCTAGGATAACGAAGGGACCGGGGAAATCTCACGAAGATCGAGAGAAAGAAGGCTACCACGCCACTAGATAGAACCACCGGTAATGCATAACCTTGTTGCGAAGCAACCCGGAGGATGTCCCGACGGACATCATCCCCGAGGAGCCGAGGTATGCGGGGAGAACGTGAAGGGATTGAGCCGTATATCCCACAATACGTCACCGAGGCCCCACCATTTGCGGATTATTCCGGAATACGAGCTGGAAAGAATGCGGAATGTCGAAAAGAAAACTTTTGAATACTTCGAGAGAATCGAGGCGGGAGGATCAATATACTTAGAAGGCCTCGAGCTACATACGGACGTGTTCTCGGAATACGAACAATAACAAATCGTGGATCGCATCCGGGATTTGAAAAGAATGGGCCGAGCGGGCCGCCTGAAGAAAACACTTACTCGGAACCCGGAGATGGATGCCGGGGAAAGGTAGAATTACGATACAATGCGGATGCTTGCTACAACTTCGCAGAAGACAGGAAGGGGAACCCACCAGGGATACTTCGTCATGGCCAAGTGGATCTGATGCCATTAGTCATCAAGAGAATGGTAAAGAGATTGATAACATGGAGGGTATTGCTAGCAGATTGCATACCCAACAGCTGCATTATTAACATTTACAAGCAGGGTGACTGCATACCCCCACACATAGATCACCACGACTTTGTCAGACCTTTCTGCACGGTTTCTTTTACGAACGAGTGTAATATCATGTTCGGATCGACCTCCGGATAGCGAGCCCGGAGTGAGTTCCGAGGGCCGAGTAAAGATACCATTACCGGTAGGTTCCGTCATGATGCGAAGGGCAACGGAGCGGATGTCGCTAAACATTGCATACCGGGAGTACCGGTGAAGCGGATCTCGGTTACTTTCGGAAGAATGGACGACGGGAAGACACCTTACCACTTCCGGCCGGACCCGGAGCTAGAGAGCCTCCGGCCTTACGAGCTGTGAGTTACATGGAAAATACCACACCTCCGACGTACATCCATACGACATCCTTGCCAAGGATGGCTTGGAAGGTGATGTTATTGACCATGTACCTCACTTATTCGGACATGGATTTCGACGAGATACCTTTTTTGGATGGATCGACAAAGATCATACATAGTCCGTTTTGAGTCTACATGGATTGTATGAGATGTATTCCGAGATCGAGTTGTATGATGTATCTTCGACATGATTGGAATGAAAGTGACCATGTCACATTTTTGGCCTTCACCTCTTTTGTGCAAATTGACTGGGAAACACCATTAAAGTTAAATGAACTTCGAACAAAGAACAGAAAAGAAATAAAAAAACAGAGAATAAAAAAAAAACTTTCCGTAAAAAATCTAAAAATGATGAACACCAAATTCACATGAACATTAAATGAACGATAAAATAAATTTGAATCGTTAAAGGACAAACGAACTGAGCACAAACTTTAAATCAAATTTCAGATCTCAAATCAAATCTCAATCAATTTCAAATTCAATCCTTCCAGATTCCAAATCAAATTTTAAATCAAATTTCAAATTCAATCTTTCCAAATTTCAAATTCAATCTTTCCAAATTTCAAATCAAATCTCAATCAAATTCAAACTCAACCTTCCAAATCTGAAATCCAATCCGTTCTATTCTCTCCCTTATCTGGGATGGAAGCGGTTGATTCCATTGACACGGATCAAATCTGATGGCGAGGGATTATATCCAATCCAAACCAGTGACTTCCGATCAACTCTTTTGAACGGGGTACGTAACATCTACATATTCCCTCCTAATTTATTTCCTTCATGAAAGTCTTTTACAACTTTCATGAAATTCTCAAACACCAAAATTCCACACTTTTCAAATCAACACTACAAATCTTTGCAAAGTCAATGACTATTCAAATTTAAACTTTTGGAGTTGAGGATTTTACATCAGAGACTGCATTGCTTTAGGATTCTTTCCCTATCGCAATGAAATACATCAAAATCAAACTTTTGGAGTTGAGGATTTTACATCTGAGACTGCATTACTTTAGGATCCTTTTCCTATCGCAATGAAATACATCAAACTCAAACTTTTGGAGTTGAGGACTTTACATCCGAGACTGCATTGCTTTAGGATCCTTTTCCTATCGCAATGAAATACATCAAAATCAAACTTTTGGGGTTGAGGATTTTACATCCGAGACTGCATTGCTTTAGGATTCTTTCCCTATCGCAATGAAATACATCAAAATCAAACTTTTGGAGTTGAGGATTTTACATCCGAGACTGCATTGCTTTAGGATCATTTCCCTATCGCTATGAAATAAATCAAATTCAAACTTTTGGAGTTGAGGATTTTACATCCGAGACTGCATTGCTTTAGGATCATTTCCCTATCGCAATGAAATACATCAAAAATCAAATTTTTGGAGTTGAGGATTTTACATCCGAGACTGCATTGCTTTAGGATCATTTCCCTATCGCAATGAAATATATCAAAATCAAACTTTTGGAGTTGAGGATTTTACATCCAAGACTGCATTGCTTTAGGATTCTTTCCCTATCGCAATGAAATACATCAAATTCAAACTTTTGGGTTGAGGATTTTACATCCGAGACTGCATTGCTTTAGGATTCTTTCCATATCGCAATGAAATACATCAAATTCAAACTTTTGGGTTGAGGATTTTACGTCCGAGACTGCCCGAGACTGCATTGCTTTAGGATTCTTTCCCTATCGCAATGAAATACATCAAATTCAAACTTTTGGGTTGAGGATTTTACATCCGAGACTGCATTGCTTTAGGATTCTTTCCCTATTGCAATGAAATATATAAAAATAAAACTTTTGGAGTTGAGGATTTTACATCCGAGACAGCATTGCTTTAGGATCCTTTCCCAATCGCAATGAAATATATCAAAATCAAATTCAAACTTTTGGAGTTGAGGATTTTACATCCGAGACTACATTGCTTTAGGATCATTTCCCAATCGCAATGAAATACATCAAAATCAAATTCAAACTTTTGGGGTTGAGGATTTTACATCCGAGACTGCATTGCTTTAGGATTCTTTCCCTATCGCGATGAAATACATCAAAATCAAATTCTTGAGATTAAGGATTTTACTTCCAACACCGCATTGCTCTGAGATCTCTCCTCATTGTAATGATTCAATTCAATCAATTCAATTTTCTTTTGAGGTTGAAGATATTACATCTAAAACCACGAAATTCCAATTTTCATTTCAAGTTCAAATCCCTTCAAATTAATTTTAACAAACTTCAATCTAAATTGAAACTCAAACTAAAATCTAAGCTCACACATCAAAACTTGAACTGAAACAAAATGAAATTTAAATCGAAATTCCCCCAGGTCATGTGATTTGGGACTCACCTCCTTTTCCTTTCCCCACAGAGAGTTTAGGGATCTCCAGTCTCAGAGATATACTTGACACTCCCCAGCGGAAATTCTTCTACTTTGCCCTAACTTTGTCACTTGGACATCTGTGTTGGTTTTGTTGATCGCTTCGGTCAACACCAATACCCGCGGTGCGCTCCGTCAGCTCACCACACCTATTGGGGGTCCATTTGTTGACCTCATTTTTGATGAGGTCTTCTCTTCTTCTCTTTAGTACTTAGGATCTAGCCTTAGGCTTTTCCTTTGACTATCTTAGAGGATTAGAATTGGGACCCACCACTTAGAAATTCAAACCACTTCTTAACTCCCTGCAAACTCCACAAATTTGACTTTAGACCCCTAATCACCTAGAGGGTTGAAATCAAATGTGGAAGTTTAAAGGATGAGTTCCTATAGGACTCTTTGGCCTTAGGACCGCTCTAGGTGGCTTCAGTGCTAGTGAGGGTTGACTTACACATACACTACACTTATGCACTACACTTCCACACACCTCCTAAAACCACACCCATACCCAACTTGACCTCCTGACTCATGTAGGTGATCCACATGGATGGTCCTTAACCCCTAAGCCCTTGGCTAAGAGGGTTAGGAACAACATAGTTGATGCCTCAAATGAGTCCCTTCATGGATCATGTGGGCTTGATATCGCTTCATGGCTCAACCAAAATGATTTCATTCCAATTATATTCACCCAATCTTTAATTTTCCAAATTTTCAATTTTTGACCCCCGAGACCCTACACCCCAGCCTAAGCCTACCCAAAACCCTTGAAATCCTCCAAAATTTCCAAATCACCCAAAATTCCTCAAAACCAATCCCAAAAATTCCCACATTACCCAAATTGATCACTCATAGCCAAAAATACCAAAAATTCCAAAAATACCTCCCAATACCCTCCAAATACCCAAAATACCCCTCTTGACCCAAAAATTCAAAAATTCAAAAAATTCCCAGAAAATTCCAAAAAATCCCAAATATTCCCAATTTCATTTTGTTCAACTACATCATGGGCCAATTTTGTCAATTTACCCCACTTTTATCAAAACCCCCAATTTGACCCATTTTAACCCTAAGTGAACCCAATGTCAAATCAAACCTACCCAATTGACCCAAATTCTGGTCCAATTCAATTCTAAACTTCAATTTAACATTGCCAACACCAATTTAGACCAAATTCAAGTCCAATTTGATTGACATTTGGATCCAATTTCACTTTTGGCCTTAAAGCCCAATTTGGACCCATGACCCAAACCTAACCCAAACTCACCCAATTCAACTCCAATTAACCCCAAATATTTTCTAAACCTTCCTTAACATTCTCACAAACAAAACACTAACATGATTTGCCCAACATTTAGACCCAAACCCCACTTAAATTCAACCCAAAACCAAAAAGCCCAATTTTGACCTAAACCCAAACCTAACCCAAATAAGCCCAAACCCCAAAATCAAAGCTCAACCAAAGCCAAAACCTCTTTGAAACACTCCCATAAACATTTTACAACATTTATTTTACATCAATTTCAACCCTAGCCTAACATTGGCCCAAGTTAGCCCAATTTGACCTATATTGGCCCATTCACCAAAGAAGCCCAAATTCAACCCAATTCAAACCCAAATCATTCCAAACTCATTTCAAATCACTCATGACACATCCATGAACTAAACCCAACATTTTTTTGGCCCAATCCTTCACAAAATTCCCATCCATAAATTTATTTTTAAACCAAAAGCCCACTTACATGAAACCTTCTTAAAAGCCCAAATTTTATGATAAAGCCCATATGATAAGTTCTTCTCATCATACCCTTAATTAAAATCATCCCTAAGTTCAAATCAATCATCAAATGATTCCAAATCAAGCCCCATACAAATTCCCATCAAAAATACTAAAATTTTCTTAAATCCATTTCCATGAAATTGACTTAACTTTTCCCAAGCCAAAGGTGAGCCATGAAGCCATGCATGAGCCACATGGGAGCCATGAGAGCCATGGAATCTACTTTCCACCTCACCATACCCAAGATGGCAAGAGGAGGAGGCCCTTTCCATATTCTCTTAAGAGTGATTAACCACTTCCATGACTCCACTAAACCATGCTTAAACTTAATTTTACTTGGATTGTGACTTGACCCCACTAATCAAGCTGATCCAAGTGACTTTCCCTTCAGCCCAAATTGGCCTTGGAGGGTGGACCTAACCCAAAACCAAGGGTTGACCCATTTAGACCCAAAACTAGCCCTTTCCCATTCCATTTTGATTCGAACCCTTTACACATGTCCATGGCCGATTGATTGCACAAACCTCCAGCCTCGACCCACTTGGACACGAGGGTCACCCATGCACTGCGGCCAGCCGCACTGGGTCGCAGGAAAACACCATGGCCGAGACCTTGGGAGGAGCCAAACTTTGGAATTCCACCTTCGTTGAGCTGCCCCATGCCCAATGGCCACCATGGCTGTTCTTCCCATGCCCGGAGCGAGCTGATCCCGACCCTTGGCCATCCCTGTGAGGCTCTCCGACCACCTCTGTTCAAGCCCGACCTCCTCACGGCCATAGAGGAGAGTTGCACAAACCTTGCCGAAACTACGCAAAATTGTTCCAAACTCTACTCCATACTTAGAGCGAGTTGATCCCGGTGTCGATTTGCCCTAATCCCCAGCGGCAGAATCCGATTTCTCGACTGAAATTTCACCCGAAACCAGGACACTTTGCCACGGTGAGCTAATCCTCAAATTGATTGGTCCTACACCTTCACTGGACCAAGAGGAGAAGTTTCCACTGAAAGCCTCATCTCCGGGCCACCCGGTTGTTCCGGCCTCCAAGCTTTGTGATCGGGCGTGGTCACTTTCATATCTAGGCAATTCACCGGACTAGGAGACTTCATGCGGAGCTTCGCGGGATCCGATCGAAGGTGACACAACCCTCGGATTGAAGCCACACTTCTCGAGCAAAGGTATGAGCTAATTCTTCATCCCGAGCTTCTCGAGATTCTCCATTTCAAATGCTTTAATTTCAATGCATGATCACCGTATAGATGTATTCGTCTCTTCAAGACGAATCCATAGAGCATAAGAACAAGAAAATCCATTGAGTATTGAGTGAGATATTAGGGATTTAGTGTGGACGGCTCTCGGGTGAGGAAGCTTGGGGACGATGAACGGATGCCTTTCATTTAATACACGCACGGACGGACGACCAGGATCGCGCCGGATCAGGAGATGGAACGACACAGCGGGCCCCTGGAGCGCTGAGTCGGATGGCGGCGCCGAATCAGAAGGTGATGCGTGTGCGTTCGGAGCTGCCGAGGTTGACGCGGCGCCGCGTGGATAAATAGAAAATTAGGGTATTTTCCGATTTATTTAATTCACTAAACTTCAAAAATGCATAACTTTGTGTAGGAAAATTAGAAAAATAAAATAAAAATACCCTCTTACTCAGTGAACAGAGGATAATAATGTGGAAAAGAAATCATTTAATTTCATCAAGTATTTTATTTTTAATAATTTATTTACCCTCTGCATTATTTTAATTCTCCATGCATATAGGAAATTCACCATGGCATGAGACCATAGGGCTTTTGAAGCCTCCGAATTTGGGAACATTCACTGAATTTTTCAAAGTCGAGAGGCCATCCTATGAGAAGTTATTGATTTTTCAAATTCATGTTACTATTTTGAGTATTTTAAATCCAATAATTAGCATGTTGTGAAATAAATTCTAGGAAAATTTGGTGATGTTTCTTATGACTAGAGGACCCTAGGAAAAATAGGTTTTGAATTAGTTCATTTAAAACAACCCTAATTGGCTTAAACACCCAAGATAGGTCCCTAATTAATTAGAGTTAACCATACATCAAATTGACTTTAAATCAATTCTCCACTGACCTTTAGGATCAGAGGAACCCACCATAAAAATTTGAAGTCGATTGGACTTGGTTAGCCCTACTTAAATGGGTATGATTAAGCCATTTAGCCAATTTAAACTTTAAAAATTCATAACTTTCAAAATACTTTTTAAAAATTCACCAAATTGGTTTTGGAGCTTCTCTGATATCAGGGGAATTTAAGAAAATTAAAATTTCAATTTTCTAAAAAAGTTGATTTTTTGGCATTATTTTAATATTTTAATAATTAAAAAATAATAAAAATCACAAAAATAATAAAATTCACCAAAATGTCACATTTTGAATCTTAATCACTTAGGAACAAACCCCATATTTTTCTTAGGTCTATTTAATGAGATATTAAATTTTAAAGCCCTAAGGTAATTTTAAAATTAAAAAAAATGTATTTTCTAGTATTTCCACTAAAATAATTCTAATAAATCATAAAAAAATTAGAAAATTGTAAAAATTGATTCTCTGATTTTCTTGATATCAGAGAGATTTTTAAAAAATATAAAATTCATTTTTCAACTTTTATTTTATTTTTAAATTAATTAATACTCCAAAACTTAAAATAATCATAATAAAAATAAAATAATTCAAAAAATCACCAAAATTAGTACAAGTGGTCTTCTGGTCATTAGGAATGTCCCATAATTTTTTTAAGGACAGAAACTTTCCCTTGGTCATATTATTGAATTTTCCTTGAAAACCCCTATTTTCTACCAAAAATAATTACATAAATAAATTAAATACAGAAAAATCACATTTTCTCCTCTCATGTCTTTATTGGCATATGAGTGAAGTCACATAAAAATTTCAAGTTCATTTAAGCTCGATTTAGTGAGTTATGAAATTATTAAGCTTGAAGAGCAAAATGGTAATTAAAAATTTTAACCCTTAATTAAAACTTTAGGCTTAATAAAATTAAAAAGTAAAAATATTTGATCTTAATCTGATTTGGATGATTGAAACTTAGATAATCAAAGGGTAGAAACCCACTAAATAATTTGAAAATAATTAAAATAAACCTTAATTAAATAATTGATTAAATTTGGAAGAATAATAAAGTTGGAATTATTAAATAGGGATATTATTATTAGGAAGAGATTTGTTCTTTAATTTAAAAATCCCTAAATTAATCATCTCAATAATATTTAATTCCTAATTAAAATGATAATTCAAATCTAAGATTTTAAATGTTAAAAGACTTAGTCATTAAATTAAATTAAAGTTAAATCATTAAACTCTTTTTAAATTTTTAATTAAAATTAAATTACAGTTTAAATTAAATTAAATCAAACAAATTAAATTAAATTAAATTAAATTAAATTAAATTAAACAAATCAAATTAAATTGAATTAAATTAAATTAAAATTAAATTAAATTAATTAAATAAAATTAAATTAAAACATATCAAATTAAATTAAATTAAATTAAATTAAATTAAAATTAAATCAAATTAAATTAAATTAAAGGAAATTAAATCAAATTAAATTAAATCAAGTTAAATTAAATTAAGTTAATTCACATCAAATCAAACTAAATTGAATTAAAATTAAATTAAATCAAATCAAATTAAATTAAAATTAAAACTAAACCAAAGTAAATTAAATTAAATTAAAGTTAAATTAAATTAAAAATAACATCACCTAAGACATAAAGAAATTCAAAAATAAATATAAAGCAACTTGAACGCTTATCCCAAATTTAAACCCGTTAATCGAAATTAAATTAAATCACATATCATTTGAACACCAATTTACCCTCGAAAGCTTTAGTTATCATAACTCCTAAACGAACGTTAAATGAAATGTTACTTCACTTATAGGATATTCGAATGTCCTAGTTCATCTGAGCGAAGATAACAAAACTTGAATTCTCGGATGATTAATTCATTTGTATAATTAAATTCATTTGGACTTAAAACAATTCTAGCAATATTGAAAAGATGTTTAAGATTCTTCTCAAGCACTTCCTCAATATGATAGGATGTTTATAAGAACAACTAAACTTAATTATTCTTTGATGAAGAAAATCGTCCTCAAACCAAAATACAAGAACCTAGACGTCATAGGAAATGACTAGCTATAGGATTAGGAATTTGGTAGAAAACCATAACCCTTCCCTTAGCTTTACCTAGGAACTTGCTTAAATATTCTAATTGTGTTTTAAGTGCAGCTTGGGATGACGGGAAGACCCTCCAGGTACGCTTTTATTTTGTTGCAATTTACCTTATTATTTAATCACATCGCACTTACTTTTCTTGCATGATAAACAACTGTTGCATGAAAACCCAAACCTTTAGGATAGTCCCTAAAACTGAAACCAAAACTAAGTTAAAAGTCATTGCAAGATAAAATTCACCGCCACAACATTTCAAAATATAAAACAACTCAAAATTTAATCACAAACAGAACACAAAGCTGCAATTACAACTAAATTAAAACGTCCTGTTGGATGATCGGGAATACCTCGGATGATGTAACCTACGTGTTGCTAACGGGATTTCCCACGGTCTAAATGAAAGTGTGGAACTCATTCAGTTGAGTTTAGCAAATTAATCTGGACTAAGTGAATCCGATAAAAATAACGATGTCGGAAGGATGGAACCGTGGGATCTTAACCGGTGTTGTTATAATCAACTTTAAGATTTGTTTTAAATAAAACATAAAAATACTTGGAAATTAAGATTTTCTCTAAACCAAAACACTTTTCTCATCTCCTGATTTATGACTTCTAAAACTAAACCTCTGCAAAAACAAGGAGCTCGGAGCATGGTGGGCAGCACGGCCATCGTCATCAATGAAAACTTGAATCTACATCAGCAAAACCTTTCATAGAAGTAAATAACCAAGCCCTAGGATTTCGAGGTAGTTTGCCTAGTGCAACATAAATCCTCAACTCTTCGTTAGCATTTGTATAGCAAATTAAGCGCTAACCAGTCTTAGGACTCCGAGGTAGTCGTTTAGCAAGACATAAACCTTCATATCTTCGAGGCTATTTGTATGATCATGTCATACAAATATAAGTCCTAATTAATTAAAATTGGCAAGATGAAAACATTAAATAAACATTAGGATTTTCTTAAACTCGAAATCAAACAATAGGATAGTTCGGGAAGTTGCCAAGATTCCTCTTGGATCCTCAACTCCCCCTACTCCTCTTCCTTTGGATTCCCAAAATAAAATGTTCCAAATTTGATCCATTCCCAATTGAAATTCCAAAATTCAATCCCTTGAAAACTTAAACTTTGAGATTCTTGAGAGCAGAATTATTGATTATTATCGAGAGTTTTCTTAGGTGATTCCCGTCACTTAAGATGTAACTAACTATAGGGGCTTGCCCTTATAGGGAATTTTAAAGAACCCGAGTAATATAAACCATGTTTAATACTTTCATATTAAGCGAGGGAACTTGTCGGCTTATAAAATTGGTTCGCGAGACCAAACGGATGTCACAAATCTTCTAGTTTATTTAATCGAGCCCCATCGTCAAGCAGTGTGCCTATTCTTCGGGATAGATACACGGTTTGTGGTATGGTGCTCGTTTATATAAACTATTTGGGATGTGAGATCGGTTTGATTTCATATCTTAAAATCTTCAAATTTAAAAATTATTTTTAAAATCAAATACTATTTTTCAAATTATTTATTTAAATTAAATTAAAAAATTCGCCGACAATTTTTGTAGGCGACCCCTTTTCAAAATACAACACAACCTAAAAATATGCCGACACCACCATACCCTCGATCTTATTAGAATGGATCGGGGTCAGGGTCATAGTATGTACATAGTGGTTAATCTTCTTGTACATCGATTTATATTTCTCTTTCTTTTCATCTTCGAGAGAGATCTTGAATTGCGGCTTCTTCCGACTTATTGTCGCCGCTTCTTGCTTGATCTCTTTTTCTTCTTCAGAACTGTCTTCCCAATCAACATTGATGGCTGGTTTCCTTTGTCTAACTATCTTAATGTCTCTGCCACAACCTCGTCCCCGGCATCGACCTCGGATGCGAGTTGTGGAGAAACCTTCACCATCTAGCCGTAAGGGAGTGGTGAGTGACTATTGGACTAGAACTTCAGGTTCTTCGTCGTCCCGAACTTCCTTTTCTTCATTCGTTATAGTATCTCTGAAGAAGATAGTTTTCTTCGGGGGTGCGTAATAAGCTGCATCATCATGGATTCCAATTTCATGTACGGAGAATGGTTGTAAGTCACCTTTGATGCACTGTTCCCCTCCATCGTAGTATTTGATGAATTGATGTAGGGATGATGGTACCATCCGGTTCTCATGTATCCATGGTCGGCC
Organism: Papilionanthe hookeriana x Papilionanthe teres; assembly: GCA_022702705.1. Lineage (NCBI taxonomy): Eukaryota > Viridiplantae > Streptophyta > Magnoliopsida > Asparagales > Orchidaceae > Papilionanthe > Papilionanthe hookeriana x Papilionanthe teres. The sequence continues at coordinate 98,823,191 of CM040431.1, read as the reverse complement.
CAGTAGAGCATTGAATGACGTTTCTGAATCAATTATGTGAAATTTCACGGTTGTCTTTGCCAAGTCATCGGTCTTCATTTGTAGTGTTATCGATCCGAGGGCTCTTTCTCCTTTCTGGTTGAATCCTCTTAATAACATTTTGTCCGCTTCGAGCTCGCGAGCATCAATTTCCAAGTATGCTAGCGTTCGAAGATTCATTATATTGATCGATGCTCCTGGATCCACCAATACTCTGGAGAGCGTAAACTTTCCGATTGTGACTGAAATGTACAACGGTCGGTTGTGATCGGCTGTCCCAAGTAGTAGATCACTGTCCGTGAAGGTAACACCTCATTGTTCCTTTAACGAGCAAACCTCATCAAAGGAATCTTCAGTCATTTGAGCTAAGAAAATTTTTGGATCAAGTAAGGCCTTGATCAGAGCTTCTCTCATCTCCTTTGATAAGATGAGAGCATCGTAGATGGTCAGTTTGGCCGGTAGTTTCCTAAGATGGGCTAGCACGTTGTAATCCACTTTATTTTCATGTGTCTCGATTTCTTCTCGAATGAGTATTTCTTCTGTCGGGGTTGGTTCTTCCTGAACAACCACCTGCTTTCCTTTGTCCTTTGGACCCATTCTCGGAGGTAGAACTCTTCCACTTCTTAAGTTGACTTCTGTAATTTCTTCTGAATCTGGTATTGAGTTTGCTGGTGTCTCTCCCTGAATCGGAATGACAGGTTCTTCTGGATTAGCTTCAGAGTCTGAAGGCTCTAAGTCTATTGTGACTGGAGCTCCCCGAAACTCGCAAATAGATTCATTGCTTGTTGAACTCTCATAGCCTCCTTGGTGGATGTCTTCTTTGTCATTGTGATCGTCGAGATTGTGTATGATTTGAGAATTGTCACTTGTATCGTAATCGACGTCCAGATTAGGTTGGTTGTCACTAGTTACGTAATCGTTAGAAACAGTCAAAACATAGCCAACGCCATAACCCTTATCATTATAAGATCCCACCGGAGTGAGCAGATAATCATACTGAGTCAGAGGTTCGAGGGATTTCTCCCCCGAATCAGAAACAACTATCATAGGATAGGCAGCCCCTAGTCCAGCCTCGTGGAGCCTCGGTCTTCTCTTCTTCATCAATTTTCTTCTTTTCTTTAATCATCTCTTGTTGAGGTGGTTCTTCTATCGCAAGTGATAATGCCGACTTGACAGGTTTCGAACTCTGAATTGAGGCTCGCACCGAAGTGGTTTGGATGCGATCCAAAATCTTCTTCTAAGACTTTGTCCAAGCGGTAGTCCATCCATCATCAGTCGCATAGGGATCTATCGGAACAATGAGATCCGTCGAGATAACATTGATGGAACCTCCTTTCTGGGGTTCCTTCATGTATTCCTTCAGGATCGTTATGTTCCCTTTTTGGAGATTATCGTTGAACCAACTTTTGAAGGTAATACAAACTTCTATCTTGTGTCCAAGCATCCGGTGATAAGGGCAAAAGTTGGGATCACCTTTCTTGTCGACTTCTTCTGGTTTCTTAGGCTCTGGTAGTTGGAAATCTGGAGTCTTCATCAGACTGCGGAACATTTTCGGCACTGCCTCATTCTTGAATGGATACTCTTTGCTCAGAAGCTCCCTTAACGTACGTTGTGGACGAGGCGGTTGTTCATACTGTTGAGATGACTGATAGCTGGGTCGGGGTTGCTGATAATTCTGTTGAATTTGCTGCGGCCGTTCTGGCGGTATTTGTATTGGCTGCTTGCCTTAGAGACTGCTGCGATGATCCCGAACTTCTTTTCAAAAGTTTTCACGGGCTTCTGTTTGTCTGTTTTGTCGGTGAAACTTAATTGCTTCGCCTCCTCTTGCAAGCTTCCGGCCTTGCTTAACAACTTCTCGAAAGTCTTAATAGTAAATCCCTCGAGGAGAAGTGCTATCGGGCAATGAATGCTCTTCGATAAAATGCCGATCGCATGCTCGTTCTTGTAAGCTGTGGCTCACACTTCATACTTAGATTCCTCCATCGAAGTATGTAGTCCACCAAAGTTTCGTTCGACTTATGCTTCTCTACCACTAAATCACCTATAGTGATGTGGTGCTGAGCTCCGGAAAATCGCTTGATGAAGAGGTTCACTAACTCTGAAAATGTCTTCACTGAACTGTTTGGTAATTCCGCATACCAATCAAAGGAGATCCCTGACAGGCTGCTGACAAATTGTCAGAAGACTAAAGCATCACTTCCGTCGGCATTCCAACAACTGGCACGAAAATGAGCAACATGCTGCCGAGGGTTTCCGGTTCCATCAAAGGTCTTGAACAGAGGTGGTACGAAGCCTTTCGGATATTGGACAACGTCGAATTCTTCAGGGTAAGGTCTACCCGTCCGAATGGATGTCCCGCTCTTTGATTGTGCCAAGGCTTCTCGCACCTGCTATTCCACCATGCTCTTGATATCCTTTTCCGGAATCATTCTTTGTGTTGCATCCTTTTTTAATTGATCATCCCCGTTGACGGATGTAATCTCCTTTCCTCCGTCTACAATGTGAATAACTTCTGGGGTGTTTCTCTTTGGGGTTGAACCTGACTCTGGAGAGTGGCTAGGGCTGCAGCCATCTCTTCCATCCTTTTTGCAATTTGGGCGTTTGTATCATCTTTCTCTTGAAGCTGCATCCTCTTTACTTCCGACTCCTCTCTTTCTTTGGCTGCAGGAGCACCTTGTGAAGCTGACGAAGCTCGTGTTTCAACCATGTTAATTTCTGCATATTCATCATCCATGAACTCTGACGAGTCGAGTTCATCTTCGAATTTTTCTTCTCTTTCTCTTGCTAATCGTCGAATATCAGTTCTTAGCTTCTCCATAGCATCTTCTAATGGTCTTTCTCGTACATCCTCGCGGTTGTCATGCGATAACTCGTCGAGTTTCCTCCTCATGAGTCACCTTCACTACGGTAGCACTTTCTTCGGACTCAAGTCTCCTGACGAGACTTTCCTTCTCAGGCTGTTGTTTTAATCTTAATTGTCTGGTAGTGGGACGCCATACCATCCTTCTAGCAGCAGAAGGTCTAGGACCGGATGGTCTGTCAGCCAAATGTTGGAAGGTGGTATCCTCCCTAATTTGTAGTCTTGAAACAACGACAGGTGGACTAGCTTTAATTTTCTTATTCAGCTTTTCTGCAGCGATAGCAGGTTCTACTCGCAGCCCAAGATGGGACTTGGCTGGCACCCGCCCTATCCTTCTTAAAATTTCTGATACAGGGCATTTTTCTTTCTTTGCTAACTTTTCTATCAGGGTTTGCAGTCGAGCAAATGGCGTAATTCTAGCCCTTTTCTTACGGCCATCGTTGTAATATGCTGGGCGAGGCAATGCGAAGCAATCTTGCGGACATTTTCCTCGTCCTCTCGCTGGCGGAGAGGGGATGGAACCTACTTCCTCCCAAAAGTGGTATGTATTCAGGCAGCGGTGTATACTCGGGCAGTTCTGGGATTTCCTCTAGGAAAGCAACTTCAGCAGCTCTGGCTTCTCTAGCAATCCTTCTATTTTTGTTCCTCCTCTGAGTCCGTGTCAGTGATGGAATTCTCGAGCTGGACCCGATTTCGAAAACGGAAGGTCTTACAGGAAGATCTGTACCCTCCATGGTAACAAGTTCATCACAGTTTTGAATTTCCTTCCCCTTTAGTCTGACAGAAGCCGGGGTAGGTGCAGAGACAACTAGACCAGTAGGGGTAGCAACAACAGTCCTTCTGCAAACAACAGTACTCCTCTCAGTTGGAATCTTTTGTAGAGGAGGGAATTCATGAGTTGACTTGAGGTTGAACTCAATCAAAGGTTTCTCAGTTTCCGGTACTTTGCTTGTGAGTGAAAAGAGAGTGACGTCAGGGATTTTGATGTCGATGTCCCCGAATCCATGTCCGAATCGAATGATTCCATTATCGAGCGGTTCGTCCTTGAACACGACCGAGTCCAGTCCGTTGACGAAGGAGAAGATCAGTTTTGGGGCTTCCATTTCTGCAGGGCGGATTCCAAGTGTTAGTCCCCGAATCGTGCTTCTTCTTGTCGTAAAACTTATGACGCAAAGGAAAGAGTCCGAACACATTTCTGTTTATCTTAGTGTATTCTTGGTATTATATGAAAATTGTTTTTCGAAAAAGATTTGTTCGTTAGGACATAGAATTATTAAAAGAAGGAGAGTTGTAGGAATGGTAAAAGGAATTTGATTAGGAACTGGAAAAGGAAGAGAAAGTCTTATAGAAATTTCTCGACCCGCAAGACTGTTCCTAAACTAATACCTATTGGGGGCCCACCCCACCTCAGAAATGAGGTAAAAGGATCTCAGAACGTCTCTGTTTAGTGGTGTCTAAACAGTGGCTCCTAAATCCGAGAGAATGTTGGCTATACTCGTTCAAGGTAGAAATGAACATAGTATTCCAACGGAAAGAAGGGTAGTTTGATCCACTAGGGACATGGATACGCTACCGATTTCTTGAAAGCAGAACTATCTGATTAAAAATGGAGAGAGGAATTTTCCCCAGCGGAGTCGCTAGAAGTTGTCGGCATATTTTTAGGTTATGTGTATTATTTTAAAAGGGGCGGTCACCTAACAGAAGTTGTCGGCGAGTTTTAGATTTTAATTTTAATTTAAATATATATATGATTTAGAAAGTAGTATTAGATTTTGAAAATAATTTTAAGATATGAAATCAAACCGATCTCACATCCCAGATAGTTTATATAAACGAGCACCGCATCACAAACCGTGTATCTATCCCGAAGAATAGACACACTATTTGGTGATGGGGCTCGATTAAATAAACTAGGAGATTTGTGACATCCGTTTGGTCTGCGAACCAATTTTATAAGCCGACAAATTCACCTGCTAATATAAATGAATTAAGGAGGGTTTATATTACCTGGGTTCTTAAAATTCCTTATAAGGGCAAGCCCCTATAGTTAATTACATCTTAAGTGACAAGAATCACCTAAGAAAACTCTCGATAATAATCAGTAGTTCTGCTCTCAAGAATTTCAAAGTTTAAGTTTTCAAGGGATTGAATTTTAGAATTTCAATAGGGAATGGATCAAATTTGGAACATTTTGTTTTGGGAATTCAAAGGAAGAAAGGTAGGAGAAATTACATATTCGAAGCAAACTTCGGTAATTTCCCGACTATCCTATTGTTTGGCTTGAATTTAGGAAAGTCCTAATGTTTGTTTAATGTTTTGATCTTGCTAATTTTAATTAATTAGGACTTATGTTCGTATGACATGATCATACAAATAGCCTCGAAGATGTGAGGGTTTATGTCGTATCGAACGACTACCTCGGAGTCCTAAGACCGGTTAGGGCTTAATTTGCAATGCAAATTCCTAACAGAAGGTTGAGGATTTATGTTGCACTAGGTGAACTACCTCGAAATCCTATGGCTTGGTTATTTAATTCTAAGAAAGTTTTGCTGAAGTAGACTAAGGTTTTGCTGATGACGATGGCCGTGCTGCCCACCATGCTCCGAGCTCCTTGTTGTTGCAAAGGGTTTAGTTTTAGAAAATTGTAATCAAAAGAGAAGAGAAGAGTTTGGTTTTAGAAATCTTAAATTCCAAGTGTTTTTATGTTTTAATTAAAACAAATCTTAAAGTTGATTATAACAACACCGGTTAAGATCCCACGGTTCCATCCTTCCAGCATCGTTATTTTTATCGGATTCACTTAGTCCAGATGAATTTGCTAAACTCAACTAAATGAGTTCTACACTTTCATTTAGACTGTGGGAAATCCCGTTAGCAACACGTAGGTTACATCATCCGAGGTATTCCCTATCATCCAACAAGACATTTTAATTTAGTTGTAATTGTAGTTTTGTATTCTGTTTGTGATTAAATTTTGAGTTGTTTTATATTTTGAAATGTTGTGGCGGTGAATTTTATCTTGTAATGACATTTAATTTAGTTTTATTTTCAGTTTTAGGGACTATCCTAAAGGTGTGGGTTTTCATGCAACAGTTGTTTATCATGCAAGAAAAGTAAGTGCATTTGCAATAAAGTAAATTGCAAGAAGGTAAATTGCGATAAAATAAAAGCGTACCTGGAGGGTCTTCCCGTCATCCCAGGCTGCACTTAAACACAATTTAGAATATTTAAGTATTTAAAGCAAGTTCCTAGGAAAAGCTAAGGGAAGGGTTATGGTTTTCTACCAAGTTCCTAATCCTATAGCTAGTCATCTCCTATGGCGTCTAGGTTCTTGTGTTTTGGTTTGAGGACGATTTTCTTCATCAAAGAACAATTAAGTTCAATTGTTCTTATAAACATCCTATTGTATTGAGGAAGTGCTTGAGACGAATCTTAAACATCTTTTCAATACTTCTAGGATTATTTTAAGTCCAAGAGAATTTAATTATACAATGAATCAATCATCCAGGAGTTCAAGTTTTGTTATCTTGCTCAGTGAACTAGGACATTTGAATATCCTATGAGTGAAATAATACTTCACTTAACACTCCATTTAGGAGTTATGACAATAAGAGCTTTTGAGGGCAAATCGATATTCAAGTGATTTGTGATTCAACTTAATTTTAATTAATGGGTTTAAATTTGGAATAGTGTTCAAGTTGTTTTAGATTTACTTTTGAATTCTTTATGTCTTAAGTAATGTTTTATTTAATTCAATTTAATTTAATTTAATTTAATTTGGTTTGGTTTAGTTTTAATTTTAATTTAATTTTATTTATTTAATTTAATTTTAATTTTATTTTAACTTGATTTTATTATTATTATTTTTTATTTAATTTAATTTAATTTAATTTAATTTGTTTTGATTTAATTTAATGTGATTTAATTTAATTTAATTTAATTTAATTTAATTTTATTTTAATTTTAATTTAAATCTTAATTTGGTTTTAATTTTAATTTTAATTTTAATTTAAATTTTAAATTAATTTTATTATTATTATTTTTAATTTAAATTTAATATTTTATTTATTTATTTTTATGCTTTAGGGATGATTTAATTTTAATTGTTAAAGTATTGATCTAATTGAAATTTTAAAAGGATTTAATTTAAATGTTTTAATTTTTAATTTAATTTAATGATTAAGTCTTTTAGCACTTTAAATTTTGAATTTGTATTATCATTTTAATTAGGAAATAAATATTATTGAGGTGATTGATTTAGGGATTCTTAGATTAAAGAATAAATTTCTTCTTAATAATATCCCTATTTTAATAATTCCAAATTTTTTATTATTCTTCCAAGTTTAAACAATTATTTAATTAAGGTTTATTTTAATTACTTTCAAATTATTTGTTAGTTACCCTTTAATTACCTAATTTTCAAACATCCAAAATCAACTTAATATTAAATATTTTACCCACCCTTTTAATTAAACCTAAAATTTTTAATTATAGGTTAAAATTTTAATTACTATTTTGCCCTTTAAACTTACTAATTTCATAACTCACTAAATTGAGCTTAAATGAATTTGAAATTTTTATGTGACTTCACTCATATGTCAATCAAGACATTAGAGGAAAAAATGTGATTTTTTCTGTATTTAATTTATTTATATAATTATTTTTGGTGGAAAATAAAAATTTTCAAGGAAAATTTAATAACATGACCAAGGGAAAGTTTCTGTCCTTAAGAAAGTTATGGGGCATTTCTAATGACCACAGGACCACTTGGACAAATTTTGGTGATTTTTTGAATTATATTATTTTTATTATAATTATTTTGAATTTTTGAGTATTAATTAATTTAAAAATAAAATAAAGGTTAAAAAATGAATTTTATATTTTTCAAAAATCTCTCTGATATCAAGGAAACCAGAGAACTAATTTTTTATAATTTTATAATTTTTCTTTGATTTATTAGAATTATTTTAGTGGAAATGCTAGAAAATACATTTTTTAATTTTAAAATTACCTTAGGGCTTTAAAATTTAATATCTCATCATAGAGACTTAAGAAAAATATGGGGTTTGTTCCTAAGTGATTAAAATTCAAAATGTGACATTTTGGTGAATTTTATTATTTTTGTGATTTTTATTATTTTTTAATTATTAAAAATATTAAAATAATGTAAAAAATCAACTTTTTTGGAAAATTGCAATTTTAATTTTCTTAAATTCCCCTAATATCAGAGAGGCTCCAAAACCAATTTGGTGAATTTTTGAAAAGTATTTTGAAAGTTATGAATTTTCAAAGTTTAAGTTTGGATAAATGGCTTAATCAACCCATGTAGTAAAGCTAACCAAGTCCAATTGACTTCAAACTTTTATGGTGGGTTCCTCTAATCCTAAAGGTCAATTGAGAATTGATTTCAAGTCAATTTGATGTATGATTAGCTCTAATTAATTAAGGTTCCATTTTGGGTGTTTAAGCCAATTAGGCTCATTACAAGTGAGTTAACTCAAGACCTATTTTCCCTAGGGTCCTCTGGTCATAAGAAACATCACCAAATTTTCCTAGAATTTATTTCACAACATGCTAATTATTAGAATTAAAATACTCAGAATAGTGACTTAGAATTGAAAAATCAATAACTCTTCATAGGGTGGCCTCGACTTTGGAAAATTCAGGGAATGTTCCCAAATTCAGAGGCTTCAAAAGCCCTATGGTCTCATGCCATGGTGAATTGTATATATGCATGGAGAATTGAAATAATGCAGAGAGTAAATAAATAATTAAAAATAAAATACTTAATGAAATTACATGATTTCTTTTCCGCATTATTCTCCTCTGTTCACCGAGCAAGAGGGTATTTTTGTTTTATTTTTCTGATTTTCCTACACAAAGTTATGCATTTTTGAAGTTTAGGGAATTAAATAAATAAGAAAATCCCTATTTTTCTACTTAAGTGATGCGGCGCCAGCTCAACCTCGTCAGCTCCGAACGCGCACATGTCGTCTCCTGATTCGGAGCCACCATCTGACTCAGCGCTCCAGGGCTCCGCGGTTCACGTACCATCGCGTTGTCCGACTCAATCCAGACCGTCCGCTCGATGCACGCTCGATCCGACGGCTCCCATTCATCGTCTACGACTGGTGTGCACCCGTGACCGTCAACCTTCTAACCCTAATTTCTCACTCGATTCTCAACGGATTTTCGTGTTCTTATGCTCTATGGATTCGTCTTGAGGAGACGAACACATCCATACGGTAAACATGTATTGAAATTGACTCAAATTAAATAGAGAATCTTTGTAAGATCGGGAAGAAGAGTGAGTCCATACCTTTGCTCAGAGAAGTGAAGCTTCGATCTGAGAGTTGTGTCACCTTCGATTGGGTCCAAGCAAGCTCCAGATGAAGTCCCTTGGCCTGATGAATTGTCCAGGTATGATTTCGACCACAGCCGATTACAAAGCTTGGAGTCTGGAACAGATGGGTGGCCTGGAGAAGGGGCTTTCACTGGTAAACTTCTTCTCTTGGTCTGGTGAAGGTGTAGGACCAATCAATTTGGGGATTGGCTCACTATGGAGAAGTGTCCTGGTTTTGGGCTTGGATTTCAACTCTGAAATTGAGCTCACAGAGAGGAAATGGCAGGGGCATTTCAGTGGGGATTAAGTTCTCTATCTGTGGGGAGTAGTCTGGAATGATTTTGGCAGAGTTTCTTTAAGGTTGGTTCAGCACCTCTTCCATGGCCGAGAGAGGTGGTGTTTAAATAGGAGAGGCTGGAGGGCCTCCCAGGGGGAGTTAAGGACTGGGATCAGCTGCTCTTGGCAAGGGAAGAACAGCTACAATGGCCACTGGGCAAGGGGCAACTCAGCAAGGGAGAATTTTAATGTTGGCTCACATGTGAGCTCTCGGGTGTGGTGTTTTCCGGCGATCCAGGCTGCTGGCCGGCAGGCATGGGTCACCCTCAGGTCCAGGTGGGTCAAGGCTGGAGGTTTGTGCAGTCAATTGGGCCTTGCCATGTGTAAAGGGGGTGGCTTGGAATGGAATGGGGAAGAGTCCATTTTGGCTTGGTTTGGGTCAACCCATGTGTTTGGGTTGGGTTCACCTCCCAATGACCTGGTTTTAGGATGAGAGAATAAGTTAGGTCAGCTGGTCAAAGGTGGTGAGGTCTCTTCCTAAGAATATTTAGATTAAATTTGGGTTAAGGGGAATCATGGTTAAGGCTAATGACTTTAGGAGATTAAGGAAAGAGTCTCCTCCTTTTGTCCAAAATGGCATGGTGACATGTAAAGAGGCTCTCATGGCTTCCATGTGGCTCATGCATAGCTTCATGGCTTAGGATGGCTTGGCTTGATTTCATGGAAGTAGGATTTAGAAATTTTGGTATTTTGGTGGAGAATTTTCATGAAGCGTGATTTGGAATGGTTTAATGATGATCTTGAAACTTAGGGGTGATTTTGATTAAATGGATGATGAGGGGAAGTGTCATGTGGGCTTTGGATGAATTTTGGGCCTTTTGAAGTCATTTTTGATGGGCTTTTAGGAAGGCTAAAGGGGATGGGCCTTTAGGTTTAAGAATGAATTCATGGATGGAAATTTTGTAGAAGTTTGGGCCAAATAATTGTTGGGTTTGGTTTAGGGATATGTCATGAGTGATTTAAAATGAGTTTGGAGTGATTTGGGTTTGAATTGGGTTGGATTTGTGCCTCTTTGGTAAATGGGCCAATGTAGGTCAAATTGGGCTAACTTGGGCCAATGTTGGGCTAGGGTTGAAATTTATGTAAAATTAATGTTCAGAAATGTTTATGGGAGTGTTTCAAAGAGATTTTGACTTTGGTTGGGTTTTGATTTTGGGGTTTGGGCTTATTTGGGTTAGGTTTGGGTTTAGGTCAAAATTGGGCTTTTTGGTTTTGGGTTGAATTTGAGTGGGGTTTGGGCCCAAATTTTGGGTAAATTATGTTAGTTTTTTGTTTGTGGGGATGTTAGGGAAGGTTTAGAAATGGTTTGGGGTTAATTGGAGTTGAATTGGGTTAGTTTGGGCTAATTTTGGGTCATGGGTCCAACTTGGGCTTTAAGGTCAAAAGTGAAATTGGATTCAAATGCCAATCAAATTGGTCGTGGATTTGGTCTAGATTGGTTTTGGGGATGTTTAATCAAAGTTTAGAATTGAATTGGACCAGAATTTGGGTCAATTGGGTATGTTTGGTTTGCCATTGGGTTCATTTTGGGTTAAAATGGGTCGAATTGGGGATTTTTACAAAAGTTGGGTAGATTGACAGAATTCGCCCATGGTGTAGTTGGATAAAATGAAATTGGGAATATTTGGGATTTTTTGAAATTTTCTGGGAATTTTCTGAATTTTTGGATTTTTGGGTCAAGAGGGGCATTTTAGGTATTTGGAGGGTATTGGGAGGTATTTTTGGAAATTTTGGTATTTTTGGCTATGGATGATCAATTTGAGTAATGTGGGAATGTTTGGTATTGGTCTTGAGGAATTTTGGGTATTTGGAGATTTTTTTGAAAAATTTGGGTAATTTCAAGGGTTTTTGGTAGGCTAGGCGGGTGTAGGGTCCCGGGGGTCAAAAATTGAAAATTTAGAAAATTGAAGATTGGGTAAATGTAAGTGAAATGAAATCATTTTGGTTGAGCCATGAAACTATATCAAGCCCACATGAGCCATGAAGGGACTCATTTGAGGCATTCACTATGTTTTTCCTAACCCTCTTAGCCAAGGGCTTAGGGGTTAAGGACCATCCATGTGAATCACCTACATGAGTCAAGGAGTCAAGGAGTCAAGTTGGGTATAGGTGTGGTTTTAGGAGGTGTATGAAAGTATAGTGTATGAGTGTAGTGTGTGTTTAAGTCAGCCCTTCACCAGACCAGGCCACCCAGGGCAGTCCTAAGGCCAAAGAGTCCTATAGGAACTCATCCTTTAAACTTCCACACTTGATTTCAACCCTCTAGGTGATTAGGGGTTTACAATCAAGTTTGTGGAGTTTGCAGGGAGTTTAGAAGTGGTTTGAATTTCTAAGTGGTGGGTTCCACTTCTAGTCCTCTAAGATAGTCAAAGGAAAAGCCTAAGGCTAGATCCTAAGTACTAAAGAGGAAAGAGAAGACCTCATCAAAAATGAGGTCAACAAATGGACCCCCAATAGATGTGGTGTGCTAACCAAGCACACCGCCCGTATTGGCGTTGACCGAAAAGATCAACGAAAGCAACACAGATGTCCAAGTGACAAACTTAGGACGAAATTAAAGAATTTCCGCTGGGGAGTGTCAAGTATATCTTTGAGACTGGAGATTCCTGAACTCTCGCTGGGGAAAGGGAAAGGAGGTGAATCCCAAATCATATGATCTGGGGGAATTTTGATTTAGCTTTCATTTTGTTTCAGTTTAAGTTTTGATGTGTGAGCTCAGATTTTAGTTTTGAGTTTCAATTTAGATTGAAGTTTTGTTAAAATTAATTTGAAGGGATTTGAACTTGAAATGAAAAATTGGAATTTTGTGGTTTTAGATGTGACATCTTCAACCTCAAAAGAAAATTCAATTGATTGGATTGAATCATTACGATGAGGAGAGATCTCAGAGAAATTTAGTATTGGATGTAAAATCCTTAACCCCTCAAGTTTGATTTTGATGTATTTCATTGCGATAGGGAAAGAATCCTAAAGCAATGCAGTTTCGGATGTAAAATCCTCAACCCCAAAAGTTTGATTTTGATGTATTTCATTGCGATAGGGAAAGAATCCTAAAGCAATGCAGTCTCAGATGTAAAATCCTAAACCCCAAAAGTTTGAATTTGATGTATTTCATTGCGATAGGGAAAGAATCCCAAAGCAATGCAGTCTTGGATGTAAAATCCTCGACCCCAAAAGTTTGAATTTGATGTATTTCATTGCGATAGGAAAGAATCCTAAAGCAATGCGGTCTCGGATGTAAAATCCTCAACCCAAAAGTTTGATTTTTGATGTATTTCATTGCGATAGGGAAAGAACCTAAAGCAATGCAGTCTCGGATGTAAAATCCTCAACCCCAAGAATTTGAGTTTTGATGTATTTCATTGCGATAGGGAAAGAACCTAAAGCAATGCAGTCTCGGATGTAAAATCCTCAACCCCAAAAGTTTGATTTTTTGATGAATTTCTTTGCGATAGGGAAAGAACCTAAAGCAATGCAGTCTAGGATGTAAAATCCTCAACCCCAAAAGTTTGATTTTGATGTATTTCATTGCGATAGGGAAAGAACCTAAAGCAATGCAGTTTCGGATGTAAAATCCTCAACCCCATTAGTTTGATTTTTTTTATGGTAATTGATTTTGCAAAGAGTTGTAATGTTAATTTGAAAAGTGTGGAATTTTGGTGTTTCGAGAATTTCATGAAAGTTGTAAAAGATTTTTGTGGAAAAAAACTGATTAGGAGGGAATATGTAAATGTTACATATCCCATTCAAAAGAGTTGATCGAAAGTTGCTGGTTTGGATTGGATACAATTCCTCTCCATCAGATTCGAATAAAAAATCTCATGGCTCCGTGTCAATGGAATCAACCGCTTCCATCCCAGACAAGGGAGAGAGTCGAACGGATTGGATTTCAGATTTGGAAGGTTGAGTTTGAATTTTATTGAGATTTGATTTAAAATTTGTGTTCATTTTGTTTGTCCTTTAACAATTCAAATTTGCCTTATCGTTCATTTAATGTTCATGTGAATTTGGCGTTCATCATTATTTTTAGATTTTTAAGGAATGTTTTCTTTTATTATTTTTGTTTCTTTTCTGTTCTTTATTTGAAGTTCATTTAACTTTAATGGCGTTTCCCAGTCAATTTGCACAAAAGAGGTGAATTCCAAAATGTGACATGGTCACTTTCATTCCAATCATGTCGAAGATACATCAAACAACTCGATCTGGAATACATCTCATACAATCCATGTAGACTCAAAACAGACTATGTATGATCTTTGTCGATCCATCCAAAAAGGCATCTCGTTAGAAATCCATGTCCGAATAAGTGAGGTACATGGTCGATAACATCACCTTCCAAGCCATCCTTGGCAAGGATACCATATGGATGTACGTTGGAGGTGTGATATTTTCCATGCAACTCACAGCTCGTAAGGCCGGAGGCTCTCTAACTCTGGGTCTGGCTGGAAGTGGTAAGGTGCTTTCCTGTCATCCATCCTTCTGAAAGTAACTGAGATCCACTTCATTGGTACTCCCGGTATGCAATGTTTAGCGACATCTGCTCCGTTCCCCTTTTGTATCATGACGGAACCTACCGGTAATGGTATCTTTACTGGCCCTCGGAACTCATCTGGGCCTGCTATCCGGAGGTCAGATCCGAAAATGATATTACATTCGTTCAGAAAAGAAACTGTGCAGAAAGGTTTGACAAAGTCGTGGTGATTTATGTGCGGGGGTATGCAGTCACCCTGCTTGTAAATGTTAATGATGCAACTATTGGGTATGCAATCTGCTGGCAGTACCCTCCATGTTATCATTCTCTTTACCATCCTTTTGATGACTAATGGCATTGGATCTACCTTGCCATGACGGAGTATTCCGGTGGGATTCCCTTCCGTCTTCTGCGAAGTTGTAGCAACATCCACATTGTATTGTAATTCTCCCTTTCCCTGGCATCCATCTCCGGGGTTCCGAGTAAGTGTTTTCTCTTAGGCGGCCTGCTCGACCCATTCTTTTCAAATCCCGGATGTAGTCCACAATTTGTTGTTGTTCGTATTCTGAGAACACGTTTGTATGTAGCTCGAGGCCTTCTAGTATATTGATCCTCCTACCTCTAATTCTCTCGAAGTATTCGAAAGTTTGCTTCTCGACATTCTGCATTCTTTCTAGCTCGTATTCTGGAATAATCGCGAATGGTGAGGCACAGTGACGTCTCGTGGGATATATGGCTCAATCCCTTCGCGTTCTCCTGCATACCTCGGCTCCTCAGGGATGGTCTCCGTCGGGACATCCTCCGGGGTTGCTTCTGCAACAAGGTTATGCATTACCGGTGGCTTTATCTGGTGGCGTGGTAGCCTTCCTTCTTCTGATCTTCTTGAGATTTCTCTGGCCTCTTCCGTTATCCTCGGAGCTAGCCTCCTTTCTTTAGGTTCCTGGTGAACTGGTATCCTTGAAGTATATGCATTAGTAGTAGCGACTGCCTCGTCGCGCTGGTCAGCTGCTAGTTTAGTTAACATCTTGCGGATACGGCGATTTTTATTTCTTCGCTGAGTTGCTGTGAGAGTAGCTTTTTGTACATCCTGAATTTCTGTGGGCGCGGCGCTGACAAGCCTGCCCTCTGTTGTAGCGACCACAGACTTGATTCTCTTGTCCTCCTCAGTGTTTATTTTCCTTTTCATGTTGCTTGGGTTGGTGGCTTGGGCCACCCACTTTCATTCTTGTCCGGTCGGGCAGTTCCTCTCGGTCAACTGGGACCTAGTCACCTTCCTCGTATTCCAGGCCTGCTGGTGCGAAGTCTAAGTCAATCTCTATTATCGCTTCATCTTTCACCCTCTTTCGTTGAGTGCAAGGCTTACGCCATTTCTAAAGTTCAGCACCAACGGCCCGTTCGACATTTCCCTGCAAAAAGACAAGGAAAAGGATCAGAGGCTGTACTAAGAACAAGAACATTAAGAAAAAGTTTATTAGAGACAAAATTTTCTTTCTTTTTTTTATTATTCCTTTTGTATTTTTAAATTCGACAGGAATGAAGTGGGAAAAGATCGGGAAAAAGATTTTGATTTGGAAGAGAGAAAAAGGATGACTTTATTATCATGATTTTATTTATTTTAACACATTTTTTATTATTTTTTTGGGTTCGGACCCAGTCATAAGTAATTACTTTGCCCGTGCTTCTAGGGATGAAGAATTCATTCCTTCAAAACATCAGGTAGCATAATACTTCTTCAAGTATCGTCCGTTGATCGGAAGCATATGTCGTTCTCCTTGGCAATTCACTAGCTGGTAAGAGCCTCCTGAGTATACTGCCTCAACCACAAACGGTCCTTCCCAAGTGGGTTCAAATTTTCCTCCTATCTTGCGGTGTGCAAGGATAGGTCTCTTGAGAACGAGAACTAAATCACCAACTTTGAAGGTTCTTGGGCGGACCAGTCTGTCATGGGCTTGAACCATCTTAGCTTGGTATAGTTCTAAATTCTGCTGTGCTACAAGTCTTTTCCTTCCGGGCTTTCCAATTCCTCTAATCGTAATTTGGCATTCTCTCTCGTCGTGATTTTGTTTGCGAATCTGCAATTCGAGTGAAGGAAGTCTGGACCTCTAAGGGTAACACTCGCCTCGGACCCATACACTAGAGCGTAAGGTGTAGCTTGCGTAGGAGTTCGAAGGTTGTCCGGTGAGGCCCATAAGGCTTCTAATAACTTCTCATGTCAATTTCTCTTATTATCGTCCAAAGTTTTCTTTAAAATTTGAACGAGAGTTTTATTAAAAGCCTCAGCCAGGCCGTTTGCTCTTGGATAGTAAATTGTTGAATACCGCTAGTCGATTCCGTGTCTCCTGACAAAATTGTTTATTTGCGTGCTTCTGAATGCTGATCCATTATCTGAGATGATCCTGCGCGGCACTCCGAAACGGTAGACAACTTGGTTCTTGAAAAACTATAGCACGTGGTGTGCTTTCACTTCTACGAGTGGAGCCGCCTCTGCCCACTTGGAAAAGTAATCAGTAGCAGCAAGAATGAAACGATGTCCTTTTGAAGATGGTGGTTCTATTGGACCCACTATATCTGTGCCCCAACATTTAAATGGCCATGACGCAATTGTCGGATGTAGCACATTTGGAGGTTGGTGTAGAACCACTCCGTGCACTTGGCATTGGTGACGACTCTTGGCGATTTTCATGCGGTCGATCATCATCGAGGGCCGGTAGTACCCTAGTCTTTTAATTTTAATTTTCATCTTCGGACCCGATCGGTGAGCGCCACGCAGTCCCGAGTGCACCTCTTTAACAATTTCACGGGCCTCGGACCCGCTTAGGCACCTTAGCCACATTTGATCGAAAGACCTTCTATATAACGTGTTGTTTATTAATGCGTAGGACAGAGTTATTTTCTTGTTCTGATGGGCTAATGACCTATCGTCTGGTAGTCTTCCTGTTTGCAGGTAGTATTAATGGTCGTCGCCAGATCTTTCGTGTTTTCACATCACTGTCTTGCAATCGATTCTTTTTCTTTTCTAATTTGTGTGTTGTATCTATGTCGAGCTGTGATAGGACCTGACGTCCATGAACTAACACTTCCACTGATTCATCTTTCAAGCAGGCAAATTCTTTTGCGAGGCGGGCTAAAGCATCTGCTTAAAGCATTTTCTTTTCCGGGAATTTTGTAGATCGTCACATTCGGAATCTGTTCTAACAACCGTAAGGCATACTTGGAAGTATTGCTCGAGTCTTGGTTTTAAAATTCGTATCGTCTCGCGATCCGTTGAATGATTAACTGTGAATCCCCTTAGATGTTGATGTTTGTTATCCCCATTTCAATAGTTAATTCCGAGTCTCCGTTATGAGAGCTTCATATTCTGCTTCGTTGTTTGTACACGGCTCTGCCAAGTGGTAAGAGTATCTTAACATCCCCCGCTCCGGTGTTATAAAGATTAGTCTGATTCCTGCTTTACCGGGCATTATCACTTGCGATTCTTCGTCTTTGTGTGCTGAAGATGCTTCGTCGAAATATAATTCCCAACGTCGATCATCAGGGTCTTCTAAGCTCATTATTTGTTCATCTGGCAAGTCATCAGTGAGAGGAGATTCTGCCGGCAAAGGGTGTGCTGCGAGGAAGTCTGCTAGGACTTGTCCCTTTACGGTGCGAAGAGGCACGAAAGTTATATCGAATTGCAATAATATCATTAACCACCTGGCTAGTCTACCAGAAAGCGTCGGACGGGTCATCAAGTATTGCAATGGATTAAATTTTGAGATCAGGTTGACCTTATGAGAAAGCATGTAGTGCCTGAGCTTTTGAGCTGCGAAGATCAGGGCCAAACAGTGCTTTTCAATTGCGGGATACTTTATTTCCATCGGAAGTAATCGACGGCTTAGGTAGTAAAGAGCATTTTCTTTACCCTCATCATTGACCTGGGCTAACAGGGCTCTGAGAGAGTCGTTCAAAGCCGCAGTATAAAGTATCAACGGTCTACCTGAGACTGGGGCTGCTAAGACAGGAGGTGTCATTGAATATTGTTTAATGTCCTCAAAGGCCCTCTGGCATTTCTCTTCCCAAATAAATTTGGCATCCTTTTTAACTAATGCCGAGAAAGGCTGACACCTACTTGACAAGTACGAGATAAAGCGTCGAAGATATGCCAACTTCCCTTGAAAAGATCGTAGTTGTTTTAAGGTTTTGGGAGGTGGCATTTCTAAGATAGCTTTAATCTTTTCCGGGTCAATTTCAATTCCACGATGTCGGACAACGAATTCTAAGAATTTCCCAGAGGTGACGTCGAAGGCGCATTTTAAGGGGTTCATCTTAAGGTTAAATTGTCTTAATCATTCGAAAATAATTCTCAAATCATACAGGTGGTTTTCCTTTACTTTGCTTTTGATGACCACATCGTCCACGTAGCATTCGACTTGATTTTGGATGAGATCTTCAAAAATTCTTGTCATCGCACTCTGGTAGGTTGCTCCTGCGTTCTTCGATCCGAATGGCATCACCGTGTAGCAATATACTCCGATCGTCGTTCCGAATGCTTTGTAAGTTTTTCATCTTCCGGAGCCATTTTTATCCGGTTGTATCCTCGAAGATCCATCCATGAATGAGAATATTTCATGTGTTGAAGCAATGTCGATCATTAATTCCGGGATCGATAGAGGGAATTCATCTTTTCGGACATGCCTTGTTTAAATCTCCGAAATCCACACAAATTCGATCTGACCATTCTTCTTCCTGACTGGCACCACATTGGCTAACCAAGTCGGGTATTGTTCTTCACGGACAAATTTAGCGTCTATTAGCTTTTTAACTTCAGCTATGACTTGTTGTTCAATTTCTAGACGCATTCTTCTGGGACCTTGTCTGACTGGAATAGAAGTAGGATCCACTCCTAGCTTATGGACAGCGACCTCTGGAGCTAATCCTGGCATCTCATCGTAGTTCCAAGCAAAGCAGTCTTTAAATTCCATTAATAACTTGATTATTTCTTCGGAGTCTTCTTTATTGAGTAAGGAGCTAACAAAGGTAGGTCTAGGCTCTTCGCTAGTACCTAAGTTAACTTCCGTTAACTCATCTATTGTAGATTTGATCTCTTCTTCGAACTCTGGTGGAGCGTTTCCAATTTATAAATCTTCAATTTCTTCTGTAGTTTCCATGCAGTTTTCATTAGACTCGCAAGTGACAACCAAGCGAAATTCAGTATCGTCAACTGATCCTACTGTGCCGAATCTGAGACCATGCTTTGAATTGGGTGGACGACCGGAGTGTCAGCATATTTTTAGGTTGTGTTTTATTTTGAAGAGGGGTCGCCTAACAGAAATCTGTCGGCGAATTTTTAATTTAATTAAAATAAATAATTTGAAAAGTAGTATTTGATTTTGAAAATAATTTCAAATTTGAAGGTTTTAAGATATGAGATTAAACCGATCTCACGTCCCAAATAGTTTATATAAACGAGCACCGCACCACAAGCCGTGTATCTATCCCTAAGGATAGACACACTCGCTTGACGAGTGGGGCTCGATTAAATAAACTAGAAGATTTGTGACACTCGTTTGGTCCGCGAACCAATTTTATAAGCCGACAAAATTCCTCGTTTAATATGAAAACATTAAACAGGGTTTATATTACCAGGTTCTTCAAAATTCCCTATAAGGGCAAGCCCCTATAGTTAATTGCATCTTAAGTGACGAGAATCACCTAAGAAAACTCTCGATAATAATCAATAATTCTGCTCTCAAGGATTTCAAAGTTTAAGTTTTCAAGGGATTGAAGTTTTGAATTTCAATAGGGAATGGATCAAGTTTAGAACATTTTGTTTTGTGAATCCAAAGGAAGAAAAGTAGGAGAAATCACAGATTCGAAGTGAACTTCGGTAATTTCCCGACTATCCTATTGTTTGGCTTAAATTTAGGAAAATCCTAATGTTTATTTAAATGTTTTGATTTTGTCAATTTTAATTAATTAGGACTTATATTTATATGATAGAATCATACAAATAGCCTTGAAGATGTGAGGGTTTATGTCGTATCAGACGACTACTTCGGAATCCTAAGTCCGGTTAGGGCTTAATTTGCAAGACAAATGCCTAACAAAAGGTTGAGGATTTATGTTGCACTAGGAAAACTACCTCGAAATCCTATGACTTGGTTATTTAATTCTAGGAAAGTTTTGCTGAAGTAGGTTCAAAATTTGCTGATGACGATGGCCGTGCTGCCCACCATGCTCCGAGCTCCTTGTTGTTGCAAAGGTTCAATTTTAGAAATCATAAATCAGGGGATGAGAAAAGTGTTTTGGTTTAGAGCAAATCTTAATTTCCAAGTATTTTTTATGTTTTAATTAAAACAAATCTTAAAGTTGATTATAACGACACCGGTTAAGATCCCACGGTTCCATCCTTCCGGCATCATTATTTTTATCGGATTCACTTAGTCCAGATGAATTTGCTAAACTCAACCGAATGAGTTCCACACTTTCATTTAGACCGTGGGAAATCCCGTTAGCAACACGTAGGTTACATCATCCGAGGTATTCCCGATCATCCAACAAGACATTTTAATTTAGTTGTAATTGTAGTTTTGTGTTCTGTTTGTGATTAAATTTTGAGTTGTTTTATATTTTGAAATGTTGTGGCGGTGAATTTTATCTTGCAATGACTTTTAACTTAATTTGGTTTCAGTTTTAGGGGCTATCCTAAAGGTGTGAGTTTTCATGCAACAGTTGTTTATCATGCAAGAAAAGTAAGTGCGATGCGATTAAGTAAATTGCAGATAATGTAAATTGCAAGAAAGTAGATCGTAATAAAATAAAAGCGTACCCGGAGGGTCTTCCCGTCATCCCAAGCTGCACTTAAAACACAATTAGAATATTTAAGCAAGTTCCTAGGTAAAGCTAAGGTAAGGGTTATGGTTTTCTACCAAATTCCTAATCCTATAGCTAGTCATCTCCTATGACATCTAGGTCTTTGTATTTTGGTTTGAGGACGATTTTCTTCATCAAAGAACGATTAAGTCCAATTGTTCTTATAAATGTCCTATCATATTGAGGAAGTGCTTAAGAGGAATCTTAAACATCTTTTCAATATTTCTATGATTGTTTTAAGTCCAAATGAATTTAATTATACAAATGAATTAATCGTCCAAGAATTCAAGTTTTGTTAACTTGCTCGAGTGAACTAGGACATTTGAATATCCTATAAGTGAAGTAACATTTCATTTAATGTTCTGTTTTAGGAGTTATGATAACTAAAACTTTCAAGGGTAAATTGGTATTCCAAATGATTTGATTTAAGTTAAAGGGTTTAAATTTGGAATAGTGTTCAAGTTGCTTTATATTTAATTTAATTTAATTTAATTTAATTGAGTTTGATTTGATGTTGAATTAATTTAATTTGATTTGATTGATTTTAATTTAATTTGATTTGATTAAATTTAATTTAATTTAATTTAATTTAATTTAATTTTAATTTAATTTAATTTAATTTAATTTAATTTAATTTAATTATTTAATTTAATTTAAATTATTTAATTTAATTTAATTTTAATTTAATTTAATTTAATTTAATTAATTTAATTTATTTAATTTAATTTATTTAATTTAATTTAATTCAATTCAATTATTTAATTTAATTTAATTTATTTAAATTAATTTAATTTTAATTTAATTTAATTTAATTTAATTTATTTAATTTATTTTTTAATTTTAATTGAAATTTTTAAAAGGATTTAATAGTTAAGTCTTTTAATATTTTAAATTTGAGTTATCATTTAATTAAGAATTGAATATTAATGAGATAATTAATTTAGGGATTTTTTTAAATTAAAGAACAAATCTCTTCCTAACAATATCCCTATTTTAATAATTCCAATTTTATTATTCTTCCAAATTTAATCCATTATTTAATTAAAGTTTAATCATTTTAAAATTGTTTAATGGGTTTCTACCCTTTAATTATTTAAATTTCAATCATCCAAATCAGATTAGGATCAAATATTTTACTTGTTAATTTTTTTTATTAAACCTAAAGTTTTAATTAAGGATTAAAATTTTAATTACCACTTTACCCTTTAAGCTTAATAATTTCATAACTCACTAAATTGAACTCAAATGAACTTGAAATTTTAATGTGACTTCACTCATATGTCAATAAAGACATGAGAGGAGAAAATGTGATTTTTCTGTATTTAATTTATTTATATAATTATTTTTGGTAGAAAATAGAGATTTCCAAGGAAAATTTAATAACATGACCAAGGGAAAGTTTCTGTCTTTAAGAAAATTAGGGGACATTCCTAATGACCAGAGGACCACTTGGACCAATTTTAGTGATTTTTTGAATTATATTATTTTTATTATAATTATTTTAAGTTTTGGAGTGTTAATTAATTTAAAAATAAAATAAATGTTGAAAAATGAATTTTATATTTTTCAAAAATCTCTCTGATATCAAGGAAACCAGAGAAGCAAATTTTGCAATTTTCTGATTTTTCTATAATTTATTATAATTATTTTAGTGAAAAAGCTAGAAAACATATTTTTTAATTTTAAAATTACCTTAAAGCTTTAAAATTTAATATCTCACTAAATAGACCTAAGAAAAATGTGGGATTTGTTCCTATGTGATTAAAATTCAAAATGTGACATTTTGGTGAATTTTATTATTTTTGTGATTTTTATTATTTTTTAATTATTAAAAATATTAAAATATGATTAAAAATCAACTTTTTTAGAAAATTGAAATTTTAATTTTCTTAAATTTCCCTAATATCAGAGAGGCTCCAAAACCAATTTGGTGAATTTTTAAAAAGTATTTTAAAAGTTATGAATTTTTAAAGTTTAAAATGACTAAGTGGCTTAATCAACCCAATTAGTGGAGCTAACCAAGTCCAATTGACCTCAAATTTTATGATGGGTTCCTCCGATCCTAAAGGTCAGTGGAGAATTGATTTCAAGTCAATTTGATGCATGATTAACTTTAATTAATTAAAGACCTATTTTGGGTTTTTAAGCCAATTAGGGTTGTTTTAAATGAACTAAGTCAAAACCTATTTTTCCTAAGGTTCTCTCAGTCATAAGAAACATCACCAAATTTTCCTAGAATTTATTTCACAACATGCTATTTATTGGAATTAAAATACTCAAAACAAGAACTCTGAATTTGAAAAATCAATAACTTTTCATAGGGATGGCCTCGACTTTGGAAAATTCAGGGAATGTTCCCAAATTCGAGGCTTCAAAAGCCCTATGGTCTCATGCCATGGTGAATTGTATGCATGCATGGAGAATTAAAATAATGTAGAGAGTAAATAAATTATAAAAAATAAAATACTTGATGAAATTAAATGATTTATTTTCCACATTATTCTCCTCTCGTTCACTCGAGCAAGAGGGTATTTTTATTTTATTTTTCTGATTTTCCTACACAGAGATATGAATTTTTGAAGTTTAGGGAATTAAATAAATCAAAAAATACCCTAATTTTCTATTTATCCACGCGGCGCCGCGTCAACCTCGGCAGCTCCGAACGCCGCGAATCGCACTCCCATTCGACGCCGCCACCTGAGTCAGCAGCCCGGGCCCCGCGGTTCTCGTACCGTCTCCTGGTCCGACGCCATCTGAGCCGTTCGCCCGCGCGTGTATTGAATGCACGACATCCGTTCATCGTCCCCAAGCGTCCTCACCCGAGAGCCGTCCACACTAAATCCCTAAGATCTTACTCGATACTCAATGGATTTTTATGTTCTTATGCTCTATGGATTCGTCTTTAAGAGACGAACACATCTATACGGTTAACATGCATTGAAAATAAGGCATTTGAAATGGAGAATCTCCAGAAGCTCGGGATGAAGAATTAGCTCATACCTTTGCTCGCAGAAGTGTGGCTTCAATCCGAGAGTTGTTGCACCTTCGATTGGATCCTAGCAAGCTCCGGATGAAGTCTCCCGGTCCGGTGAATTGTCTAGATGTGATTTCGACCAAGCCCGATCACAAAGCTTCGGAGGCCGGAGCAACCGGGTGGCCCGGAGATGGGGCTTTTATCGGTAGACACCTTCCCTTGGTCCGGTGAAGGTGTAGAACCAATCAATTTGGGAATTGGTTCACCGTGGAGAAGTGTCCTGGTTTTGGGTGGAATTTCAACTCGAAATCGAGCTCGCGAGAGGAGAAATGGCAGGGGGATCTCACCTGGGAATCAAGTGCTCCGTGTATGGGGAGGAGTCCGGAACAATTTTGGCGCAGTTTTGGCAAGGTTTGTGCTTAGCTCTTCTCATGGCCGAGAGGGGTGGAGTTTAAATAGGAGAGGGTGGAGGGCCTTCCGGGGAGTCGAGGCATGGGATCAGCCTGCTCCGGTGAGGAGAAGAATAGCCATGGTGACCACTAGGCATGGGGCGGCTCAGCAAGTGAGAATTTCAATGTTGGCTCACATGTGAGCTCTCGGCCATGGTGTTTTCCAGTGGCCTGGTGGCCGGCCGGCCAGGCATGGGTCACCATCTTGACCAGGGAGATCAGAGCTTGGCAATGGTGAAGTCAATTGGGTTTGGACATGTGTAAAGTGTTTGAATTAAAATGGAATGGGGAGGGGGTCATTTTGGCTTGAAATTGGTCAACCCATTGGTTTAGGTTGGGTTCACCTCCCCATGGCTAGTCTTGGGCTGAGAAGATTAGTTAGGCTAGCTGGTCAAGAGGTGGTGATGTCCTTATCCAAGAATATTTGGATTAAATCTTGGTTAAGGGGAGACATGCTTAAGGCTAATGACTTTTAGGAGATGGTTAAAGGACCTCCTCCTTTTGCCATTAATGGCATGGTCACATGCCAAACTTTCATGGCTTCATATGGCTTGTGAATGGCTCATCCTTGGCTCCATTTGGCTTGGGAAAAGCTTTGGTCAATTTCATGAAAATGGGTTTTAAGAATTTTTGGTAATTTGATGGAAATTTGTATGAAACTTGATTTGGAATAATTTGATGGTGAATTTAGGACTTAGCGACAATTTTGATTAAATAGATGATGAAAGGAAGTGTCATGTGGGCTTTGGATGAATTTGGGCTTTTGAATTTGAAGGGAGTGGGCTTTTAGGAAAGTTTAAGGGAAATGGGCTTTTGATTTTAGGATGGGCATTTGGATAAAAAATTTTGTGAAGAACTTTGTCAAATAAATGTCATAATTGGTTTAGGATGTTCTATGAAGGGCTTGGAATCAATTTGATGTGATTTGGAGTTGAATTGGTTTGAATTTGGATTTATTTGGTAAGTGGGCCTATGTAGGTCCAAGTGGGCCAAGTTGGGCTAATGTTGGGCTAGGGTTGAAATTGATATAAAATCAATGTTGAGAAATGTTTATGGGGGTGTTTCAAAGAGGTTTTGGCTTTGGTTGGGCTTTGATTTTGGGGTTTGGGCTCATTTGGGTTAGGTTTGGGTTTAGGTCAAAATTGGGCCTTTTGGTTTTGGGTTGAATTTGAGTGGGGTTTGGGTCTAAATTTTGGGCAAATCATGTTAGTGTTTTGTTTGTGGAAATATTAAGGAAGATTTAGAAAAGATTTGGGGTTAATTGGAATTGAGTTCGGTGAGTTTGGGTTAGGTTTGGGTCATGGGTCCAAATTGGGCTTTAAGGCCAAAAGTGAGATTGGATCCAAATGTCAATCAAATTGGGCTTGGATTTGGTCTAGATTGGTGTTGGGAATGTTGAATTGAAGTTTAGAATTGAATTGGACCAAAATTGGGGTCAATTGGGTAGGTTTGGTTTGACATTGGGTTCACTTAGGGTTAAAATGAGTCAAATTGGGGGTTTTGACAAAAGTAGGGTAAATTGACAAAATTGGCCCATAGTGTAGTTGGAAAAAATGAAATTGGGAATATTTGGGATTTTCTGGAATTTTCTGGGAATTTTCTGAATTTTTGGATTTTTAGGCCAAGAGGGGTATTTTGGGTATTTGGAGGGTATTGGGAGGTTTTCTTGGAATTTTTGGGATTTTTGGGTATGGATGATCAGTTTAAGTGATGTGGAAATGTTTGGGAATGATTTTGGAGAATTTTGGGAGATTTGGAAATTTTTGAGAATTTTGGGTAATTTTAAGGGTTTTGGGTAGGTTTAGTAGGTGTAGGGTCCCGGGGGTCAAAAATTGAAAATTTGGAAAATTGAAGATTGGGTGAATTTGGGTGGAAAAAATTCATTTTGGTTGAGCCATGAAGCCATATCAAGCCCACATGAGCCATGAAGGGACTCACTTGAGGCATTCACTATGTTGTTCCTAACCCTCTTACGCAAGGGCTTAGGGGTTAAGGACCATCCATGTGGATCACCTACATGAGTCGGAGGTCAAGTTAGGTATGGGTGTGGTTTTATGAAGTATGTGGAAGTGTAGTGTGTAGGTGTAGTGTATAAGTGTGGTGTGTGTAAGTCGGCCCCTTCACTGCACTGAGCCACCAGTAGCGGTCCTAAGGCCAAAGAGTCCTATAGGAACTCATCCTTTAAACTTCCACATTCGATTTCAACCCTCTAGGTGATTAGGGGTCTACAGTCAAGTTTGTGGAGTTTGCAGGGAGTTAAGAAGTGGTTTTAATTTCAAAAAGGTGGGTCCCAATTCTAGTCCTCTAAGATAGTCAAAGGAAAAGCCTAAGGCTAGATCCTAAGCACTAAAAAGAAGAAGAGAAGACCTCATCAAAAATGAGGTCAACACGGAGTTATTCCATAATTTTTCAAAATGTTGTGATTGGCCTTTTGTCCATTGTCGAGGTAAGAAACCACGCTGAATTAAATTTTGAACACAGGGAGAGTACCACTCAAAAGGTAATTCCATTAATTCTGATGAAGTAGCATCTTCAAATTGTACATTATTTTCAGTTTTAGAGGAAGGAGCACCACGGTAGAATTTGATGGGCTTTGCACCGACGCTAATGTACATAGTGGTTAATCTTCTCGTACATCGATTTATATTCCTCGTTCTTTTCATCTTCGAGAGAGATCCTGAATTGCGGCTTCTTCCGACTTATTATCGCCGCTTCTTGTTCGATTTCTTTTTCTTCTTCAGAACTGTCTTCCCAATCAACATTGATGGCTGGTTTCCTCTGTCCAACTGTCTTAATGTCTCTGCCACGACCTCGTCCCCGGCCTCGACCTCGGATGCAAGTTGTGGAGAAACCTTCACCATCTCGTCGTAAGGGAGTGGTGAGTGACAGTTGGACTAGAACTTCAGGTTCTTCGTCGTCCCGAACTTCCTTTGCTTCATTCGTTATAGTATCTCTGGAGAAGATTGTTTTCTTCGGGGGTGCGTAATAAGCTGCATCTTCATGGATTCCAATTTCATGTACGGAGAATGGTTGTAAGTCACCTTTGATGCACTGTTCCCCTCCATCGTAGTATTTAATGCAATGATGTAGGGATGATGGTACCATCCGGTTGTCATGTATCCATGGTAGGCCCAGTAGAGCGTTGAATGATGTTTCTGAATCAATTAAGTGAAATTTCGCGGTTATCTTTGCCAAGTCACCGGTCTTCATTAGCAGTGTTATCGATCCGAGGGCTCTTTCTCCTTTCTGGTTGAATCCTCTTAATAACATTTTGTCCGCTTCGAGCTCGCGAGCATCAATTTCCAAGTATGCTAGCGTTCGAAGATTCATTATATTGATAGATGCTCTTGGATCCACCAATACACTGGAGAGCGTAAACTTTCCAATTGTGACTAAAATGTACAACGGTCGGTTGTGATCGGCTGTCCCAAGTAGTAGATCACTGTCCGTGAACGTAACACCTCGATGTTCCTGTAACGAGCAAACCTCATCTAAGGAATCTCCGGTCATTTGAGCTAAGCAAATTTCTGGATCAAGTAAGGCCTTGATCAGAGCTTCTCTCATCTCCTTTGATAAGATGAGAGCGTCATAGATGCTCAGTTTGGCCAGTAGTTTCCTAAGATGGGCTAGCACGTTGTAATCCACTTTATTTCCATGTGTCTTGATTTCTTCTCGAATGAGTATTTCTTCTATCGAGGTTGGTTCTTCCCAAACAACCACCTGCTTTCCTTTGTCCTTTGGACCCATTCTCGGAGGTAGAACTCTTCCACTTCTTAAGTTGACTTCTGTAATTTCTTCTGAATCTGGTATTGAGTTTGCTGGTGTCTCTCCCTGAATTGGAATGACAGGTTCTTCTGGATTAGCTTCAGAGTCTGAAGGCTCTAACTCTATTGTGACTGGAGCTCCTCAAAACTCGCAAATAGATTCATTGCTTGTTGAATTCTCATCGCATCCATGGTGGATGTATTCTTTGTCATTGTGATCGTCGAGATTGTGTATGATTTGAGAATTGTCACTTGTATCGGAATCAACGTCCGGATTAGGTTGGTTGTCGCTAGTTACGTAATCGTTAGAAACAGTCAAAACATAGCCAACGCCATAACCCTTATCATTATAAGATCCCACCGGAGTGAGCAGATAATCATACAGAGTCAGAGGTTCGAGGGATTTCTCCCCCAATCGGAAATAACTATCCTAGGATAGACAACCCCTAGTCTAGCCTCAGGAGCCTCGGTCTTCTCTTCTTCATCAATTTTCTTCTTTTCTTTAATCGTCTCTTGTTAAGGTGGTTCTTCTATCACAAGTGATAATGCCGACTTGACAGGTTTCGAACTCTGAATTGAGGCTCGCACCGAAGTGGTTTGGATGTGATCCAAAATCTTCTTCAAAGACTTTGTCCAAGAGGTAGTCCATCCATCATCAGTCGCATAGGGATCTATCGGAACAATGAGATCCGTCGAGATAACATTGATGGAACCTCCTTTCTGGGGTTCCTTCATGTATTCCTTCGGGATCGTTATGTTCCCTTTTCGGAGATTGTCGTTAACCCAACTTTTGAAGGTAATACAATCTTCTATCTTGTTTCCAAGCATCCGGTTGTAAGGGCAAAAGTTGGGATCACCTTTCTTGTCGACTTCTTCCGGTTTCTTAGGCTCCGGCGAGTTGGAAATCCGGAGTCTTCATCGACCGCGGAACATTTTCAAGCATCGCCTCATTCTTGAACGGATAATCTCTGCTCAGAAGCTCCCTTAACGTACGTTGTGGATGAGGCGGTTGTTCATACTGTTGAGATGACTGATAGCTGGGTCGGGGTTGCTGGTAATTTTGTTGAATTTGCTGCGGCCTTTTTGGCGGGATTTGTATTGGCTGCTTGCCTTTATCGACTGCTGCGACGATCACGAACTTCTTTTCAAAAGTTTTCACGGGCTTCTGTTTGTCTGTTTTGTCGGTGAAACTTAATTGCTTCGCATCCTCTTGCAAGCTTCCGGCTTTGCTTAACAACTTCTCGAAAGTCTTAATAGTAAATCCCTTGAGGAGAAGTGCTATCGGTCCATGAATGCTCTTCAGTAAAATGCCGACTGCATGCTGTTCTTGTAGCTGTGGCTCACAATTCATACTTAGTTTCCTCCATCGAAGTATGTAGTCCACCAAAGTTTCGTCCGGCTTCTGCTTCTCTACCACTAAATCACCTATAGTGATGTGGTGCTGAGCTCCGGCAAATCACTTGATGAAAAGGTTCTTTAACTCTGAAAATGTCTTCACCAAACCGTTTGGTAATTCTGCATACCAATCAAAGGCGATCCCTGACAGGCTGCTGACAAATTGTCGGAAGAGTAAAGCATCTCTTCCGCCGGCATTGCAACAACTGGCACGAAAATGTGTAACATGCTGCCGAGGGTTTTCAGTTCCATTAAAGGTCTTGAACAGAGGTCGTACGAAGCCTTTCGGATATTGGACACCGTCGAATTCTTCGGGTAAGGTCTACCCGTCCGAATGGATGTCCCGCTCTTTGATTGTGCCAAGGCTTCTCGCACTTCGCTGTTCCACCATGCTCTTGATATCCTTTTCCGTAATCATGCTTTGTGTTGCATCCTTTTTAATTGATCATCCCCGTTAACGGATGTAATCTCCTTTCCTCCGTCTACAATGTGAATAACTTCTGGGGGTGTTTCTCTTTGGGGTTGAACCTGACTCTGGAGAGTGGCTAGGGCTGCAGCCATCTCTTCCATCCTTTTTGCCATTTGGGCGATCATATCATCTTTCTCTTGAAGCTGCATCCTCATTACTTCCGGCTCCTCTCTTTCTGCGGCTGCAGGAGCACCTTGTGAAGCTGACCAAGCTCGTGTTTCAACCATGTTAATTTCTGCATATTCATCATCCATGAACTCTGACGAGTCGACTTCATCTCCTAATTTTTCTTCTCTTCCTCTTACTAATCACCGAATATCAGTTCTTAGCTTCTCCATAGCATCTTCTAGTGGTCTTTTCTGTACATCCTTGCAGTTGTCATGCGATAACTGTCGGGTTTCCTCCTCATGAGTCCCCTTCACTGCGGTAGCACTTTCTTCGGACTCAAGTTTCCTGACGAGACTTTCCTTCTCAGGTTGTTGTTTTAATCTTAATTGTCCGGTAGTGGGACGCCATACCATCCTTCTAGCGACGAAGGTGCTAGGATCGGATGGTCCGTCGACCAAATGCTCGGAAGGTGGTATCCTCCCTAATTTGTAGTCCTGAAACAACGACAGGTGGACTAGCTTTCATTCTCTTATTTGGCTTTTCTGCAGCGATAGCAGGTTCTACTTGCAGCCCAAGACGGGACTTAGCTGGCACCCACCCTATCCTTCTTAAAATTTCTGATATAGGGCATTTTTCTTTCTTTGCTAACTTTTCTATCAGGGTTTGCAGTCGAGCAAATGGCGTAATTCTAGCCCTTCTTACGGCCATCGTTGTAATATGCGGGCTGAGGAAATGCAGAAACAATCTTGCAGACATTTTCCTCGTCCTCCGCAGCGGAGAGGGAATGGAACCTACTTCCTCCCAAAAGTGGTATGTATTCAGGCAGCGGTGTATACTCGGGCAGTTTTGGGATTTCCTTCAGGAAAGCAACTTCAGCAGCTCTGGCTTCTCTAGCAATCCTTCTATTTTTGTTCCTCCTCTGAGTCCATGTTAGTGATGGAATTCTCGAGCTGGACCCGATTTCAAAAATGGAAGGTCTTACAGGAAGATCTGTACCCTCCACGGTAACAAGTTCATCACAGTTCTGAATTTCCTTCTCCTTTAATCTGGCAGAAGTCGGGGTAGGTACGGAGACAACTAGACTAGTGGGGGTAGCAACAACAGTCCTTCTGCAAACAACAATACTCCTCTCAGTTGGAATCTTTTGCAGAGGAGGGAATTCATGAGTCGACTTGAGGTTGAACTCAATCAAAGGTTTCTCGGTTTCGGTACTTTGCTTGTGAGTGAAAAGAGACCGACGTCGGGGATTTTGATGTCGGTGTCCCCGAATCCTTGTCCGAATCGAATGATTCCATTATCGAGCGATTCGTCCTTGAACACGGCCGAGTCCGATCGGTTGACGAAGGAGAAGATCGGGTTTGGGGCTTCCATTTCACGGGGCGGATTCCAAGTGTTAGTCCCCGAATCGTGCTTCTTCTTGTCGTAAAACTTATGACGCAAAAGAAAGAGTCCGAACACATTTCCGTTTATCTTAGTGTATTCGTGGTATTAAAAGAAAATTGTTTTTCGAAAAAGATTTATTCGTTAGGACAGAGAATTATTAAAATAAGGAGAGTTGTAGGAATGTTAAAAGGAATTTGTTTAGGAACTGGAAAAGGAAGAGAAAGTCTTGTAAAAACTTCTCGACCCGCAAGACCGTTCCTAAACTAATACCTATTGGGGGCCCACCCCACCTCAGAAATGAGGTAAAAGGATCTCGAAACCTCTCTGTTTAGGGGTGTCTAAACAGTGGCTCCTAAATCCGAGAGAATGTTGGATATACTCGTTCAAGGTAGAAATGAACATAGTATTCCAACGGAAAGAAGGGTAGTTTGATCCACTAGGGACATGGATACACTACCGATTTTTTGAAAGCAGAACTATCTGATTAAAAATGGAGAGAGGAATTTTCCCCAGCGGAGTCGCTAGAAGTTGTCGGCATATTTTTAGGTTATGTATATTATTTTTAAAGGGGGGGTCACCTAACAGAAGTTGTAGGAGAATTTTGGATTTTAATTTTAATTTAAATATATATATATATATATATGATTTAGAAAGTAGTATTTGATTTTGAAAATAATTTTAAGATTTGAAATCAAACCGATCTCACATCCCAGGTAGTTTATATAAACGAGCACCGCATCACAAACCGTGTATCTATCCCGAAGAGTAGACACACTGTTTGGTGATGGGGCTCGATTAAATAAACTAGGAGATTTGTGACATCCGTTTGGTCTGCGAACCAATTTTATAAGCCGACAAATTCCCCTGCTTAATATAAATGAATTAAGCAGGGTTTATATTACCTGGGTTCTTAAAATTCCCTATAAGGGCAAGCCCCTATAGTTAATTACATCTTTAAGTGACGAGAATCACCTAAGAAAACTCTCGATAATAATCGATAGTTCCGCTCTCAAGAATTTCAAAGTTTAAGTTTTCAAGGGATTGAATTTTAGAATTTCAATAGGGAATGTATCAAATTTGGAACATTTTGTTTTGGGAATTCAAAGGAAGAAAGGTAGGAGAAATTACGGATTCGAAGTGAACTTCGGTAATTTCCCGACTATCCTATTGTTTGGCTTGAATTTAGGAAAGTCCTAATGTTTGTTTAATGTTTTGATTTTGCCAATTTTAATTAATTAGGACTTATGTTCGTATGACATGATCATACAAATAGCCTCGAAGATGTGAGGGTTTATGTCGTATCGAACGACTACCTCGGAGTCCTAAGACCGGTTAGGGCTTAATTTGCAATGCAAATGCCTAACAAAAGGTTGAGGATTTATGTTGCACTAGGCAAACTACCTCGAAATCCTATGGCTTGTTTATTTAATTCTAAGAAAGTTTTGCTGAAGTAGACTCAGGTTTTGCTGATGACGATGGCCGTGCTGCCCACCATGCTCCGAGCTCCTTGTTGTTGCAGAGGGTTTAGTTTTAAAAAATTGTAATTAAAAGAGAAGAGAAGAGTTTGGTTTTAGAAATCTTAAAGTCCAAGTGTTTTTTATGTTTTAATTAAAACAAATCTTAAAGTTTATTATAACAACACCAGTTAAGATCCCACGGTTCCATCCTTCCAAGCATCGTTTTTTTATTGGATTCACTTAGTCCGGATGAATTTGCTAAACTCAACTAAATGAGTTCCACACTTTCATTTAGACCGTGGAAATCCCGTTAGCAACACGTAGGTTACATCATCCGAGGTATTCCCGATCATCCAACAAGACGTTTTAATTTAGTTGTAATTGTAGTTTTGTATTCTCGTTTGTGATTAAATTTTGAGTTGTTTTATATTTTGAAATGTTGTGGCGGTGAATTCTATCTTGTAATGACTTTTAATTTAGTTTTGGTTTCAGTTTTAGGGACTATCCTAAAGGTGTGGGTTTTCATGCAACAGTTGTTTATCATGCAAGAAAAGTAAGTGCATTTGCAATAAAGTAAATTGCAAGAAGGTAAATTACAATATAATAAAAGCGTACCTAGAGGGTCTTCCCATCATCCCAAGCTGCACTTAAACACAATTTAGAATATTTAAGTATTTAAAGCAAGTTCATAGGAAAAGCTAAGGGAAGGGTTATGGTTTTCTACCAAGTTCCTAATCCTATAGCTAGTCATCTCCTATGACGTCTAGGTTCTTGTTTTTTGGTTTGAGGACGATTTTCTTCATCAAGGAACAATTAAGTTTAATTGTTCTTATAAAGATCCTATCGTATTGAGGAAGTGCTTGAGACAAATCTTAAACATCTTTTCAGTACTTCTAGGATTATTTTAAGTCTAGAAGAATTTAATTATACAATGAATCAATCATTCAGGAGTTCAAGTTTTGTTATCTTGCTCAGCGAACTATGACATTTGAATATCCTATGAGTGAAATAATACTTCACTTAACACTCCATTTAGGAGTTATGACAATAAGAGCTTTTGAGGGCAAATCGATATTCAAGTGATTTGTGATTTAAATTTGGAATAGTGTTCAAGTTGTTTTAGATTTACTTTTGAATTCTTTATGTCTTAAGTGATGTTATATTTAATTCAATTTAATTTAATTTGGTTTGGTTTAGTTTTAATTTTAATTTAATTTTATTTATTTAATTTAATTTTAATTTTATTTTAACTTGATTTTATTATTATTATTTTTATTTAATTTAATTTAATTTAATTTAATATGTTTTGATTTAATTTAATGTGATTTAATTTAATTTAATTTAATTTTTAATTTAATTTAATTTAATTTTATTTTATTTTAATTTTAATTTTAATTTAAATCTTAATTTGGTTTTATTTTTAATTTTAATTTAAATTTAAATTTAAATTTAAATTTATTATTATTATTTTTTAATTTTAATTTAATATTTTATTTATTTTTTTATGCTTTAGGGATGATTTAATTTTAATTGTTAAAGTATTGATTTAATTGAAATTTTAAAAGGATTTGATTTAAATGTTTTAATTTTTAATTTAATTTAATGATTAAGTCTTTTAGCACTTTAAATTTTGAATTTGGATTATCATTTTAATTAGGAATTAAATATTATTGAGGTGATTGATTTAGGGATTCTTAGATTAAATAATAAATTTCTTCCTAATAATATCCCTATTTTAATAATTCCAAATTTTTTATTATTCTTACAAGTTTA
The DNA here is from genome assembly GCA_022702705.1 of Papilionanthe hookeriana x Papilionanthe teres. Lineage (NCBI taxonomy): Eukaryota > Viridiplantae > Streptophyta > Magnoliopsida > Asparagales > Orchidaceae > Papilionanthe > Papilionanthe hookeriana x Papilionanthe teres. The sequence goes on along the minus strand of CM040431.1, from coordinate 98,788,539 downwards.
AACAATTATTTAATTAAGGTTTATTTTAATTACTTTCAAATTATTTGGTAGGTTTCTACCCTTTAATTACTTAAGTTTCAAACATCCAAAATCAACTTAATATCAAATATTTTACCCACCCTTTTAATTAAACCTAAAATTTTTAATTATAGGTTAAAATTTTAATTACTATTTTGTCCTTTAAACTTACTAATTTCATAACTCACTAAATTGAGCTTAAATGAATTTGAAATTTTTATGTAACTTCACTCATATGTCAATCAAGACATTAGAGGAAAAAATGTGATTTTTTCTGTATTTAATTTATTTATATAATTATTTTTGGTGGAAAATAAGAATTTTCAAGGAAAATTTAATAAAATGACCAAAGGAAAGTTTCTGTCCTTAAGTAAATTATGGAGCATTCCTAATGACTAGAGGACCACTTGGACCAATTTTGGTGATTTTTTGAATTATATTATTTTTATTATAATTATTTTGAATTTTGGAGTATTAATTAATTTAAAAATAAAATAAATGTTGAAAAATGAATTTTATATTTTTCAAAAATCTCTCTGATATCAAGGAAACCAGAGAACTAATTTTTATAATTTTCTGATTTTTCTTTGATTTATTAGAATTATTTTAGTGGAAATGCTAGAAAATACATTTTTTAATTTTAAAATTACCTTAGGGCTTTAAAATTTAATATCTCATCATAGAGACTTAAGAAAATAATGGGGTTTGTTCCTAAGTGATTAAAATTCAAAATGTGACATTTTGGTGAATTTTATTATTTTTGTGATTTTTATTATTTTTTAATTATTAAAAATATTAAAATAATGCAAAAAATCAACTTTTTAGGAAAATTGCAATTTTAATTTTCTTAAATTCCCCTGATATCAGAGAGGATCCAAAACCAATTTGGTGAATTTTTGAAAAGTATTTTGAAAGTTATGAATTTTCAAAGTTTAAGTTTGGCTAAATGGCTTAATCAACCCATTTGGTAGGGGTAACCAAGTCCAATGGACTTCAAACTTTTATGGTGGGTTCCTCTGATCCTAAAGGTCAATTGAGAATTGATTTCAAGTTAATTTGATGTATGATTAGCTCTAATTAATTAAGGTTCCATTTTGGGTGTTTAAGCCAATTAGGGTCATTACAAGTGAGTTAACTCACGACCTATTTTCCCTTGGGTCCTCTGGTCATAAGAAACATCACCAAATTTTCCTAGAATTTATTTCACAACATGCTAATTATTAGAATTAAAATACTCGAATAGTGACCTAGAATTGAAAAATCAATAACTCTTCATAGGGTGGCCTCGACTTTGGAAAATTCGGGGAATGTTCCCAAATTCAGAGGCTTCAAAAGCCCTATGGTCTCATGCCATGGTGAATTGCATATATGCATGGAGAATTGAAATAATGCAGAGAGTAAATAAATAATTAAAAATAAAATACTTAATGAAATTACATGATTTCTTTTCCGCATTATTCTCCTCTATTCACTGAGCAAGAGGGTATTTTTGTTTTATTTTTCTGATTTTCCTACACAAAGTTATGCATTTTTGAAGTTTAGGGAATTAAATAAATAAGAAAATCCCTATTTTTCTACTTAAGTGACGCGGCGCCAGCTCAACCTCGTCAGCTCCGAACGCACACGCGTCGTCTCCTGATTCGGTGCCACCATCCGACTCAGCGCTCCAGGGCCCCGCGGTTCACGTACCATCGCGCTGTCCGACTCATTCCAGACCGTTCGCTCGATACATGCTCGATCCTATGGCTCCCAGTCATCGTCTACTATTGGTGTGCACCCGTGACCGTCAACCTTTTAACCCTAATTTCTCACTCGATTCTCAACAGATTTTCATCTTCCTATGCTCTCTGGATTCGTCTTGAGGAGACGAACACATCCAAACGGTAAACATGTATTGAAATTGAATCAAATTAAATAAAGAATCTCTGTAGGCTCGGGAAGAAGAGTGAGTCCATACCTTTGCTCAGAGAAGTGAAGCTTCGATCTGAGAGTTGTGTCACCTTCGATTGGGTCCAAGCAAGCTCCAGATGAAGTCCCTTGGCCACAGTGAATTGTCCGGTATGATTTCGACCACAGCTGATTACAAAACTTGGAGTCTGGAACAGATGGGTGGCCTGGAGAAGGGGCTTTTGCTGGTAAGCTTCTTCTCTTGGTCTGGTGAAGGTGTAGGACCAATCAATTTGGGGATTAGCTCACTGTGGAGAAGTGTCCTGGTTTTGGGCTTGGATTTCAACTCTGAAATTGAGCAAGGGAAGAACAGGTGCAATGGCCACTGGGCATGGGGCAACTCAAAAAGGGAGAATTTCAATGTTGGCTCACATGTGAGCTCTCGGGTGTGGAGTTTTCCGGCGATCCAGGCGGCTGGCCGGCAAGCATGGGTCACCCTCAGGTCCAGGTGGGTCAGGGCTGGAGGTTTGTGCAGTCAATTGGGCCTTGCCATGTGTAAAGGAGGTGGCTTGGAATGGAATGGGGAAGAGTCAATTTTGGCTTGGTTTGGGTCAACCCATGTTTTTGGGTTGGGTTCACCTCCCCATGACCTGGTTTTAGGCTGAGAGAATAAGTTAGGTCAGCTGGTCAAAGGTGGTGAGGTCTCTTTCTAAGAATATTTAGATTAAATTTGGGTTAAGGGGAATCATGGTTAAGGCTAATGACTTTAGGAGATTAAGGAAAGAGTCTCCTCCTTTTGCCCAAAATGGCATGGTGACATGTAAAGAGGCTCTCATGGCTTCCATGTGGCTCATGCATGGCTTCTTGGCTTGCTCATGGCTTAGGATGGCTTGGCTTGATTTCATGGAAGTAGGATTTAGAAATTTTGGTACTTTGGTGGAGAATTTTCATGAAGCTTGATTTGGAATGGTTTAATGATGATCTTGAAACTTAGGGGTGATTTTGATTAAATGGATGATGAGGGGAAGTGTCATGTGGGCTTTGGATGAATTTTGGGCCTTTTGAAGTCATTTTTGATGAGCTTTTAGGAAGGCTAAAGGGGATGGGCCTTTAGGTTTAAGAATGAATTCATGGATGGGAATTTTGTAGAAGTTTGGGCCAAATAATTTTTGGGTTTGGTTTAGGGATATGTCATGAGTGATTTGAAATGAGTTTGGAGTGATTTGGGTTTGAATTGGGTTGGATTTGGGCCTCTTTGGTAAGTGGGCCAATGTAGGTCAAATTAGGCTAACTTGGGCCAATGTTGGGCTAGGGTTGAAATTGAAGTAAAATTAATGTTGGGAAATGTTTACGGGAGTGTTTCAAAGAGGTTTTGACTTTGGTTGGGTTTTGATTTTGGGGTTAGGGCTTATTTGGGTTAGGTTTGGGTTTAGGTCAAAATTGGGCTTTTTGGTTTTGGGTTGAATTTGAGTGGGGTTTGGGTCCAAATTTTGGGCAAATTATGTTAGTGTTTTGTTTGTGGGGATGTTAGGGAAGGTTTAGAAAAGGTTTGGGGTTAATTGGAGTTGAATTGGGTTAGTTTGGGTCATGGGTCCAAATTGGGCTTTAAGGTTAAAAGTGAAATTGGATTCAAATGCCAATCAAATTGGGCTTGGATTTGGTCTAGATTGGTGTTGGGGATGTGGAATTGAAGTTTAGAATTGAATTGGACCAGAATTTGGGTCAATTGGGTAGGTTTGGTTTGACATTGGGTTCATTTTGGGTTAAAATGGGTCGAATTGGGGATTTTGACAAAATTGGGGTAGATGGACAAAATTGGCCCATGGTGTAGTTGGACAAAATGAAATTGCGAATATTTGGGATTTTTTGGAATTTTTTGGGAATTTTTTGAATTTTTGGATTTTTGGGTCAAGAGGGGCATTTTGGGTGTTTAGAGGGTATTGGGAGGTATTTTTGGAATTTTTGGTATTTTTGGCTATGGATGATCAATTTGAGTAATGTGGGAATGTTTGGTATTGGTCATGAGGAATTTTTGGTATTTGGAGATTTTTTGAAAAATTTGGGTAATTTCGAGGGTTTTGGGTAAGTTGGCGGGTGTAGGGTCCCGGGGTCAAAATTGAAAATTTAGAAAATTGAAGATTGGGTAAATGTAAGTGAACTGAAATCATTTTGGTTGAGCCATGAAGCCATATCAAGCCCACATGAGCCATGATGGGACTCATTTGAGGCATTCACTATGTTGTTCATAACCCTCTTAGCCAAGGGCTTAGGGGTTAAGGACCATCCATGTGAATCACCTACATGAGTTAAGGAGTCAAGTTGGGTATAGGTGTGGTTTTAGGAGGTGTATGAAAGTATAGTGTATGAGTGTAGTGTGTGTGTGTAAGTCGGCCCTTCACTGAGACCGGGCCACCTGAGGCGGTCTAAGGCCAAAGAGTCCTATAGGAACTCATCCTTTAAACTTCCACACTTGATTTCAACCCTCTAGGTGATTAGGGGTTTACAATCAAGTTTGTGGAGTTTGCAGGGAGTTTAGAAGTGGTTTGAATTTCTAAGTGGTGGGTTCCACTTCTAGTCCTCTAAGAGAGTCAAAGGAAAAGCTTAAGGCTAGATCCTAAGTACTAAAGAGGAAAGAGAAGACCTCATCAAAAATGAGGTCAACAATTAGAAATGAATTTGAGGTGGTTTGGGTTTGAATTGGGTTGAATTTGGGTTGATTTGGTAAATGGGCCAATGTAGGTTAAATTGGGCTAATTTGGGCCAATGTTGTGCTAGGGTTGAAATTGATGTAAAATTAATGTTGGGAAATGTTTATGGGAGTGTTTTAAAGAGGTTTTAACTTTGGTTGGGTTTTGGTTTTGGGACTTGGGCTCATTTGGGTTAGGTTTGGGTTTAGGTCAAAATTGGGCTTTTTGGTTTTGGGTTGAATTTGAGTGGGGTTTGGGTCCAAATTTTGGGCAAATTATGTTAGTGTTTTGTTTATGGGGATGTTAGGGAAGGTTTAGAAAAGGTTTGGGGTTAATTGGAGTTGAATTGGTTTGGTTTGGGCTAAGTTTGAATCATAGGTCCAAATTGGGCTTTAAGGTCAAAAGTGAAATTGGACCCAAATGTCAATCAAATTGGACTTGGATTTGGTCTAAATTGATATTATGGATATTGAATTGAAGTTTATAATTGAATTGGACCAAAATTGGGGTCAATTGGGTAGGTTTGGTTTGACATTGAGTTCATTTGGGTTAAAAATGGGCTAAATTGGGGGTTTTGGTAAAAGTGGGATAAATTGACAGAATTAAACCATGGTGTAGTTGGACAAAATGAAATTGGGAATATTTGGGATTTTCTTGAATTTTCTGAGAAGTTTCTGAATTTTTGGATTTTTGGGTCAAGAGGGGTATTTTGGGTATTTGGAGGGTATTGGGGGGTAATTTTGGAATTTTTGGTATTTTTGGCTATGGATGATCAATTTGAGTGGAGGGAAATGTTTAGGAATGGTTTTGGGGAATTTTGGGTAATTTAGGTGATTTTGCAAGTTTTTGGTAGTTCCAAGGGCATTTGGTAGGTTTGGTGGGACAGGGGCCCCGGGGCCAAAAATTGAAATTTTGGTAGAATGAAGATTGATCAAATTTGAGCAAAATGGAATCACTTTGGTTGAGCCATGAAGTCATATTAAGCCTATATGAGCCATGAGAGGACTCATTTGAGGCATTCACTATGTTGTTCCTAACCCTCTTAGCTAGGGGCTTAGGGGTTAAGGTCCATCCATATGAATTACCTACATAAGTCAAGGGGTCATGTTGGGTATGGGTGTGGTTTTAAGATTTGGATTGTGTGTGTGAGAGTGTTGAGTGTGAGTGTAGTGAGTGTGTAAGTCGACCTTCACCGGACTAGCCACCCGAGGTGGTCCGAGGCTAAAGAGTCCCATAGGGAACTCATCCTTCGAGCCTTCACATTTGATTTCAACCCTCACAGGTGATTAGGGGTCCACAATCGAAGCTTGTGGGGTTTGTAGAGAGGCAAGAAGTGGTTCAAATTTCTAAGGGGTGGGTCCCAATTCTAGTCCTCTAAGATAGTCAAAGGAAAAGCCTAAGGCTAGATCCTAAACACTAAAGAGGAAAGAGAAGACCTCATCAAAAATGAGGTCAAAAGACCTTTGTCTACCTCTATAAATAGAGGACAAATTTTATTCTTTTGTGTGTCTATTTTAGGAGTCTTAGAGTATTCTATTAGTGTGCTTTTGAGTTTAAGTTGATGTTTAGTGTGAATAAGTGTAAGTAGTGAGCTAAGAAGTGTGTTGTACTAGAAGGAAAAGTCGAAAGGAACTTGAGGAGTACGCTAGGGAGGAAATTAAGATAAGTATCTTTGTTTATTGTTGTTAACTTTAAATGAATTCCATGCTTTGTTTAATTCCCATGCATTCTGAGTAGTTTTCTTAGTTTTTCTCCTTGTTTATGAAATTATGTGAATTGATGAAATAAAATAGAAATGCCTAAAATATTAAAATAAATTGTGATAATTTTTACTTAAAACTTAATTTACTTTTCAATCTGGCCCATTGATTTGTTAAAATATGTTGAATTATCAACTATAGTAAAGATTACATCCAATATTCAAAGAAGTCAAAAGCCTTGGAAGGAGGGTGCAAATAAATAGGGAAATATTATTTATTGGATGTAGAATTGGACATTTTAGGGTGCAATTCGGTCCTATTGATTGAGAGCTGAAGTGTAGATGTTAGCCCTTAGGTGAGGGGAACGTGGGAGCTCTGAAGTGCCAGCCAGTATCCTCCCAGCCTAGCCGCAGATTCAGTAATCAAACATAGGATTAGTCAATGTTCTTTACACCTGGACCAAAGGGTAAAGAATAGGAATGCTCCTATTTGTCACAATACAATAAAAAAATAAATAAAAAATCTATTCGAATTCATAATTCACTTAATTTTCTAAAAAACAAGGAGAAGGATACCTTTTTCTGAAATCTTTTAATCAACTTTATTTAAAGAATTAGTTTACTTTAGTTGGCTTTAGTTAAGTATTCTAAATTTTCTTATACTTTATTAGTAAGTAAAACCTTTTAAATTTAGCTGTTACAAATTTAGTAAAACTTCCCTGTGGGATCGATAACCAGGACTCCACTAGAGCCCTGTATTACTTGATACGATACATATACTTGCGTAGAATCCACATTGTACATTCCATCATAAAATCAAATATATATTTTAAAGTGGGATCAAGTTTTTGGTGTCGTTGCTTTTAACACAATTTGTACACATAAAAAAAGTGGGTCAAGTTTTTTTTGGCGCCGTTACCGGGGAAGTAAACAAATTATTTACTAGAGTTACGGACTATTTTAAAATTTATTTTGCAAAATTGTATGCGTAAATTTGAAAACGAAAATTTAATACCTTACGATTCAGAATTAGAGCGTACAATTAAAAGAATTAGAAAACAAAAAAGAGAAATTATAAATTTAACACAAATAGCGAATATTCTTGAAAATGAAAATATCAATCAACAGAGACCATTAAGAGATTATGCCAACCCTACATTAGATGAAATTCATTTAACTATTCAAAACTTTGATGTAGCTGCTAACTCATTTGAACTGAAACCTGTAATTATCCAAATGGTACAAAATAATCAATTTAGTGGTTCACCTACTGAAGATCCTAATTTACATCTTGCTAGTTTTTTAGAACTTTGTGCTACTTGCAAATATGAAGGAGTATCTAATGATGCTATTAGACTTAGACTTTTTCCTTTTTCTTTAAGGGATAAGGCTAAAATGTGGTTAAATTCGTTAGCACCTGGATCTATTAAAACTTTGGGAGAATTATCACAAAAATTTCTATCCAAATATTTTCCACCATCTAAAACTGCTAAGATTAGAAATGATATAACTTGTTTTAGTCAGTTTGATGGAGAGTCAATGTATGAAGCTTGGGAGAGATTTAAAGAAGTTCTTAGGAAATGACCACATCATGCGTTACCAGATTGGTTAATTATTCAAACTTTGTATAATGGATTAGTAGGATCTCTTAGATCAATCATCGATGCTGCTGCTGGAGGATCATTAATGTCAAAACCATTTGATGAAGCCTATGCACTAATCGAAGAAATGGCTACCAATAATTTTCAACGGCTTGCTGATAGAATGAATCCTAAAAAGATAGCCATTATTCATGAAAATGATGCAATATCTATGTTAGCTTCACAAATCGCTGCTATATCTAAAAAATTGGATCATTTTGGAATGAATTACTCTCCAACTATATTAGAAGAAAACTCATCTGGACAACTTATAGAATCCCAATCTTATTATGAAACTATAAATGCTATTAATAATAGACCCAATAATCCTTATGCAAATTATTATAATCTTGGATGGAAACATCATCCTAATTTTAATTGGAATAATAATACAACTAATCAACCATGGATGAACAACATAACACAACCATTAGGAAATCCCTCTAACCAAGGAAATTCGAATTATAAACCTAGTTATCCACCTGGATTTAATAATAATAACCCTCAATTTAAAGATAAGAATTTATCTATAGAAGAATTAATATTAAATATGGGTCAACATTTACAAAATCAAGGAAATCAATTACAAATACAAGGAAACCAATTACAAAATCAAGAAACAACTATTAAAAATATTGAAACTCAACTTGGACATATCGCTACCACGCTTAATAATAGAATACCTGGAACATTTCCTAGTAATGTGGAAATAAATCCCAAAGACAAAGGAAATGAACAAATTAAAGCGATATAATTATGAAGTGGAAAAGAATTAGAACCTCGAATTCAGAAAGAACTGGAAAGTCAAAAAGAGGAAGTGGAAATCGAAAAGGAAAATAATCAATAAGATCCAAACTTAGAAAATCCTTTAATACCAATGAAAATTTCTGTTGAAAAACATCCACCACCATTTCCTCAACGACTAAATCAACATAAAAAAGATAAACAGTTTGCTAAATTCCTTAAAATTCTGAATATTAACAATAAATATTCCTTTTGTAGAAGCTTTAGAACAGATGCCAAATTATGTAAAATTCATGAAAGATATTTTAAATAAAAAAGAAAATTTACCAATAATGAAACGGTCGCACTTAGTGAAGAGTGTAGTACTATTATTCAGAAAAAGCTTCCTGAAAAATTAAAAGATCCTGGTAGTTTCACTATACCCTGCGCTCTTGGAGAAAAATTCTATGGAAAAGCTTTGTGTGACTTAGGAGCAAGCATCAATCTAATGCCTCTATCAATTTTTAAGAGATTAGGATTGGGAGAAATTTCACCTACTTCAGTAACCCTTCAGTTAGCTGATCGTTCTGTTACATATCCTAAGGGAGTTATTGAAGATGTTTTAGTAAAAGTGGATAAATTTATTTTCCATGTAGATTTTATTGTTTTAGATATGGAGGAAGATAAAGAAATTCCTATCATCTTAGGAAGACCATTTTTAGCCACTGGAAAAGCTATGATTGATGTTCAGAAAGGAGAATTAACTATGAGAGTAAATGACCAAAAAGTAACTTTTAATATTGCTAAATCAATGAAATATCCTGCGCTAGAAAAAGAGGATGAGTGCTTTCGAATGGAAGTACTTGATCATTTACAAAAAGAACATTTCAAGGAATATTATGAAGAAAAATTGGAAAAAGAAAATACTGAATTAATTAAAAAAACTGATATAAATGAAGAACTAGATTATATTCAAGAGAAATTTGACTTTTTAGATAATACAGAAAACACTGAAAAAAATATAGTTCCATCAATTACTAAACCTCCTGAACTTGAGTTAAAAATGTTACCTAATCATTTGAAATATGATTACTTAGGTAATTAATTAACTCTGCCAGTTATTATTTCATCTGAATTAAATGAATCTCAAGAACAAAAACTTTTAGATACCTTAAAAAAATATAAGAAAATTTTTGGTTAGACTTTAACAGATATTAAAGGAATTAGTCCTTCAATCTGTATGCACTGGAATTATTTTAGATAATGAACATAAGCCTATAGTAGATCCCCAAAGGAGATTAAACCCGATAATGAAAGAAGTAGTCAAGAAAGAAATTTTAAAATGGTTAGATAATGGTATTATATATCCTATTTCTGACAGTGCTTGGGTAAGCCCAATTCACTATGTGCCTAAGAAAGGAGTGACCGTAACTAATGAAAATAATGATCTTATCCCTATAAGACAAGTTACTGGATGGCGAATATGTATTGATTATAGAAAATTAAACGCAGCCACTAGGAAAGATCACTTCCCTTTACCATTTCTAGACCAGATGTTAGATAGATTAGCCGGACATAAGTATTTTTGTTTCTTAGATAGATATACCGGTTATCATCAAATACAAATTGCTCCTGAGGATCAAGAGAAAACTACATTTACTAGTCCTTATGGAACTTTCGCTTTTCGAAGGATGTCTTTTGGATTATGTAATGCACTTACAACATTTCAGAGATGTATGATGTCTATATTTAGAAAATTAATTGATAATGGAATAGAAGTATTTATGAATGATTTCTCTGTATTTGGAACATCATTTGATACATGCTTAACTCATCTTGAAAAAGTATTTGAAGTATGTGAGAAAACTAATTTAGTTCTTAATTGGGAGAAATATCAATTTATGGTTGCAGGCGACATTGTATTAGGGCATAAAATTTCGGAAAAAGTCAAGGAAGTAGACCCTGAAAAAATTCAAGTTATAGCGAAATTACCACCTCCAACTACGGTGAAAGGGGTAAGAAGTTTTCTTGGACATGCTGGATTCTACAGACGTTATATAAAAGATTTTTCAAAAATTACTAAACCTCTATGCCAACTTCTTGAAAAGGATAAGAAATTTGAATTTACAACTGAATGCTTGAATGCTTTCGAATTATTAAAAGATAAATTAATTATAGCACCTATAATAGTTTCACCTAATTGGGAGAAACCATTTGAGCTTATGTGTGATGCTAGTGATTATGCTATAGGAGCAGTTCTTGGGCAAAGATATAATAAGATTTTCAAAGTTATATATTATGCTAGTAAAACTCTAAATGATGCTTGAAATAAATTATACAGTTACTGAAAGAGAATTATTAGCAGTTGTATATGCTTTTAATAAATTTCGGCCTTATCTAATAGGAACTAAATGTATTGTGCATACTGATCACTCTGCTATAAAATATTTAATGCAAAAGAAAGATTCTAAACCAAGATTAATTAGATGGATGTTATTAATGCAAGAATTTGATTTTGAGATTGTTAACAAAAAGGAACTGATAATCAAATTGCTGATCATTTATCAAGATTAGAATATCATGAATTATCTGATACTGATAATAAAATTATAGACAGTTTTCCTGATGAACAACTTTATAATATAAATGAGTGGAAAATACCTTGGTATGCTAATATAGTAAATTATATTGTAAGTGACATTTTACCACCTATGTTAACTTTGCAACAATAGAAAAAATTCATTCATGATACAAAAACATACTTTTGGGATGAACCATACTTACATAAGCAATGTAAGGATTTAATTATTTGAAGATGCGTGCCTTATGAAGAAACTGAACCAATTATTCAAAAATGTCATGATTCCGATTTTGGAGGACATTTTAGAGATCGATAAAACCGCATATAAAATTCTACAATCTGGATTCTACTGGCCTACTCTATTTAGAGATGTATATAGATATATAAAAACCTGCGATAAATGCCAAAGAGTAGGAAATATATCAAGAAAAATGAAATGCCTATGAATTTTATATTAGAAGTTGAAATTTTTGATGTTTGGGGATTAGATTTCATGGGACCTTTTATTCCTTCATTTGGAAACTCATATATATTAGTAGCTGTTGATTATGTTTCCAAATGGATTAAAGCACAAGCTTTACCTAGGTGTGATGCTAAAAGTGTTTCAAAAGTTTAATGAAAAATATTTTTACTAGATTTGGAATGCCAAGAGTGATTATCACTGACGGAGGAACTTATTTTAGAAATAAATATATTCACAAACTAGTAAAAAATATAATATTACTCATAAGATACCAACTGCTTATCATCCACAAACTAGTGGATTAGCTGAAGTTTCTAATCGAGAGATTAAGCGTATTTTAGAAAACTCTGTAAACCCTAATAGATTGGACTGGTCTATAAGACTAGACACTGCATTATGGGCATACAATACTGCTTATAAAACTCCGATTGGAATGACTCCTTACAGGCTTATATATGGAAAAACTTGCCACTTACCAGTTGAATTAGAACATAAAGCATATTGGGCAATTAAAGAATTTAATTATAATATGAAAGAAGCTGGTGAGAGGACATTGTTGCAATTAAATGAATTAGAAGAATTAATGAATGAATCATATGATAATGATAGGATTTATAAAGAAAGAATGAAATTATGGCATGATAGGAAGATTAATCAGAGAAATTTTGAACCAAGACAAGAAGTTTTGCTATATAATACTAGATTGAAATTATTTCCTGGGAAATTGAAATCTCGATGGTTAGGACCTTTCACTATAACTCAAATATTTTCATATGGAACTATAGAAATTGAAGATCCAAAAACAGGACATAGATTTAAGGTAAACGGACATAGATTAAAACCATATTTCGAAGGTAGAAGACCAAATTTTAAAGAGGTTTTAATGCTTAGTCGACCTGATTACTAACCTAAATTTGGTCGGGCTGACAACGTTAAACCAAGCGCTTTATGGGAGGCAACCTATAGTAGTCTTTTATTTTAATTATATACAAAATTAGTGAATCTGTATTATTAAAACAAATCTTACTACTCAAATTTTTAATTAGAATAATCACAAATTTGAACCTATATGATAAGATCAGAAAATATTCGGACCAGAGTGAAATTGGGAAATTTTACGAAATCTCGCCGACGGCGAGGTCAATTCTCATCAACAGCGAGAACAGCACATAATTACATTTCAGTTCACTAACGAGCTCGCCGACGGCGAGAAACTTCCAGCCGACGGCGAGGCAGTTGAAAAATGGTTCTTTTAAGTTTTAGGTACAGTTTTGGACGATTCTAAAACCATTTCTTTGTAGAAAACCATCTCACATTCATTTTTACATTGTTTTCTTCCTAAGAAATGACTAGAGACCATTCCTTTCAATCCGAAATGACCACCAAACTCTTAGAAACCACAAAAAAACTAGAGTTTTCAACCGAAGAAAATTCATCAATTCAGAGGCGCAGCGTATTTTCAACAAAGTCTTGATGAAGAAGCGACTTATTAAAGAAAGGGGATTTATCAACAGAGGAGTAGAAAATTCCACCACAAAATTGAAGAAATGATCGTGCAGCGGCATTGGGAGGTATTTTGCTATACAACATCCGCTGTAGTTATTCTTGTAGTTAAAGAGTTTTACTCTAATCTACATGCAATAAACAATGGAAGTGTCTACGTCAGAGGAAGATGGGTAAAATTTACTCCTTCAAGGGTAAATGAATTATTTTCTATAGAAAATACCCCTGTCTGTCATTATTCAAACTTTGTTCCTTCAAGATACAATATGAACGAGATTTATAGATACCTGACCGACGAACCTGATGATTGGGAGTTGCGCGAAGACGGGTATGTCAGTTTTTCTGCATCACTTCTTAACCCTGTCTCAAAGCATTGTCATTTCTTTATCTCATCAAAATTATTACCCAGTATGAGGGTAAATGAGTTTTCAAAGGAATGCGCTATATTAAATTATTGTATTCAAATTGGATTACCTATCGATGTTGGATCAATTATAGTAAAATTTGCATTGGGATTAATTGTGCATGGGTCAGCTCATGGACTTGGACACCCATCGACTATATTTGCTTTCTGCAGTCAGTACCAAGTTTCTTATAAGGCTTGGGAAAAGGTACTTTTGCCATGGAAACCACTCGATCCTACGGATATGTTTCGAACTTTAGATAACAATGATGAGATTACCATTATTTCTGATAGATCATCACAGAACAATCCTTTAGCAAGGCCCCTTACAGATAAAACAAATTTCATTATGAAAAAGATTAAAGGATTAGAGAAAGAGTTACAGAACATGATGAATTCCATCGATAATATCTCTGATATGTTTGATCACATTGACTGGATGATGAAGGAACACTTTAATCATACTGGACATCTAGAGGCCAGTTTTATTCATTTACTGAGACAGAAAGGGTGGATCGATGAAGAATCTACTGCAGAATTCCCTTTCAGGCCTTTTTACAATCTATTTGTGCACCTGCGTCACATCGGGAATATCAGAGAGGATGATAGTTCAAACACTGAGGAGTAGTAAAGATTTCTATCTTATGATATATTTGTGTGTTTTGATTTGGATTTAGGATTTATGTTTTAATCAATGAAATTATATGTATTTTTTGTCTCAACATTTAGAGTATAGTGGTTTGGATTGCGATGCTGAATATTATGGATTTGGACATTTAAGTTAAGTATGTTGTTAGTTGTTAGTGTGAAGTTTGTAAGTCTCATGGATTTCATATATAAAGTTATATTATTTGTGTTGTGTGAATTTTTTGTGAGTATAAGTATTTAATCTTCATACTAATTATTAAATTAAGTGATCGGAAGATTGATTAAGGGAAAATCGAGGTTGAAAATGATTGATGAATTTCAAAAATTTAAAATTTTGGGATCTCGCCGACGGCGAGAATTATCCCGCCGACAGTGAGGGAAATTCTACTGACAGCGAGAACGATCTCGTTGACGGCGGATTTTTCCCGAAACTTTTGCCTTTGTCAAATTAATTAGCTCGCCGATGGCGAGAAAAATCTCGCTGACAGTGAGATCGTGAAAAGTCTTATATTTGACCAGTCAACCGACACTATTCATCATCCCCTTCCTCAAAACTTCGAAAAAACCGACCTAGGGCTTGTAAGATCTTGGATTTGAGGCGATTTCAACACTTTTTGACACCGGATTTCATCTTCCCTTGGTAAGAGCTTCACTCCTATGCAAAAATTTTTTATTTTCACCATGGATTTCTTTTACATTGGGAAATTTTGAAAAAATTTGAAATGTGGAGAAAATACTTGGAAGAAATTCATGGAGATCGATTTAAATGGATTTTAGATGTTATAGGAAGCCTTTTGGTAATATTTGGGAGTTTAGTTAAGATTTTTGCAAATTTCACAGATCGAAAATGGCTCCACGGCGAGATCGTGCCCGCCGACGGTGAGATCATGAAGAGAATTTTTGAAGGATTTATAACTACTTCGCCGACAGCGAGCTCGAGCCCGCCGATGGCGAGATCGCGCTGTATGGAGATCTTCTAGAAGCCCCGCCGACGGCAGGTTGTTTCTCGCCGACGGTGAGATTGGTCAAAATGCCAGATACATTGAACCTGGATGCTTTTTGAAGAGGTGCTTAAGTACCCCTTGGACCTTTGTCTACCTCTATAAATAGAGGACAAATTTTATTCTTTTGTGTGTCTATTTGTGTGTATATTTTAGGAGTCTTAGAGTATTCTATTAGTGTGCTTTTGAGATTAAGTTGAAGTTTAGTGTGAGTAAGTGTAAGTAGTGAGTTAAGAAGTGTGTTGTTCTAGAAGAAAAAGTCAAAGGAACTTCAAGGAGTCTGCTTGGGGAGGAAATTGAGATAAGTATCTTTGTTTATTATTGTTAACTTTAAATGAAATCCATGCTTTGTTTAATTCCCATGCATTCTGAGTAGTATTCTTAGTCTTTCTCCTTGTTTATGAAATTATGTGAATTGATGAAATGAAATAGAAATGCCTAAAATATTAAAATAAATTGTGATAATTTTTACTTCAAACTTAATTTACTTTTCAATCTGGCTCATTGATTTGTTAAAATATGTTGAATTATCAATTATAGTAAAGATTACATCCAATATTCAGGGAAGTCAAAAGCCTTGGAAGGAGGGTGCAAATAAATAGGGAAATATTATTTATTGGACATAGAATTGGACATTTTAGTGTGACAGACTAAAATATTCAATTCAATCCTATTGATTGAGAGTTGAAGTGTAGATGTTAGCCCTCAGGTGAGGGGAACGTGGGAGCTCTGAAGTGCCAACCAGTATCCTCCCAGCCTAGCCGCAGATTCAGTAATCAAACATAGGATTAGTCAATGTTCTTTGCACCTGGACCAAAGGGTAAAGAATAGGAATGCTCCTATTTGTCACAATACAATAAAAAAAAATCTATTTGAATTCATCATTCACTTAATTTTCTAAAAACAAGGAGAATGAAACCTTTTTCTGAAATCTTTTAATCAACTTTATTTAAAGCATTAGTTTACTTTAGTTCGCTTTAGTTAAGTATTCTAAATTTCCATATACTTTATTAGTAAGTAAAAACTTTTAAATTTAGCTGTTACAAATTTAGTAAAATTTCCCTGTGGGATAGATAACCAGGACTCCACTAGAGCCCTGTATTACTTGATACGATACGTATACTTGCGTAGAATCTACATTATACATTCCATCATAAAATCAAATATATATATTAAAGCGGGATCAAGTTTTTGGTACCGTTGTTATTAACACAATTTGCAAACATAAAAAAAGTGGGTCAGACATCCTTCCACCATATTTCTTCTTCGCAGCCAGTCACAAGGGCCATATGAAAGCTGGGAAAAATTGCTTCTTCTTTGGAAGCCCCTCTACCCAACTAAATTATTTGATTGTAAATCAACCGGAGATGAGAATGATATGGATATAATTGCAAATCAACCATCCTAGAGTTCACAACCTTTTCAACCATATTTTCTTTAAATTTCATAGTTAATTTTAAAGTAGACCAAGAAATTGGAGAAATAAGTACAAAATATGATGAATGTTATTAATAATATTTCTGATTTATTTCATCACCTAGATTGAAGGATGAAAGAATAATTTGATCATGCTGGGCGAATTGAAGAAATTTTGATAAATTTGATGAAGAGGAATTATAGCGTGATTATGACGTTGAATTTCTATGTTATATTGACCGGACGATTTACATACTTTTATATTGCAAGAATTTATGAACTCAAATTTATATATATTTATAATGATTTTGTAAAGTTCAAGCCCTCAATGTAAGTATACGTATCGTATCAAGTAATACATGGCTCAAATAGAGTCTTGGTTATAGATCCCATAGAGAAGTTACGAAGTAGAAGAAACTGTTTCACAATAGATAATGTAGCACTAAAATCCAATACTCAAATTGCACTTAAAGTTTAATACTTACTTCTACTACCACTATGTAAAAAACAGCAACAATTAATCAAACTATAATTACTTCTAATAACTTTGAAAACGGAATTAACTAACAGGCACACACTAAACTATATATTTGAATGGTTTTTGATATGTGAGAAAAGTATCTTTCCATTTGCAATGAGAATATGATGTGTGAATGATGTGGAACAAATATCTATGTTATTGTGCCGAATAGGAGCATAAATGTTTCTTTACCCTTAAAAGAGTACCCCCTCTTCCAAGCATGAAAAGAACATTGGCATATCCTAAGTTTAGTCACTAAATCTAAGGCTTGGTTGGGAGGATACCGGCTCTCACTACAGAGCTGCCACTCACCCTTCAGCTGAAGGCTAACCTTTAACTTTAGTTAGTAATCTTAGAACCAATTCAGGGATCTTAGCCTGTCACCTTGAAACCTCCAAATTGAAGTCCATCATAACATATTTCCCTATTTATTTGCACTCAATTCGTATGAACTACGAAATTCATCCATGGAAATTAAATGGATTCTTCATTATTGTTGTAGGACACTAAATCCTTTCAGAATTAATGTTCAACAACATATTTTAACAATTTAAATGGCCAAATCGAAAAGTAAATTAAGTTTGAAATGAAAAACCATCACAATTTCTTCAATACATTAAAAGCACTTGAAATCCACATCAATCCATCATCACATCTCTATGCAAGAAGAAAGGCAAAGGAGATTACTCAAAATTCATGAAGAAGGTACAATAAAATATGGATTTTATATATAAAAGAAAAGTCATACAAACCACAAAAGCAAATACAACTTATCTCTTTCTCTTTCCCAATGCAATTCCCTTGAAATTCCTTTGAATTCTTTTCTCTCTTCTTTACAACACTTAATTCCCTCTTTAGAACGGAAAGGAAAAAAAGCAATCCCTCATTTTACTTCTTCGCCTTCACTCCTTAGAGAAGAATTCCTCTCAAATTCTCACTTCTACACACTTTTCTCCTAAGCCCTAACACTGAACACACACTCTCCCTCTTTAGAACTTTAGAATACACACTTACACGCACACATTTTAGTAAAAATAGTTATTTATAAGTTAGAAACAAAATCCCACAAGTTTCCATAGGCATTGATACACCTAAAATATATAGTATTTTTATGCACATTTTTATACCTATTTTTAATGATATTGCACTTTATGGGAAGGTATTTTGTGTTTTTCTTGCAAGTATGATGAAAATGGATGGTCATGATGAAAGGAGAAAAATTGGATCAAATTTGGAGCAAAAATAATGAAAAATCAAAATTTTGGCACTCGCAGCTAAGCGCCGCTGTGCCGACGCTTAGCCGCCACAGTTAAAAATCGAAATCTTCATATATTTGGCGCCAATTTCAAAAGGGATGGGATGCAACTCTTGGTGGTAACTACCATATCTTCCTTTGGGCGGCATGTTTGAAAGAAGGGGTACGTTCCTTGGTAGATACGTCGAATCTGGACACATTTTGAAGAGACACCAAGGCACCTTTTGGTTTACTATTTAAAGAGAGTCTTAGGAATGACTAAGTGATCTTCCACTACATTTTGAAGGGTGTTTTTACTGTTCTTACACTGCTCTTCCACTTGCATTTTGAAGAGAGTTTTTACAGTATTTTACTTTTATTTTGTGAGAGTTTTTATTAAGAGTAGAGAGTAGAGAGTAGAAAGGAGAAAAGGGTCGGAGTGAAGTCTTCTTCTTCCCACTTCTTTTCTTTCTTTTAGTTTAGTTTTTATTGAAGTCTGAAGTCTGTATTCTGAGTCATCGGAGTTGGGAGACTTACTCTGAGGAGTAGTTTAGCGAAGAGTCAAAGTTTCAGAGGAACTTCCTTAGTCTTGTGGAGAGGTTTTTCAAATAAGTGTTTACTTTTAATCTTTTTATTAATACTTGCTTTCATTTGTTATTTTTCTTATTGTTTTTAATTTCAAATCAATGTGTTTTTGTATTTTCTCAATGCATTCGAGTAGTTTACTTTATCTTTTTTTCTTAAATGGAGAAGTAATTAATTTATAAAGAATTGTTGTGGAAAGTATAAGTGTTTAAAAGTTGGAAGAAGTTGTGAAGATTGATTCTAAAAACTTTGTTTACTTCTTAATTTGGCTCGTTAAGTTGTAAAATTTCTTGAGATTATGTAAGATCCAATGCGGTATTGTCTCATAAAAGTTAGTAAGAATCACATGCAATTATATGGGTGAGAATTGTAGTCCATATAATTGAATGTAATATTAGAAGATATTTTTATGGAAGGGAGTAAAATTAGAGGATTTTAGAGTGACGGACTAAAACCCCCTAATTTGGTTTGAAGTTTTGAGTTTTTTTATGAGAAGTTAGCCCCCAGGTGGTGGGAATCAAGGGAACTCTAGAGTGAGAGACTGGTATCTTCCCTGCCTAACCATGTTCAAAATAATAAAAATTTAAAATTAACCTATGTTCTTTATAGAACCAAGTAAGGGTAAAGAACACAATTGCTTCTATCTGTCACAACAAATTTAAATACCTCCATAACAATACTTTAAAAATTATTACTACTTCATAAAAGGAAAGAAAAAGATATTCTAGTTAATAGTATTTTACATACAGTTTTTTTTAGTTATTATAATTTTAATTTCTTGCTTAACATTTTATTAAGGAAAATTCAAAAGACAAATAAACTTTCCAAACCTTTCAAAATCAACACATACTTTCAAAAGCCATAACAAAAAGTTAAAAGATAATTTTTCTGATTTCATTAAAGATTTTACATTTTCTCTGTGGGTTCGATATCTCGGGGCTTAATCAGAAAGTCCTATATTACTTGATAAACGATACGTATACTTGCGTAGTATCCCATATTATAAATCATAATTTTCATATCTAAAATCATCAGTGCATTTATCCAACAGAGTCAAATTTTTTGTGCCGTTCCATTTACCGGACGATATCAAGTTTTTGGCGATGTGGCATTTATTGGGGATCAGGCATCCCTTCAAAAAGTTGCCAAAACTCCTCAAACTTGAATTCCACCGACATTGGGAGCCGGTGACACCTGATAGGGCACCGATGACTCCTGATAGGGCGCTGGTGATGCCCGATAAAGGGTGCCGACGGTGCATTATCATCCCAATAATTGCAGAGTTCTTTGGATAATGTCACCGGCGGCGCCCAATCTGGTGTCGGCGTCACAAGAACGTGTTTTGCTCCTTTTTTGCTCTGAATTCGTTCCTTTAAGCTTCTTTTCACTCCAATCACCTAAAATCATCATACCTACAACAATTCATGAACAATACCTCTCTTTAAAGTGAATTATCACCAAAAATGAGTAAAATGATGTAGAAAAAATAGTATATATTTTTTGTGCATCAAAATCCCCTAAACTTAACTATTACTTGTCCTCAAGTAATCCTTTTACTACATAAAATATAACTCTAGGCAATGTATTTTTCAACTGTAGGACACTAAAATTTTTCATTCAAAAGAATATATTGGTAAGACTTTTAGAAAGAAATTCAGTAACTCAGGTCAACACTACAGGTATAAGAATATTCAGTAATCAAGTCTAAGAGTTCTAGTCTTCTATTTATTTCAAGATAAACCATAATTTGTCACATTAAGAGTACCTTGAAAGACTATGTGAAAATGGAGTTCATGCAAACTTCATCAGAATGTTGGTCAATACTTTAAATATAAATTCAGAAATGAAATCAAGTTCTCCCTTTAGGGTGACTCAAGTGAAGCCAATTTTTGATTAGGTATCTCCTCAAGCTTCTCCTCATAAATATTTTTCTTTCTTTTTCTTTTCTTTTTCTTCTTTCTTTCTTTTTGAGATTATTTTTCAATCCTTCTTTTCTTTTCTTTTTTTTAATGAGGATTACTATATCTGGATAGCCTTTAATGATTTTAAACTTCACTCTCCTTTGTCAAAGTTTAAACTTGAGACAACTCCTTACTTTATAATTAAGTACAAGTTTTATTATTCATCATAAAGTCAAAATATTTTCTTAACACACAATACTTTAAGTCCCTTAGCATTTCAAAAATACAATTTTCTTTACTTTAAATAGTTAACTTTAATCAAATTCTTTCATACAAAATATCTTACACTTATAAAATTAAGCTTTATTACTAAAAACATTCATCCAATTCTTCCATATAATTCAACTGAAATAAAAAGTTTTAGTTATCTACATTAAGGTTCAACTGCCATAAGTTATGCTAATAATTTTTAAAAATATAATAATTGAGAACAATAACAGTTAATATTTCTATGACCTCCCCAAAACTTAAATTTTTTAATAAATTTGAAACAGTAAAGAGTAAAAGAAAACTAACCTTTTATGCTGGGATCTTGAAATCTTCAACAACTATGTGGTATTAGTCAAAATTTACAACTAACAGGCATGAAACAATTAGTAACAGTGATATAAAATTTTAAATATTTACAGGGTAAAGAGATTTTAAATTTAAACATCTAAAAAAACACCATAACTACTAAATAAACTATCACAACACTACACAGTCCAGCTAACAATTTAAATGTTTCAATACAACATAACAGTACACCAACAAGGTTACACATCACATGAAAAGCAAATAACTACTACATCATGACAGTACAACACAATACATTAAAAACAACAGAAATAGAAACAAACAATATACTAATCTCCATCACAAGGATCATCAGCAGGGTCATCAGCAGGGTCAGGTTTATATGGTGTATAGCTGGGGTAAGTAGGAAATATTATCTCTGCCTCTCCCCTCATAAATCTGACCTGACCATCATAATAGGCAATATCGAACTCAACTCTCCTCTGTAGATAATCTTCATTCACATCACTCCTGACCTCAAACACATCCATCCTACCATGGAGACTATCCACACTAGCACTCTGTAATCTCAGTTGCTCCATAATATCAGATAAGGTAGGCTGCTCAGATGTAGATGGAACATCGTAACTCATAGTAGTAATATCAATACTCCTACTCTCAACTCGGGCTCCCACATGAAACTTATAAGTACAGATAATAGTCTTTGTAATCGATCTCAACGATATAGCCACTTCTTTAGAACTGTTGCACTCCACTCCAAACTGAACACATAGGGCAAGAACTGAGGCAGGATGCCCTAATCCACAAGTGGTCTCGCCTCTAGCAATAGTCTGAATTTTCTTGTAGATAATAGCTTCAATACCAATCTTTCTCATCTTCTGAATAAAATAGTTTAGAATTGCTCTATCTCTTGTAACTTCACTGTGGTGATAAGAAGGTAATAGTCTTGCAGAGATAAAATAATGCTAATCTTTTGGTGCGACATGAAATGTGGAAGCAAGGAAGTTAATCATCTATTTTTGACTTATTTTTCATTCCCCTCTTCCATCTATCAGAGAAGAAATCACTTCTCTCATATTTTCCCCTCGAGTATCAAAGTTTTCATACTCACAAACAAATGGTTTCCGAGTCTGATAGAAGGCATTGATACGCTGAGGAGTAAACTCAACCATTTTTTCCCTAAATAACACATACTCAGTCTCAGTCTAGGGCACATTAGCATAGAACTCTCTAACAACTCCCATAATAACATTCACAAGTAAAATAACAAAATCATTCCCAGTTCCGCTCTGTAATTAACTGTTCTACAAATCCACCAGGACTATCAAAAGCTCGATCCTGGATACACTTCTTATTGTAGAGGTAAGAGTTAAAGCGAAATTTTGCTTTAATATTAACGATTTTTTTTTCATCAAAATCCAATTTCCTCTTCCATTTACTCATCCGTGGAGCCATGTGAATTTCTAAAATTTGCAAGAAAATTCCAATAAATCCCAAATTCACAATATAACAAACTCAAAATACTATTCTAAATAAGTAAAAGAAAATTTCATCATAGAAATCTCAAAATCTCTTTAAAACTCAAAAAATTCCAACCTAAGCAATGTGAGAGATATCCATGGTGAAAATAAAAACTTTTTAACTTAAAGTTAAGCTCTTACCAAGAGAAGCGTAGATCCGGCCTTGAAAAGCTTTGAAATCACCTCAAATCTGAGATCTAGCAAGCCCTAAGTCTTCAAAATCGCGAAAATGGAGGAGGAAGATGAAAGCAATGGAAAAATCCTCGGATCCCAGGGTCAAAATTGTGAAATAAGAGGGTGTTGGTGATTTTCTATATCTGAGCGCCGGTGTCGCTCTATTAAAAAAAACTGTCAAACTTTATGGATTTGGGCGCCGGCGTCGCCAGTCCAAAATGTTTTTTGGGTTTGAGAATTTTTTCTTAATTTCGATCGTTTTGACTTCTACAATGATGTTCAACACTTCAATAAGCATCTAATTCATCTCAGAAGCAATAATTAACACAATTCTTTACACAAACAATACACAACAAACTTTTATATATAAAACCCAAGTTATAATATAAACACCAAATATGTTCATTCAAACCAAACCAACAACCCTTAGATGTTTAGTGTTGTGTACTCTACAATAAGCAAACACTAAAATATAAGCACATAATGAAAGTAAACATACCTAAATCCAAATTCAAATTACAAAATAAAGAAAAGTAAATACTACACACACCAAGCATACTTAAGCAAAGTAAACGAAACACACAACAAAGATAAGTAGAATCCAATAATTACTCCACATCGGTTTCAGAACTTTCCTCTCCTCTAATGTCTCTAATTGTTTGCTGATGCACGAATAAACTATATAATGGACAAAATTGAAATTCGGCAGATGAATGCTCAGCAATAACCGCGTTCTTCTTCATTAGATTAATCAAACCCATCTCAATTCAAACAGTGTGATCAAATTGTTCCTTCATTCTCCAATCTATATGATCAAATACATTAGAACTTTTATTGATTACATTCATAAAATTTTGTACCTTTTTCTCCAATTGTTTGATCCTCTTTAATATTATTCTGGAACATTCAGGAAAATAGGGTTGAATCGGTTGTGAAGTTTGTGCTAGTTGATCAGTAAGCAAATTCATCTCATCTTCATCTCCTACTGTTTGGTAGTCATGAGGAATAGTTGGATCAATAGGCCTCGATGGAAGAAGAACCTTTTCCCAACTCTATTATGAAATTTGTGATTAAATACATAACAGAAATATGGTGGACGGGTTTCCAAGCCCATATTTAGATCCATGAACAATTAATCCCAAAATTGATTTCACAATTATATTACCAATGTTAATCGGCCTCCTAGTTTGAATACAAAAATTAAAAATGACACTTTCCTTGGTTACCTTGCTAATCTTCAATGTTGGAAATAACTTTACCGAATTAAAGTTGTGCCACTGCTTTGACAATGGATTTAGAGATGCAGATGGGAAACTAATGTATCAATTTTCTCTAATTTCCCAATCCTCATTTTCATCTATCAAATAACGATACACATCATTCATATTATCACTCGTGGCATTGAAATTAGAATAATGGAAAATAGGTATATTCTCAATCATAAAGAGATTGTTAATTCTTGCAGAAGTGAATTGCACAAACCTGCATCACACAAATAGGAAACCCTTGGTTGATCCCGTAAAACTTTACATAGAATTCATTCATGACCGGAACAACTACGACATTGGTAGTGTATCAAAGCACTTCCCAACGTCTCTCCTTAATTATCTCTTCAATTCTAGTAGTAGGATTATCCATACCTTGATCTATGAAGCCAGTTTCCTTGATAATCCTCTTCTTCATCATCACTTTGTTGAAAAATCGCTGTGCCTTGAAACTTATGAACTTCCTTCAGTTAAAAATGCAAAATCGAGGGGTTTCTATTGAGTAGGAATCCATGGAATGCAAATTGGGAAAGGTAGATTTCATTTTTCTGGAGTTAGGATGTCTAAAATGGAGTTTAAGGAGTTATAAGGATAAAGATCCCACTCAAAACTGCCAAAACTCCGTTAACAGGTTTTGGATGCTGGTGGCGCTCAATAGGGCACTAGCGGCGCTTAAAACTGTAAGTTCAGTATTTCTCTGTGATAGGGCGCCGGCGGCGCTAGTGGTAAAAAATTCTCACCAAACTTCGTTTGGCCCAAAATATTCCAATATCTTAATTTGATCCAACATTTATCAATTTTAAAAGTATTTCGGAGTAATTAGGATTACGAAATAACTATCTAAAAAGCACAACTACATCAAACAAGCAAACCCACAACAAAGATACATATGGGTTGCCTCCTATAAAGCGCTTGGTTTAACGTCGTCAGCCCGACAAACCATTCAGTTAATGAAGATGACTCAGTATTAAAACCTCTTCGAAGTCAGGTTGAAACCCATCAAAGTATGGCTTTAATTGATGCCCATTAACTTTGAAAATCTTTACAGTATTTGGATCTTTAGTATCAACAGCTCCAAAAGAATGAACTAATACTGGAAAGATTTTCATCTAGACTTGAGCTAATCTATAACTAGAAAGATTTCCAATTATAGTTACTAATCTTAGAGTTTAGTTACTAATCTTAGAAATAATTTGGGGATTTCAGTCTATCACCCTGAAACCTCCAAATTGAAGTAAATCAAAACACATTTCCCTACTTATTTGCACTCAATTCCCATGAACTAATTAATTCATCCATAGAAATTGAATCGATTCTTCATTATTATTGTAGGACACTAAATCCTCTCAGAATTAATTTTCAACAACATATTTTAACACTTCAATTGGCCAAATCAAAAAGTAAATTAAGTTCAAAATGAAAAACCATCCCAATTTCTTCAATACATTAAAAGCACTTCAAATCTACATCAATCTATCATCAAATCTCAATGCAAGAAGAAAGACAAAGGTGACTACTCAGAATTCATGAAGAAGGTACAATATAACATGGATTTTATATATAAAAGAACAGTCATACAAACAACAAAAGAAAATACAACTTATCTCTTTCTCTTCCCCAATGCAATTCCCTTGAAGTTCCTTTGAATCCTTTTATCTCTTCTTTAAAACACTTAATTCCCTCTTTATAATAGAAAGGAAGAAGCAATCTCTCACTTTACTTCTTCTCCTTCACCCCTCAGAGAAGAATTCCTCTCAAACTCTCACTTCTACACACTTTTCTCCTAAGCCCTAACACTCAACACACACTCTCCCTCTTTAGAACTTCAAAATACACACTCACACACACACATTTTCATCTAAAAATAGTTACTTAAAAGTTAGAAATGAAATCCCAAGAGCTTCCATAGGCATCCCTTCAAAAAGTTGCCAAAACTCCTCAAATTTGAATTACACCAACATTGATCGCCGGCGGCGCCCGATAGGGCGCTGGCGGCACTCTATCATCCCAATAATTGCAGAGTTCTCTGGAAAATGGGGCTGGCAGGGCCCATTCTAGCGCCGGAGGCGCTAGAACCTGTTTTCCTCCTTTTTTCTCTTCTTTGTTCCGAATTCATTCCTTTTCACTTCTTTTCGCTCCAATCACCTAAAATCATCATACCTATAATAAATCATAGAAAATAACTTTCTTTAAAGTGCAATATCACAAAAAATGGGTAAAATTATATAGCAAAAATAGTATATATTTTTGGTGCATCATATATGGCTTGATGGACTCATATAGATTAGTGCTTAAATGTGTATGCTTGTAATGAGGATTTTATATTCTAAAGTAATATTTTGTGTTCTTTGTATGAAATTGATGTTAGTTAATTCCCTAATTGATGAAATATATGCTTAAAATGGCTATTTATATGATGACATAACCTGAAAATTTTGGTACTATGGATGCTAGAATAAATGAAATGATTTCTTTTCTTACTGATGAAAAAGGGGAATTGAAGGTAAAGCAAAGACAAAATATTACCTTTCCTGCTTCTATGTTGAATGTAGCATCTATGGCCTGACATTATTTCATATCAGAAAGGTTATTACCTTCTTACCATCACAACAAAGTTACTAGAGATAGAGTTATTCTGAACTATTGCATTCTGAAAAAGAAACATATAGATATTTGAGTTGTCATCTATAAAAGTATTCAAACAATTGTAAGGGGGATACAACTAGTGGATTATGACATCCTGCCCTGATTCACACACTATGTGTACAGTCTGGAGTGGAGTTTGATGACAATGTGGAGTTAGTCCATCCATTAAGGCCTATTAACAAGGCTAATATTTGTACTTATGAGGTTCATCTGTGATGGAAGGGAGGAAGTAAGAGTACTGATATTCCTTCTTCTATTCATGATATACCTTCTACTTCTGAGGAACTTACTTTGTCTGATGTTATGGAGCAATTGAGAATTCAACATGCTAGTATTGATAGAATCCATAGCATGATTGATGGATTAGAAGCCCCGCCAATGTTAATGATGATTATCAGAGGAGGAGAGTTGAATACAACATAGTTTACCATGATGCTCAAGTTAGATTTATGAGGGGAGACACTAGTGTGATATTTCCCTAGCTACGTTCCTTACCGACCTGATGATGCGGATGAGGCTGAAGAAGCTGCTGATGATGATTGGTAGAAATGTGATTTCTATTTTCATTTATGTTTTGTAGTACTTCTGTGTATTAGTTGACTACTTCTCTATTATCGATGTAGCTTGTGATTGTACTTTTTTTAGTAATGATAATGTACTGAACCCTGTGTTTGTTTGTTTAGTGATTTGTATTGAGATTGTAATGCTTATTTTAAATGTTTAAAGTTTAAGTCTTTAATATTTCTTTACCCTGCAAATCTTTATTATATATGTGAAAAATGCTTCTAACTGTTTCATGCCTGTAGTTTAACTTTTAATTAATACTTGCATGTGTCAGAAGAATCAAAAGCCCGCCACAAAAAGGTTAGTTTTTTTTTTCTTTTGTCTCTCATTTGTTAATTTAATATACACTGAAAAACTTAAGTTGAGGGGAGGAAAATTTAACTATTAAATGTTCTCAATAAAATAGATTTTTATAATTATTTTATCAAGACTTAATGTAGTTGAACTTAACTTTAAATAACTAATTATTTTATTTTATTTAAATATCATGAAAGATTTGAATGAAATTTTTAGTAAAAATGTTAGTTTTTTGGGTTAAGATATATAGTATAAGAGGATGAGATTATTGTTGACTATTTAAAGTAAAGAAAACTATACTTTTGAAATTTTAAGAGGCTTAAAATGTTAGAAGAAAAGATTGTGGCTCTATTATGAATCTTTTAAAAGCTAATATATATCTATAAACTAAAGAAGTGTTTTCAAGTTCCAGCTTTAGGAGGAGGAGAGTGAAGTTCAAAATTATTAGGAAGAGGAAGAGTATTGATAGAGTCCATAGGAGGATTGATGGATTAGAAGCCCAAACAATGTTAATGATGATTATCAGAGGAGGAGAGTTGAATACAACATTGTTTACCATGATGCTCAGGTTATATTTATGAGGGGAGACACTAGTGTGATATTTCCCTAGCTATGTTCCTTACCGACCTGATGATGCAGATGAGGCTGAAGAAGCTGCTGATGATGATTGGTAGAAATGTGATTTTTATTTTCATTTATGTTTTGTAGCACTTCTGTGTATTAGTTGACTACTTCTCTATTATCGATGTAGCTTGTGATTGTACTTTTTTTAGTAATGATAATGTACTGAACCCTGTGTTTTGTATTGAGATTGTAATGCTTATTTTAAATGTTTAAAGTTTAAGTCTTTAATATTTCTTTACCCTGCAAATCTTTATTATATATGTGAAGAATGCTTCTAACTGTTTCATGCCTGTAGTTTAACTTTTAATTAATACTTGCATGTTTCAGAAGAATCAAAAGCCCGCCACAAAAAGGTTAGTTTTATTTTTGCTTTTGTCTTTCATTTGTTAATTTAATATACACTGAAAAACTTAAGTTGAGGGGAGGAAAATTTAACTATTAAATGTTCTCAATAAAATAGATTTTTATAATTATTTTATCAAGACTTAATGTAGTTGAACTTAACTTTAAATAACTAATTATTTTATTTTATTTAAATATCATAGAAGATTTGAATGAAAGTTTTAGTAAAAATGTTAGCTTTTTGGGTTAAGATATTTAGTATAAGAGGATGAGATTATTGTTGACTATTTAAAGTAAGAAAACTATACTTTTGAAATTTTAAGAGGCTTAAAATGTGAGAAGAAAAGATTGTGGCTCTATTATGAATCATTTAAAAGCTAATATATATCTATAAAGTAAAGAAGTGTTTTCAAGTTCCAACTTTAGGAAGAGGAGAGTGAAGTTCAAAATTATTAAAGGTTATCCAAATTTAATAATCCTCACAAGAAAAGAAAAAAAAAAGATTAAAAGGGAAAGAAAGAAAAAAGAAAGGATTGAAAGGAATCTCAAAAGAAAAGAAAAGAAAATACATGTGAGGAGAATCTTGAGGAGATGCCTAATAAAAAATAGGCTTCACTTGAATCAACTTAAAGAAAAAGCCCCATTTCATTTATGAACTTATAGTAAGGTATTAACATCCTTAGTAATAGAGATCTCATGAACCTCTTTTTCATTTGATCCTTCAAAGCACCTTTAATGTGACAAATTATAGTTACTCTTGAAATAAATTGAAGACTAGAACTCTTAGACATGGCTACTAAATATTCTGCACCTATAGTTATAACCTAAGTTATTGAAAGTCTTTCTAAGAATCTCGCTATTATATTAATTTAAATAAAAAATCATAGTCTTATTTAAGTAGGGTTCAATACTATGAGTAATATTTGTATGTAGTAAAATGATTACTTAAGGGCAAGTAATGGTTAATTTTGGGGGATATTGATGCACCAAACATATGTTCGATTATATAAATATATTGAACTCATTTTTGGTGATATTGTACTTTAAAGGAAGGTATTTTTTATGTTTTGCTGTAGATATAATGATTTTAGGTGTTTGGAGAAAAAGGAAGCAAAAGGCAATGAATTTAAAGTAAAAAGAGGCAAAATGGTAAATTCAGCTACTGGCGCCGATGCTGCTCTATCCAGCGCTACTCTTGCCCCATTTCCTAGAGTTTAGAATATTTGAAGCATACCAGCACTAACAGTATCCTATCCAGCGCTAAAAGTGCCAAGAGTTGGTGGAGACCAAATTCAATGCATTTGGATGATTTTTGAAGGGTTGCTTGAGAAAACTCTTGGTAATTTGTTTCTAAACTATTTAAAGATATTTGGATGCCATAAAAGAGACAGAAGAGAGGGAGAAGTGTCTTTTAGTGAAAGTGGAGTGTTTTAGGGTTTTTGGAGAGTAAGTGTTCTTGTGTTTGAAAAGTGTGTAGAAGTCTATGGTTAATGTGTGAGAATCTTGTCTTGTGAGGGATCTTCTCTTAAGGGTGTAGGAGAAGAAGGAAAGTGAGAGATTGCTTCTTCCTTACTATTCTAAGAGGGAAGTAAGTGTTGTTGTAAAAACAGAAAAAGATTCAAAGGAACTTCAATGGATTTTCCTCAAGATGAAATTGAGATATGTTGTATTTACCTCTTATTGTTTGTATGATCGCTATATATATATATATATATATATATATATATATATATATATATATATCCATGTTTTGTTGTATCTTCATCATGAATTCTGAGTAGATTTCTTTGTCTTTCTCCTTGTAATGAGATATAGTGATGTGATGATGCAGATTTGATGTGCCATTTAAATGTTAAGAAATTATGATGATTTTTCACTTTGTACTTCATTTACTTTTCGATCTGGTCAATTGAATTGTTAAAACTTGTTGTTAAACATACAATCTGAGAGGACTAAGTGTTCTACAATAAATATGGAGAATTCATTCATTGTCCATGAATGCGTTACGCAGTTCATGGGGGTTGAGTGCAAATAAATAGGGAAATTTGGTTTGATGGGCGTAGAATTAATGATTTTAAGGTGACAGACTGAAATCCTTAATTTGGTCCTAATGTCTGGAAACTAAAGCTAGGGTTAGCCTTCAGGTGAAGGGAAATGGGAGCTCTGAAGTGACAGCCAGTATCCTCCCAACCTAACTATTGATTTAGCGACTAAGCCTAGGATTAGCTAATGTTCTTTACAGAACTCAGAAGAGGAGGTACTCTGAAGAGGGTAAATAATATGAATGCTCCTATTTGGCACAATAAAAGTTTTTATTAATCTTTATCATTCACTCATCATAGTATCATCGTAAGGCGGAAGATGTTTTTCCCACATTTGAACCTTTGAATACAAAACTTAGTCTGTGCTAGTTAATTCTGTCTAGAAATTAGAAAGTAGCTTTAGTAAACTTAGCTTTTAGTCATTTTTACACCTACTACTTTAATATTTCTTGAACGTACATTGTGAATTAAGTATTGGATTCCTGTACTAGACTTTGAAAAGTTACAACCTTCCTCGTGGGATCACTAAGCAGGACTCACTAGAGCCTTGTATTACTTGAATGATACGTATACTTGCGTATACGACTAGCTGCCTAATTATTAAACCAACTTTATTTTGAATCTGAACCAAAACTACCATTTAAATATTTATCTGAGTGGCAGTGCACCAGTCACCGCTTTGAATAAGTAGATAAATAGGAATTAAATATATATATAAATTCCTATTAAACTTTAAAAATCATACCTTGACATAAAAAAATCAGAAAAATATGATAAAAATATCCCTAGATTTAGTAGAGCAAGGAAAAAATTATGAAAACAAAATTTGGAATTAATGAGTTATAGTTAATTTTTAATTAATTAATTACTCTTTGAAGTAATTTAATTATTAAAAAATTATTTATAAATCCAAAAATTATGAAATTTTCACAGATTAATCCTTTCATCTTTGACGACATTCTGTGATATTTCCAAGTCTAGGGTAAGTCTCTAGAATGAAATATACAATTTTCATTCCTATTTTGTGATTATTTTAAAAAATTGTTACATTAATTAAGAATTTGAAAAATAAAATTTAGAAATCCTCAGAAACTTTACGGTAATAAATTTGAATCTTAAAATGACATTTTATAAACCTTGAAAATTTTGAAACGTCATTTTTGACTTTATGGTAAAATTTATAAAATTGAAAATTATGAATTAAACCCTAAAATTTCTATATTATTAAAAGGGATAATTAAGATTAACAAAATCATAATATATAGGTTTAAATCACTTTAAACTTAAGATGAATCCTTAAATCTTAGTTAGGTTAAGTTTATATACAACTTAAACCTTTAAAGATCTTAATTAAACTTAATAAATTTCCTGAGACCTTAATCTCATTAGGTTTAACTTAATGAACCCTTAATAGGTCTAAGACACCATTTAGACCTAATTAAATCAAGTTAGGCCTTAATCACATTAGGTTTAACTTAGTAAACCCTAATTTGGTCTAAGACACCATTTTGACCTAATTAAATCAAGTTAGGCCTTAATCACATTAAGTTTAACTTAACAAACCCTATTTAGGTCTAAGACACCATTTAGACCTAAATAAATCAAGTTAGGCCTTAATCACATTAGCTTTAACTTAACAAACCCTAATTAGGTCTAAGACACCATTTAGACCTAATTAAATTAAGTTAGGCCTTAATAACATTAGGTTTTATCTTAACAAACCCTAATTAGGTCAAGACACCATTTAGTCCTATTTAAACCAAGTCATACTTTAATCACTTTAGGTTTAACTTAACAAACCCTAATTAAGTCTAAGACACCATTTAGACCTAAGTGAACCAACTTAGACCTTGATCACAATAGGTTTAACTTAATAAACCCTAATTAAATCTAAGACACCATTTAGAACTAATAAAACCAAGTTAAGCCTTAAACACAATAGACTTAACAACCATAAACTTTAATTAAGTCTAACCCCTGATTAGATCTAATTAACCATAATTAACATTAACTTAATTAGACTTAACTACTATTAATTCTAATTAATCAATTATACCTTACCAAAATTAGGTTTAATTAACCTTAACACAATTATACTTAACCATAATTAAGTCTAATTAATTAATTAAACCTTACACAAATAAGGTTTAATTAACATTAACCCAAATAGACTTACCCACTAATTAGGTCTAATTAATCAATTAAACCTTACCAAATAAAGGTTTAATTAACCTTAACCTAATTAGACTTAACCACATTAAGTCTAATTAATCAATTAAAACTTACCAAAATAAGGTCTATTTAACATTAACCCAATTAGAATTAACCACTAATTAAGTCTAATTAATCAATTAAACTTACTTAAATGAGGTTTAATTAACCTTAACCAAATTAGACTTAACCACAATTAAGTTTAAATAATCAAGTAAACCTTATCCAAATAAGGTTTAATTAACCTTAACTAAATTAAACAACCACAAATAAGTCTAATTAATTCATTAAAATTTACCCAAATAAGGTTTAATTAACCTTAATCTAATTATACCTAACCACTATTAAGTCTAATTAATCAATAAAAGCTTATATAAATTAGGTTTAATCAACCATAACACAATTAGACTTAACAACTATTAAGTCTAATTAATGAATTAAACCTTACCTAACTTAGGTTTAATTAACGATAGCCAATTAGAATTAACAACAATTAAGTCTAATTAATCAATTAAACCATACCCAAATAAGGTTTAACAAACCTTAATCTAATTAGAGTTAACCGCAATTAAGTCTAATTAATCAATTAAACTTCCTTAATTAAATAATTTAATTAACCTTAACCTAATTAGACTTAACCACAATTAAGTCTAATTAGTCAATTAAACTTTACCTAAATTAGGTTTCATTAATCTTAAACAAATTAGAATTAGCCACAATAAGTCTAATTAGTCAGTGAAACCCTACCTAAATAAGGTTTAATTAACCTTAACCAAATTAGTAACCATAATTAAGTTTAATTAGTCAATTAAACCTTAGCTAAATAAGATTTAATTAAACTTAATCAAATTAGGCTTAACCATAATAAGTATATTTAGTCAGTTAAGCCTTGTTGACCTCATTTTTGATGAGGTCTTCTCTTTCCTCTTTAGTGTTTAGGATCCGACCTTAGGCTTTTCCTTTGACTATCTTAGAGGACTAGAATTGGGACCCACCCCTTAGAAATTTGAACCACTTCTTGCCTCTATACAAACCCCAAAAGCTTGATTGTGGACCCCTAATCACCTAGAGGGTTGAAATCAAATGTGAAGGTTTGAAGGATGAGTTCCCTATAGGACTCTTTGGCCTTAGGACCACCCTGGGTGGCTTGGTCTGGTGAAGGTTGACTTACACACTCACTACACTCACACTCAACACTCTCACACACACAATCCAAATCCTAAAACCACACCCATACCCAACTTGACCCCTTGACTTATGTAGGTAATTCATATGGATGGACCTTAACCCCTAAGCCCCTAGCTAAGAGGGTTAGGAACAACATAGTGAATGCCTCAAATGAGTCGTCTCATGGCTCATATAAGCTTAATATGACTTCATGGATTAACCAAAGTGATTCCATTTTGCTCAAATTTGATCAATCTTCATTCTTCCAAAATTTCAATTTTTGGCCCCGGGGCCTCGGCCCCACCAAACCTACCAAATGCCCTTGGAACTACCCAAAACTTGCAAAATCACCTAAATTACCCAAAATTCCCCAAAACCATTCCTAAACATTTCCCTCCACTCAAATTGATCATCCATAGACAAAAATACCAAAAGTTCCAAAAGTACCCCCTAATACCCTCCAAATACCCAAAATACCCCTCTTGACCCAAAAATCCAAAAATTCAGAAAATTCCCAGAAAATTCCAAAAAATCCCGAATATTCCCAATTGCATTTTGTCCAACTACACCATGGTCCAATTTTGTCAATTTACCCCACTTTTACAAAAACCCCCAATTTAGCCCATTCTTAACCCAAATGAACCCAATGTCAAACCAAACCTACCCAATTGACCCCAATTTTGGTCCAATTCAATTCTAAACTTCAATTCAATATCCACAATATCAATCTAGACCAAATCCAAGTCCAATTTGATTGACATTTGGGTCCAATTTCACTTTTGACCTTAAAGCCCAATTTGGACCCAAGACCTAAACTTAGCCCAAACGAAACCAATTCAACTCCAATTAACCCCAAACCTTTTCTAATGCTCATTAACCATAAATAAATTAGAATTAGCCATAATAAGTCTAATTAGTCAGTGAAATCCTACCTAAATAAGGTTTAATTAACCTTAACCAAATTAATAACCATAATTAAGTTTAATTAGTCAGTTAAACCTTAGCTAAATAAGATTTAATAAAACTTAATCAAATTAGGCTTAACCATAATAAGTATATTTAGTCAGTTAAGCCTTGTTGACCTCATTTTTGATGAGGTCTTCTCTTTCCTCTTTAGTGTTTAGGATCCAGCCTTAGGCTTTTCCTTTGACTATCTTAGAGGACTAGAATTGGGACCCACCCCTTAGAAATTTGAACCACTTCTTGCCTCTATACAAACCCCAAAAGCTTGATTGTGGACCCCTAATCACTTAGAGGGTTGAAATCAAATGTGAAGGTTTGAAGGATGAGTTCCCTATAGGACTCTTTGGCCTTAGGACCACCCTGGGTGGCTTGGTCTGGTGAAGGTTGACTTACACACTCACTACACTCACACTCAACACTCTCACACACAGAATCCAAACCCTAAAACCACACTCATACCCAACTTGACCCCTTGACTTATGTAGGTAATTCATATGGATGGACCTTAACCCCTAAGCCCCTAGCTAAGAGGGTTAGGAACAACATAGTGAATGCCTCAAATGAGTCCTCTCATGGCTCATATAGGCTTAATATGACTTCATGACTCAACCAAAGTGATTCAATTTTGCTCAAATTTGATCAATCTTTATTCTTCCAAAATTTCAATTTTTGGCCCCAGGGCCCCGACCCCACCAAACCTACCAAATGCCCTTGGAACTACCTAAAACTTGCAAAATCTCCTAAATTTCCCACCTGAACCTGATGGTGACCCATGCCTGCCGGCCAACCACCTGGATCGTCGGAAAACACCACACCCGAGAGCTCACAAGTGAGCCAACATTGAAATTCCCCCTTGCTGAGTTGCCCCAAGTCCAGTGGCCACCATGGTTGTTCTTCTCTTGTATAGAGCAGCTGATCCCAAGCCCTAACTCCCCCTAGGAGGCCATCCACCCTCTCCTATTTAAACACCACCTCCTCTCGGCCATGAGAGGTGCTGAAACAAACCTTAAGGAAACTATGCCAAAATCATTCCAGACCACTCTCCACACATAGAGAACTTGATCCCCACTGAAATCCCCCTGCCATTTCCTCTCTGTGAGCTCAATTTCAGAGTTGAAATTCAAGCCCAAAATGAGGACACTTCACCACAGTGAGCCAATCTCCAAATTGATTGGTCCTACACCTTCACCAGACCAAGAGAAGAGGTTTCCCTCTAAAAGCCCCCTCTCCAGGCCAGCCATTGCTTCCAGCCTCCAAGATTTGTGATCGGGCTTGGTCGAAATCATACCTGAGACAATTCACTGTGCCGAGGGACTTCATCTGGAGCTTGCTTGGACCCAATCGAACGTTACACAACTCTCAGATCGAAGCTTCACTTCTCTGAGCAAAGGTATTGACTCACTCTTACTCTCGAGCTTCCAGAGATTCTAAATTTAGTTTGGGTCAATTTCAATACATGTTTACCGTATGGATGTGTTCGTCTCTTCAAGACGAATCCATAGAGCAAAAGAACTCAAAAATCTGTTGAGAATCGAGTGAGAAATTAGGGTTAGAAGGTTTACAATCACGGGTTCACACCAGTCGTAGACGATGACTGGGAACCGTTGGATCACGCGTGTATCGAGTGAACGGCCAGGATTGCACCGGACAGAGCAATGGGACATGAACCGCGGGCCCCTGAAGCGCTGAATCGGATGGCGGCTCCGAATCAAAACACGCTGCGTGGCCTTTCGGAGACGCCGAGGTTGAGTCAGCGTCGCGTGGATAAGTAGGAAATTAGGATTTTTCTTATTTATTTAATTACCAGAACTTTGAAAATCCATAACATTGTGTAGAAAAATCACAAAAATAAAATAAAAATACCCTCTTGCTCAGTGAACAGAGGAGAATAATGTGGAAAAGAAATCAAAAAATTTCATTAAGTATTTTATTTTTAATAATTTATTTACTCTCCGCACTATTTCAATTCTCCATGCAAATAGGAAATTCACCATGGCATGAGATCATAGGGCTTTTGAAGCCTCTTAACTTGGGAACATTCCCTGAATTTTCCAAGGTCAGAGGCCATCCCTATGAGAAGTTATTGATTTTTCAAGTTCATGTTGCTATTTTGAGTATTTTAATTCCAATAATTAGCATGTTCAGAAATAAATTCTAGGAAAATTTGGTGATGTTTCTTATGACCAGAGGGACCTAGAAAAAATAATTTTTGAGCTAATTCACTCTGAATAACACTAATTGGCCTAAACATCCAAAACTGAACTTTAATTAATTAAGGTTAACCATTCATCAAACTAAATTAAATCACAAATTCCTTAAATACCGATTTTCCCTTAAAAGCTCTTATTATCATAACTTCTAGATGGAGCATTAGGTGAAATGTCACTTCATACATAGGATATTCAAACGTCCTAGTTCATTGAGCAAAAGAACAAAACTTAATTAAACCCCGGATGATTACTTCACCTGATCAATTAAATCCATTTGGACTTAGAATAATCCTAGCGATATTGAAAAGATGTTTAAGACTCGTCTTAAGCACTTCCTCAATATGATAGGAGGTTTATATGAACAATTGAACTTAATTGTTCTTTGATGAAGAAAATCGTCCTTAAACCAAAATACAAGAACCTACACGTCATAAAAGTTGATTAGCTATAGGATTAGGACTTTGATAGACAATCAAAACATTTCCATTAGCTTTACCAAGGTACTTGTTGAAATATTTAAATGCCTTAACATGTGTTTTAAGTGCAGCTTGGGATGACGGGAAGACCCTCCAGGTACGCTTTTATTTTATTGCAATTTACTTTATGGCAAATGCACTTTACTTTTCTTGCATGATAAACAACTGTTGCATGAAAACCAAAACCTTTAGGATAGTCCTTAAACTGAAACTAAAACTAAATTAAAAATCACTGCAAGATAAAATTCACCACCACAACATTTCAAAATATAAAATAACTCAAAATTTAATCACAAACAGAACACAAAACTACAATTGCAACTAAATTAAAACGTCTAGTTGAATGATCGGGAATACCTCGGATGATGTAACCTACGTGTTGCTAACAGGATTTCCCACGGTCTAAATAAAAGTGTGGAACTCATTCAGTTGAGTTTAGCAAATTCATCTGGACTAAGTGAATTCAATGAAAATAACGGTGCCAGGAAGACGAAACCGTGAGATCTTAATCGGTTCTGTTATAATCAACTTTAAGATTTGTATTAATTAAAATATTAAAAACACTTGGATTTTAAGATTTCTAAACCAAAACACTTCTCTCATCTCCTGATTTATGACTTTTAAAACTAAACCTCTGCAACAACAAGGAGCTCGGAGCATGGTGGGCAGCACGGCCATCATCATTAACAAAACCTTTCCTAGTTTTAAACAACAAAGCCATAGGATTTCGAGGTAGTTTTCCTAGTGCAACATAAATCCTCAACTCTCTGTTAGGCATTTGTATGATCATGTCATGTAAATTAAGCCCTAACCGGTCTTAGGACTCCGAGGTAGTCATTTGGTACGACACAAACCCTCACATCTTCGAGGCTATTTGTATGATTTTATCATACAAATATATGTCCAAATTAATTAAAATTGGCAAGATTGAAATATCAAATAATATTAGGATTTTCTTAAAACCGAGCCAAACAATAGGATAGTTTGGGAAGTTGCCAAGATTCTTCTTGGATCTTCAGCTTCTCCTACTTTTCTTCCTTTGAACTCCTGAAATTAACTGTTCCAAATTTGATCTATTCCCTATTGAAACTCCAAAATTCAATCCTTTGAAAACCCTAAACTTTGAAATTCTTGAGAGAAAAACCACCGATCATTATCGAGAGTTTTCTTAAATGATTCCCGTCATTTAAGATGTAATTAACTATAGGGGCTTGCCCTTATAGAGAACTTTAAGAACCCGAGTAATATAAACCCTACTTAATTCATTTATATTAAGCGGGGAACTTGTCGGCTTATAAAATTGGTTCGTAGACCAAACGGATGTCACAAATCTTCTAGTTTATTTAACCGAGCCCTATCATCGAAGCGAGTGTCTACTCTGCGGGATGGATATACGGTTTGTGGTGTGGTACTCGTTTATATAAACTATTCGGGATGTGAGATCAGTTTGATTTCATATCTTAAAATTTTCAAATTTAAAATTATTTTCAAAATCAAATACTACTTTTCAAATTATTTATTTAAATTAAATTAAAAATTCACCGACAATTTCTGTAGGCGACCTTTTTAAAAAAAATACAACACATAACCTAAAAATATGCCGACAAGCCTTACCTAAATAAGTTTAATTAATCTCAACCAAATTAGAATTAACCACAATTAAGTCTAAATAATTAATTAAACCTTACCAAAAAAATGTTTAATTAACCTTAAACTAATCCGATTTAACCACATCAATTTAGTCTAATTAATCCATTAGACCTTTTCCAAATAGGATTAATTAACCTTAACTTATACTTAGGTTCAACTCAACTTGAACCTGTCAAACTTAAACCTTTTAGGTTCAACAGACATTGAACCTAACGTTAACCTATACTTAGGTTCAACTCGATCTGAACCTAAGTCAAACATAAACCTTTTAGATTCAACATAGATTGAACCTATCCTTAACCTATACTTAAGTTCAACCTAACTTGAACCTAAGTAAATAATAAACCTTTTAGGTTCAACATACATTGAACCTAACCTATACTTAGGTTCAATTCAACTTGAACCTATGTCAAACTTAAACCTTTTAGGTTCAACATACTTTGAACCTAACCTTAACCTAAATTTAGGTTTAACCTAACTTGAACCCGAGTCAAACTTAAACCTTTTAGATTCAACATACATTGAATCTAACCTTAACCTATAGTTAGGTTCAATCAAATTGAACCCAAGCCAAACTCAAACCATTAGGTTCAACTTACATTGGACCTAATTCGAAATTAACATAGGTTCAACCTACTTGGAACTTAAATTAATCTGAACTTAGGTTCAACCTACATTGGACCTAATTCAAACCCTTAGGTTCAACCTACATTGAATCTAATCGAAACTTAGGTTCAACCTACATTGAACCTATCTCAAACTTAACTCAATTTTAACCTACATTAAACTTGATCCAAACTTAAATTAGGTTCAACCAACATTAAAACTAATTCAAATCTTACTTAGGACCAATATGCCTAAGTCAAATATTTAGATTCAAATGACACTGAATCTTAGATTTAACTTAAACCTCTTTAGATTCAAACAACATTAGATCTAAGATTTACCCAATTTTAAGTCTATTAAGCCTTAATCAAATGACTTTAGATTCAAAAGACATTGAATCTAATATCTCAAAATCTGAGGTATGTTAGATTTTTTTAGACTTATTGTAAACATTATTTAGATTCAAAAGACATTGAATCTAAATTCCTAAATCTAATTTAAAATCAACCAAATCAGCATTTAAGAAATAAAATCAACATTATTTCTTTTGTAAAAATCACTCATACATTATTTTGTTGCAGGTTAAAGACAAGTTCCTTTTTAGATTTACAATGCATGTTATTAGGATGTGTGATACACCTAAAATAAATAGTGTTTTCATGCACATTTTTATACTTATTTTTGTTGATATTGCACTTTAATGGAAGGTATTTTGTGTTTTTCTTGAAGATAAGATGAAAATGATTAATTATGATGAAAGGAGCCAAAAAGGATCAAATTTGGAGCAAAATTATGAAGTTTGAGAAATTTGGCCTCTGGCGCCTAAGTGCCAAAGTGCCGGCGCTTAACACCACAGTTAAAAATTGAATTTTAATCAAATTTGGCTCAATTTTCAAGGGGTTTTTGAAGTAACTTTTGGTGGTGACTTCCTTAACTTTTTTTGGAGGCAAATGTGATTGAAGGGATGTATCTTTAGGTGTATACATTAAATCTAGACAAGATTTGAAGAGACAACAAGACACCTTTTAGAAAGTTATAAAAATAAATCGTTATAATTTACATTGGGGTGGAGATTCTGAACGGTTGGAGTTCTTCTATTTTCAGAGAGTTTCTTAGAGAGAGTTTGGAGAGTGTAGATCTATAGTTGTTAGTAGAGAGTAGAGAGTAAGAAAGGAAAAATGGTTGGTGGAAGCCTTGTTCTCACCAATTTTCTTTCATCCTTGTATCTAGTTTTTATTGAAGTCTAAAGTATTTTTTTGAATCATCAGAGTTGGACGCCCACCTCGATAGAGTTGTATTGTGGAAAGCAAAGTTTCAGAGAAACTTCTAGAGTCTCGTGGAGAGGATTTTCAGATAAGTATTTATCTTTGTTTTTACACATCATTTTTAAGTAAGATTTGCTGTGTTTTCATTATGGTTTATGCTTTTAAATCAAGTTGTGTTTGTGTTTTCTTCATGAAATCTGAGTAGTTTACTTTATCTTTTTCTTTCTTAGATGATGAAGTAATTAAATTATGGAAGTATGTTATGGAAAGTATAAGTGTTTAATGCTGGAAGAAATTGTGATGATTCAATTCCTTGTATTTAATTTACTTCTTGATGTGGCCAATTAAGATGTTAAAATTTGTTGTAAGATTATGTAAGATCCAATGTGGTATTATCTCAAACAACAATTAGAAAGCATCACATGTAATTATATGGGTGAGAATTGTAGTCCATATGATTGAATGCAAATATATAGGGAGATATATTTTAATGGGGAGTAGAATTAGAGGACTTTAGAGTGACAAGCTAAAGGCCCCTAATTTGATTTGTTTTTTTAAATTTTGTTATGAGATGTTAGCCCCCAGGTGGAGGGAAAAAAGGGAACTCTAGAGTGAGAGCTGGTATCTTCCCTGCCTAACCCATCTACAAAATTTCAAAATTTTAAACTGAGACACAATACATTTAAATACTTCCACAACATAAATATCCATAATTATTACTGCTTCATTGAAGAAGGAAAAAGATATTTGATTCACATAACTTATATATTGTGTTTAGAGTATTGATAATTTTAATTTCCTGCTTAACATTTTATTAAAAATATCAAAAACAATTTTTCAAAATTATTACCTTAAAACTTACTTAAAAAAATCAATTGAAAAGGTAAAAAGTTATTTTTCTTATTTCTTTAAAGTTTTGAACATTTTCCTGTGGGTTCGATATCTCAAGGCTTAATCAGAAAGTCATATATTACTTGATAAATGATACGTGTACTTGCGTAGTATCCCATATTATAAATCATAAATTTCCTATATAAATCGTAAGCATAAATATTCAGGGATCAATGTGCTAACTCTTTTTGCAGGGCGACATTCTAAAGACGGGACAAATAATGAAACAAAATAAGAAACGACATAAATGACATTAAAACAAAACTAAAATGACATAATCAAGGAAAACAATGAAACAAAACCTAAACCATTAGGATAGTCACAAAACCTAAACTTTTAGGATAACCACCAAACAAATAACAAACTACAAAGACAAAATGATAATAAAATTACAAAAAAAAAACAAAAATAAAAACCGACATAACAAATGACATTGATAAAATCAAACCTTTACAGTAGTACGTGACACTTAGAAACATGTTACCGCTAGGATTGAACATTGATGTTTCATTCCTTATTCTTAAAAACTCTTAGAAAACAAGTGTTAACATTAATAAGAAGTTTTCTTAGATAAACTTAATTGTCTAAGATGTAATTAACTTTAAGAGCTTGCTCCTATAGGAGATTTAAGAACTCAGAATAAGTATCACACCTAGAAATCTCTAGTTATCAAAACTTAACATGTGATCCTCCTTATATAAAAATTTCTAAAATAAGGTATTCTAGAATCACCTTGTGTAAGGATTATCATAGACATTTCTTATTCTACTATTTTCTATTTTATCAACCCTTATTTTCTTCTAATTTTTTACTATTTGAGGATCCTGTTCATGATCCCAAGAAATATGATCTCTTGAAGATTAGGGAAATAAAATAAACAAATAGTGTGGAGACTCCAAACATGGACATTGACATCGACACGAGAGAATCTCAATTGAAACTGGCCGGCGACGAGCCGACATCCCACAACAACTGATGCCACCAATGGTACTTTGTTGACCTCATTTTTGATGAGGTCTTCTCTTCTTCTTTTTAGTACTTAGGATCTAGCCTTAGGCTTTTCCTTTGACTATCTTAGAGGACTAGAGTTGGGACCCACCACTTAGAAACCCAAACCACTTATTAACTCCCTGCAAACTCTACAAGCTTGACAATAGACCCCTAATCACCTAGAGGGTTGAAATCAAATGTGGAAGTTTAAAGGATGAGTTCCTATAGGACTCTTTGGCCTTAGGATCGCCTACAGGTGGCTCGGTTTGGTGAAGGGCTGACTTACACACACACTACACTCATACACTACACTTGCACACACCTCCTAAAATCACACACCTATACCTAACTTGACCTCCTGACTCATGTAGGTGATTCACATGGATGGTCCCCTGAGCCCTTGGCTAAGAGGGTTAGGAACAACATATTGGATGCCTCAAATGAGTCCCTTCATGGCTCATGTGGGCTTGATATGGCTTCATGGCTCAACCAAAATGATTTCATTCCATTTATATTCACCCAATTTTCATTTTTCCAAATTTTCAATTTTTGACCACCGGGACCCTACACCCGCTCAGCCTACCCAAAACCCTTGAAACTACCCAAAATTTGCAAAATCACCTAAATTGCCCAAAATTCCTCAAAACC
This sequence comes from Papilionanthe hookeriana x Papilionanthe teres, assembly GCA_022702705.1. Taxonomy (NCBI): domain Eukaryota; kingdom Viridiplantae; phylum Streptophyta; class Magnoliopsida; order Asparagales; family Orchidaceae; genus Papilionanthe; species Papilionanthe hookeriana x Papilionanthe teres. The sequence continues at coordinate 98,744,503 of CM040431.1, read as the reverse complement.
AATCCCAAACATTTCCAAATCACTCAAATTGATCATCCATACCCAAAAATACCAAGAATTCCAAAAATACCTCCCAATACCCTCCAAATACCCAAAATACCCCCCTTGACCCAAAAATCCAAAAAATTCAGAAAATTCCTAGAAAATTTCAGAAAATCCCAAATATTCCCAATTTCATTTTGTCCAACTACACCATTGGCCAATTTTGTCAATTTACACCACTTATGTTAAAATCCCCAATTTGACCCATTTTAACCCTAAGTGAACCCTATGTCAAACCAAAACTACCCAATTGGCCCAAATTCTGGTCCAATTCAATTCTAAACTTCAATTCAACATTCCCAACACCAATCTAGACCAAATTCAAGTCCAATTTGATTGACATTTGGATCCAATTTCACTTTTGGCCTTAAAGCCCAATTTGGACCCATGACCCAAACCTAACCAAAACTCACCCAATTCAACTCCAATTAACCCCAAATCTTTTCTAAACCTTCCTTAACATCCCTATAAACAAAAACCTAACATGATTTAACCAAAATTTAGACCCAAACCCCACTTAAATCCAACCCAAAGCTAAAAGGCCCAATTTTGACCTAAACCCAAACCTAACCCAAATAAGCCCAAACCCCAAAATCAAAACCCAACCAAAGCCAAAACCTCTTTCAAACACTCCCATAAACATTTCCCAACATTTATTTTACACCAATTTCAATCCTAGCCCAACATTGGCCCAAGTTAACCCAATTTGACCTATATTGGCCCATTTACCAAAGAAGCCCAAATTCAACCCAATTCAAACCCAAATCACTCCCAATTTGCTTCAAGTCACTCATGACACATCCATGAGCTAAACCCAACAATTATTTGGCCCAAACTTCTACAAAATTCCCATCCATAAATTTATTTTTAAACCAAAAGCCCACTTACATGAAACCTTCCTAAAAGCCCAAATTTTATACTAAAGCCCATATGACAATTCTTCTCATCATGCCCTTAATTAAAATCAATCCCTAAGTTTGAAAATTCATCATGAAGCCATTCCAAATTAAGCCCCATACAAATTCCCATCAAAATACCAAAATTTTTCTTAAATCCATTTCCATGACATTGACTTAACTTTTCCCAAGCCAAAGGTGAGCCATGAAGCCATGCATGAGCCACATGGGAGCCATGAGAGCCATGGAATCTACTTTCCACCACACCATACCCAAGATGGCAAGAGGAGGAGGCCCTTTCCATATTCTCTTAAGAGTGATTAACCACTTCCATGACTCCACTAAACCATGCTTAAACTTAATTGTACTTGGATATTGACTTGACCCCACTAACCAAGCTGAGCCATGTGACTTTCCCTTCAGCCCAAATTGGCCTTGGAGGGTGAACCTAACCCAAAACCAAGGGTTGACCCATTTAGACCCAAAACTAGCCCTTTACCATTCCATTTTGATTCAAACCCTTTACACATGTCCAAGGCCAATTGACTGCACAAACCTCCGACCACGACCCACCTGGACTCGAGGGTGACCCATGCCTGCCGGCCAGCCGCACTGGGTCGCCGAGAAACACCATGGCCGAGAGCTCACATGTGAGCCAACTTTGGAATTCTCCTTCGTTGAGTCGCCCCATGCCCAATGGTCACCATGGCTGTTCTTCCCATGCCCAGAGCAGATGATCCCAAGCCCTAACTCTCCCTGGGAGGCCCTCCACCCTCCTCTATTTAAACACCACCCCCTCACGGCCATGAGAGGAGAGTTGCACAAACCTTGCTGAAACTCTGCCAAAATTGTTCCAAACCCTTCTCCATTCTTAGAGCAGTTGATCCCCAGTGTCAATTTGCCCTAATCCCCACCAACAGAACCCAATTTCTCAACTGAAATTCCACCCAAAACCAGGACACTTCTCCACAGTGGGTCAATCCTCAAATTGATTGGTCCTACACCTTCACCGGACCAGAGAAGGAGTCCACCGGCAAAAGCCCCATCTCCAGGCCACCCAGTTGCTCCAGCCTCCAAGCTTTGTGATCGGCTGTGGTCGAAATCCTACCTAGGTAATTCACCAGACCAGGAGACTTCATCTAGAGCTTGCTGGGATCCAATCGATGGTGACACAACCCTCAGATTGAAGCCACACTTCTCTGAGCAAAGGTATGAGCTAATTCTTCATCCCGAGCTTCTGGAGATTCTCCATTTCAAATGCTTTAATTTCGATGCATGATCACCGTATAGATGTATTTGTCTCTTCAAGACGAATCCATAGAGCATAAGAACACGAAAATCCATTGAGTATTGAATGAGATATTAGGGATTTAGTGTGGACGGCTCTCGGGTGAGGACGCTCGGGGACGATGAACGGATGCCGAGTCCATTTAATACACGCGCGGACGGACGGCTCGGATCGCGTCGGATCAGGAGATGGAACGACACAGCGGGGCCCCGGAGCGCTGAGTCAGATGGCGGCGTCGAATGGGGGCGCGACACGCGGCGTTTCGGAGCTGCCGAGGTTGACGCGACGCCGCGTGGATAAATAGAAAATTAGGGTATTTTTCTATTTATTTAATTCCCTAAACTTAAAAAATCCATAATTTTGTGTAGGAAAATCAGAAAAATAAAATAAAAATACCCTCTTGCTCAGTGAACAGAGGAGAATAATGTGGAAAAGAAATTATTTAATTTCATCAAGTATTTTATTTTTAATGATTTATTTCCATTCTGCATTGTTTTAATTCTCCATGCATATAGGAAATTCACCATGGCATGAGACCATGGGGCTTTTGAAGCCTCCGAATTTGGGAACATTCCCTGAATTTTCCAAAGTCGGAGGCCATCCCTATGAGAAGTTATTGATTTTTCAAATTCATGTTACTCGTTTTGAGTATTTTAATTCCAATAATTAGCATGTTGTGAAATAAATTCTAGGAAAATTTGGTGATGTCTCTTATGACTAGAGGACCCTAGGAAAAATAGGTTTTAGATTTGTTTATTTAAAATAACCCTAATTGGCTTAAACACCCAAAATAGATCCTTAATTAATTAGAGTTAACCATATATCAAATTGACTTGAAATCAATTCTCCACTGACCTTTAGGATCGAGAGGAACACACCATAAAAATTTGAAGTCAATTGGACTTGGTTAGCCCTACTAAATGGGTTGATTAAGCCAATTTAGCCATTTTAAACTTTAAAACTTCATAACTTTCAAAATACCTTTCAAAAATTCACCAAATTGGTTTTAGAGCCTCTCCGATATCGGGAGAATTTAAGAAAATTAAAATTTCAATTTTCTAAAAAAGTTGATTTTTTAGTATTATTTTAATATTTTAATAAATAAAAAATAATAAAAATCACAAAAATAATAAAATTCACCAAAATGGCACATTTTGAATTTTAATCACTTAGGAACAAATCCCATATTTTTCTTAGGTATATTTAATGAGATATTAAATTTTAAAGCCCTAGGGCAATTTTAAAATTAAAAAAAAATGTATTTTCTAGCATTTTCACTAAAATAATTATAATAAATAAAAAAAATCAGAAAATTACAAAAATTGATTCTCTGATTTTTTTGATATCAGAGAGATTTTTGAAAAATATAAAATTCATTTTTCAACCCTTACTTTATTTTTAAATTAATTAATACTCCAAAATTTAAAATAATTATAATAAAAATGATATAATTCAAAAAATCACCAAAATTGGTCCAAGTGGTCCTCTGGTCATTAGCAATGTCCCATAATTTTCTTAAGGACAGAAACTCACCCTTGGTCATGTTATCAAATTTTCCTTGAAAATTCCTATTTTCCACCAAAAATAATTATATAAATAAATTAAATACAGAAAAAATCACATTTTCTCCTCTCATGTCTTTATTGACATATGAGTGAAGTCACATAAAAATTTCAAGTTCATTTAAGTTCAATTTAGTGAGTTATGAAATTATTAAGCTTGAAGGGCAAAATGGTAATTAAAATTTTAACCCTTAATTAAAACTTTAGGTTTAATAAAATTAAAAAGTAAAATATTTGATCTTAATCTGATTTGGATGATTGAAATTTAAATAATCAAAGGGTAGAAACCTACTAAACAATTTAAAATAATTGAAATAAACCTTAATTAAATAATTGATTAAATTTGGAAGAATAATAAAATTGGAATTATTAAAATAGGGATATTATTAGGAAGAGATTTATTCTTTAATTTAAAAATCCCTAAATTAGTCATCTCAATAATATTTAATTCCTAATTAAAATGATAATTCAAATTTAAGTTTTAAAATGTTAAAGGACTTAATCATTAAAATTAAAATAAAAAGTTAAATTATTAAACTCTTTTTAAATTTTCAATTAAATTAAAATTAAAAATAAAATTAAATTAAAGGTTAAATTAAATTAAATCAAACAAAATAAATAAATTAAATTAAATTAAAAAAATAAATTATATTAAATTAAATTAAACTAAATCGAAAAATATTAAATTAAATTAAATTAAATTAAATTAAAACATATTAAATTAAATTAAATTAAATTAAATTAAATTAAATAAATAAATTAAATTAAATTAAATTAAATTAAATTAAATAAATAAATTAAATTAAATTAAATTAAACTAAATTAAAAAATATTAAATTAAATTAAATTAAATTAAATTAAAACATATTAAATTAAGTTAAATTAAATTAAAATTAAACCAAATTAAATTAAATCAAAGGAAATTAAATCAAATTAAATTAAATTAATTCATATCAAATCAAACTAAATTGAATTAAATTAAATTAAGTAATAGAATTAAGTTAAAATTAAAATCAAGTTAAATTAAATCAAAATTGAAACTAAACTAAATTAAATTAAATTAAAGTTAAATTAAATTGAATTAAAAAAAATAACATCACCTAAGACATAAAGAAATTCAAAAATAAATATGAAGCAACTTGAACACTATTCCAAATTTAAACCCGTTAACTGAAATTAAATCATAAGCCATTTAAACATCAATTTGCCCTCGAAAGCTTTTGTTGTCATAACTCCTAAATAGAACGTTAAATGAAATGTTACTTCCCTCAAAGGATATTCAAATGTCCTAGTTCACTGAGTAAGATAACAACAAAACTTGAATTCCCGGACGATTAATTCATTTGTATGATTGAATTTATTTAGACTTAAAACAATTCTAACAATATTGAAAAGATGTTTAAGATTCTTCTTAAGCACTTCCTCAATATGATAGGATGTTTATAAGAATAACTAAATTTAATTATTCTTTGATGAAGAAAATCGTCTTCAAACCAAAACACGAGAACCTAGACGTCATAGGAAATGACTAGCTATAGGATCTAGGAACTTGGTAGAAAACCATAACCCTTCCCTTAGCTTTACCTAGGAACTTGCTTAAATATTCTAATTGTATTTTAAGTGCAGCTTGGGATGACGGGAAGACCCTCCAGGTACGCTTTTATTTTATTGCGATTTACTTTATTGCAATTTACTTAATCACATCGCACTTACTTTTTCTTGCATGATAAACAACTGTTGCATGAAAACCCACACCTTTAGGATAGTCCCTAAAACTGAAACAAAAACTAAATTAAAAGTCATTGCAAGATAAAATTCACCGCCACAACATTTCAAAATATAAAACAACTCAAAATTTAATCACAAACAGAACACAAAACTATAATTACAACTAAATTAAAACGTCCTGTTGGATGATCGGGAATACCTCGGATGATGTAACCTACGTGTTGCTAACGGGATTTACCACGGTCTAAATGAAAGTGTGGAACTCATTCAGTTGAGTTTAGCAAATTCATCTGGACTAAGTGAATCCGATAAAAATAACGATGTCGAAAGGATGGAACCGTGGGATCTTAACCGGTGTCGTTATAATTAACTTTAAGATTTGTTTTAATTAAAATACAAAGAACACTTGGAAATTAAGATTCTCTCTAAAACAAAATACTTTTCTCATCTCCTGATTTATGACTTCTATAACTAAACCTCTGCAACAACAAGGAGCTCGGAGCATGGTGGGCAGCACGGCCATCGTCATCAGCAAAACCTGAGTCTATTCCAGCAAAACATTCCTAGAATTAAACAACAAAGCCATAGGACTTCGAGGTAGTTTGCCTAGTGCAACATAAATCCTCAACCTTTTGTTAGGCATTTGCATTGCAAATTAAGCCCTAACCGGACTTAGGATTCCGAGGTAGTCGTTCGGTACGACATAAACCCTCATAACTTCAAGGCTATTTGTATGATTCTATCATATAAATATAAGTCCTAATTAATTAAAATTGGCAAGATTGAAATATCAGATAAACATTAGGACTTTCCTAAATTCAAGCCAAACAATAGGATAGTCGGGAAATTACCGAAGTTCGCTTCGAATCTGTGATTTCTCCTACTTTTCTTCCTTTGAATTCCCAAAACAAAATGTCCCAAATTTGATCCATTCCCTATTGAAATTCCAAAATTCAATCCTTTGAAAACCTTAAACTTTGAAATTCTTGAGAGCAGAATTACTGATTATTATCGAGAGTTTTCTTAGGTGATTCCCGTCACTTAAGATGTAATTAACTATAGGGGCTTGCCCTTATAGAGAATTTAAAGAACCCAAATAATATAAACCCTGTTTAATGCTTTCATATTAAGCAGGGGAATTTGTCGGCTTATAAAATTAGTTCGCAGATCAAACAGATGTCACAAATCTTCTAGTTTATTTAATCGAGCCCCATCGTCAAGCAGTGTGCCTATTCTTCGGGATAGATACACGGTTTGTGGTGCGGTGCTCGTTTATATAAACTATTTGGGATGTGAGATCGAGTTTGATTTCATATCTTAAAATCTTCAAATTTAAAATCATTTTTAAAATCAAATACTAATTTTTAAATTATTTATTTAAATTAAATTAAAAATTCGCCGACAATTTCTGTAGGCGACCCCTTTTCAAAATAAAACACACAACCTAAAAATATGCCGACAAATTTCTGGCGACTCAGCTGAGGATTATTCCTCTCTCCATTATAATCGGATAATTACGCTTTCAAAATCGGTAATGCATCCATGTCCTTAATGGATCAAACTACCCTTCTTTCCGTTGGGGTACTATGTTCATTTCTACCTTGAACAAGTATAGCCAACATTCTCTCGGATTTAGGAGCCACTTGTTTAGACACCCCTAAACAGAGAGGTTCCGAGATCCTTTACCTCATTTCCGAGGTGGGATGGACCCCCGATAGGTGTTAGTTTAGGAGTGATCCTCCGAGTCGAGAAGTCTTGCATAAGACTTTCTTTTCCTTTCCAACTCTGAATCGGATTCCTTACCTTCTCTACACCTTTGAACATTCCGTTCTAAATAAATAAACCCTCTAATAAATGACTCTTTTAACAAATAACTCCTTCTTATAAATACATGAACAAGAATGTGTTCGGACTCTTTTCGATTCCTTTCTTTTCGTCCTGATGAGAAGAAGCATAACTTGGGACTCACAATCAGAATCTACCCTGCAGAAATGGAAGCTCCAAAGCTGATTTTCTCCTTCACCAATGGACTCGACTTCACTGTTTACAAGGATGAGCCGCCCGACAATGGGATCATCCGGTTTGGACAAGGATTCGAGAACACAAATGTCAAGATCACCGACGTTTCCCTTTTCGCATTGACAAACAAAGTATCCGAAGCCGAGAAGCCGTTGATCGAGTTCAACCTTAGGTCAACTCAAGAGTTTCCGCCCTGCAAAAGATTCCAACCGAGAGAATCTATCGCTGTCCACGGGAGGATCATTCTTGCTACCCCCACTAGTCTAGTTGTCTCCGCATCTACCCCAGCACGCGCAGATTAAAGGGGAAGGAAATCCGGAACTATGGCGAACTCCGCTACCGTGGAGGGTACGGACTTTCTGTGAGACCTTCGTTTTGAAATCGGGTCCAGCTCAAGAATTCCATCACTAACACGGACCCAAAGAAGGAACGAAGTAGGAAGATTGCCGGGAAGGCCGTAGCTGCCGAAGTTGCTTTCCGGAGGAAATCCTAGAAATCCTCGAGTACACACCACTACTCGAATACATACCATTGCTCGAAGACACACCTTTTTGGAAGGAAGTAGATTCCATCCCCTTTCCGCCGCGGTCGACGAGGAAAATGTCCGCGGGATTGTTTCTACATTACCTCGACCGAGCATACTATGACCACGACGGGAAGAAAAGGGCTAGGATCACGCCATTTGCCCGACTACAGACTGTGATCGAGAAGCTAGCAAAGAAAGAGAAATGCCCCGTATCGGAGATTCTAAGAAGGATAGGGCGGGTGCCAGTCAAATCCCGTCTAGGGTCGTGAGTAGAACCTGCCATCATTACGGAAAATCCAAATAAAAGGATGAAGGCTAGTCCGCCTATCGTTGTTTCAGGGTTACAGATTAGGGAGGATACCACCTTCCGAGCATTTGGGTCGACGGACCATCCGGTCCTGGACCTTCTGTCGCTAGAAGGATTGTATGGCGTCCCACTACTGGACAGTTAAGATTGAAACAACAGCCTGAGAAGGAAAGTCTCGTCAGGAGACTTGAATCTGAAGAAAGCGCCACTGCAGTAAAGGGGACTCGTGAGAAGGGAACCCGACAGCTATCACACGACAACTGCGAGGATGCACAGAAAAGACCGCTAGAGGACGCTATGGAAAAGTTGAGGACTGATATTCGACGACTAGAAAAAGAAAGAGAAGAGAAATTCGGAGAAGAAATCTATTCATCAGAATTCATGGACGATGAGTATGCAGAAATCAACATGGTCGAAAAACGAGCTTCGTCAGCTTCACAAGGTGCTCCTGCAGCCGTAGAAAGAGAGGAGCCGGAAATGATGAGAAGACAGCTTCAAGAGAAAGACGATACGATAGCCCAGATGGCAAAGAGGATGGAAGAGATGACTATAGCCCTAGCCACTCTCCAGAGTCAAGTGCAACCCCAAAGAGAGACGCCCCAGCAGGTCATTCACATTGTGGACGGAGGAAAGGAGATTACATCCGTCAACCGGGATGATCGGCTAAAGAAAGATACAACACAAAGCATGATTCCGGAGAAGGATATCAAGAGCTTGGTGGAACAGACGAGTGCGAGAAGCCTTAACACAATCAAAGAGCGGGACATCCATTCGGACGGGTAGACCTTACCCGAGAAGAATTCGACGCCGTCCGGTACCCAAAGGCTTCGTACCACCTCCGTTCAAGACCATTGATGGAACCGGGAATCCACGACGAGCATGTTGCACACTTTCGTGCCGGTTGTTGCAATGCCGGCGGGAGCGATGCATTACTCTTCCGACAGTTCGTCAGCAGCCTGTCAGGAATCGCCTTCGATTGGTATGCAGAATTACCGAATGGTTCAGTGAAGACGTTCTCAGAGCTAGAAAACCTCTTCATCAAGCGATTTGCCGGAGCTCAGTGCCACATCACTATAGGTGATTTAGTGGTAGAGAAGCAGAAGCCGAATGAAACTTTGGTGGATTACATACTTCGATGGAGGAATCTAAGTATGAAGTGTGAACCACAATTACAAGAACAACATGCAATCGACATCTTACTTAAAAGCATTCATGGCCCGATAGCACTTCTCCTCAAAGGATTCACTATTAAGGCTTTCGAGAAGTATTTAAGCAAGGCCGGGAGCTTGCAAGAAGAGGCGAAGCAATTAAGTTTCGCCGACAAGACAGACAAGCAAAAGCCTGTGAAGACTTTTGAAAAGAAATCCGGGATCGTTGCAGCAATCGACAAAGGCAAGCAACCGATACAAATATCGTCTGAACGGCCACAGCAACCTCAACAAAGTTACCAGCAACCCCGACCCAGCTATCAGTCATCTCCACAGTATGAACAATCGCCTCGTCCGCAACGTACATTAAGGGAGTTTCTGAGCAGGGAATATCCATTCAAAAATGAGGCAATGCCAAAGATGTTCCGTAGTCTGATGAAGACTCCAGATTTTCACTTGCCGGAGCCAAAAAACCGGAAGAAGTCAACAAGAAAGGTGATCCCAACTTTTGCCCTTACCACCGGATGCTTGGACACAAGATAGAGGATTGCATTAACTTCAAAAGTTGGCTCAATGACAACCTTCGGAAAGGGAATATAACAATCCCGAAGGAGTAAATGAAGGAACCCCAGAAAGGAGGTTCCGTCAATGTTGTCTCGACTGATCTCATTGTTCCGATAGATCCCTATACAACTGACGATGGATGGACTACCGCTTGGACAAGGTCTTCGAAGAAGATTTTAGACAGCATCCAAACCGCTTCGGTGCGAGCTTCAATTCAGAGTTCGAAACCTGTCAAGTCGGCACTATCACTTGTGATAGAAGAACCACCTCAACAAAAGACGATTGAAGAGAAGAAGAAAATTGATGAAGAAGAGAAGACCGAGGCTCCTAAGGCTAGACTAGGGGCTGCTTATCCTAGGATAGTTGTTTCAGATTCGGGGGAGAAATCCCTCGAACCTCTGACTCTGTATGATTATCTGCTCACTTCGGTGGGATCTTATAATGATAAGGGTGATGGCGTTGGCTACGTTTTGACTGTTTCTAACGATTACGTAACTAGCGACAATCCAGACATCGAATTCGATACCAATGACAATTCTTAAATCATACACAATCTCGACGATCACGATGATAAAGAAGACATTCATCAAGGAGGTTACGAGAGTTCAACAAGCAACGAATCTATCTGCGAGTTTCGAGGAGCTCCAGTCACAATAGAATTAGAGCCTTCAGACTCTGAAGCTAATCAAGAAGAACCTGTCATTCCAATTCAAGAAGAAACACCAGCAAGCTCAACACTAGATTCAGAAGAAATTACAGAAGTCAACTTAAGAAGTGGAAGAGTTTTACTTCCGAGAATGGGTCCAAAGGACAAAGGGAAGCAGGTGGTTGTTCAGGAAGAACCAACCCCGACAGAAGAAATACCCATTCGGGAAGACGCCGAGACACATGAAAATAAAGTGGACTATAACGTGCTAGCCCATCTTAGGAAACTACCGGCCAAACTGAGCATCTACGACGCTCTCATCTTATCAAAGGATATGAGAGAAGCTCGATCGAGGCCTTACTTGATCCAGAAATTCGCTTAGCTCAAATGGCCGAAGATTCCTTAGATGAGGTTTGCTCGTTAAAGGAACGACGAGGCGTTACCTTCACGGACAATGACCTACTACTCGGGACGAGCAAATCACAACCGACCGTTGTACATTTCGATTACAATTGGGAAGTTTACACTCTCCGGAGTATTGGTGGATCCAGGAGCATCAATCAATATAATGAGTCTTCGAACACTAGCATACTTGGAAATTGATGCTCGCGAGCTCGAAGCGGACAAAATGTTATTAAGAGGATTCGACCGGAAAGGAGAAAGAGCCCTCGGATCAATAACACTACTAATGAAGACCGGTGACTTAGCAAAGACAACCGCAGAATTTCACATAAATGATTCAAAAACGTCGTTCAACGCTCTACTGGGCCGACCATGGATACCTGAAAACAGGATGGTACCATCATCTCTACATCAGTGCATCAAATACTACTATGGAGGGGAACAGTGCATCAAAGGTGACTTACAACCATTCTCCGTACATGAAATTGGAATTCATGAAGATGCAGCTTATTATGCACCTCCGAAGAAAACAATCTTCTAAAGAGATACCATAACGAATGAAGCAAAGGAAATTCGGGACAACGAAGAACCTTAAGTTCTAGTCCAACAGTCACTCACCACTCCCTTACGGCGAGATGGTGAAGGTTTCTCCACAACTCGCATCCGAGGTCGAGGCCGGGGACGAGGTCGTGGTAGAGACGTTAGGACGGTTGGACGGATGAAACAAGTCATCAATATTGATTGGGAAGACAGATTCGAAGAAGAAAAGAGATCAAACAAGAAGCGACGACAATAAGTCGGAAGAAGCCGCAATTCAAGATCTCTCTCGAAGATGAGAAGAACGAAGAATACAAATCGATGTACGAGAAGATTAACCACTACGTACATACTATGACCACGACCCCGATCCATTCTAATAAGATCGAGGGTATGGTGGTCAAAGAGGTACGTAGCGGCGGTGCAAAGCCAATCAAATTCTACCGTGGTACTTCTTCCTCCAAAGCCGAAAATAATGTACAATTTGAAGATGTCACTTCATCGAATTAATGGAATTACCTTTTGAGTGGTACTCTCCCTGTGTTCAAAATTTAATTCAGCGTGTTTTCTTACCTCGACAATGGACAAAAGGTCAATCACAACATTTTGAAAAATTATGGAATAACTCCGGTCGTCCACCCAATTCAAAACATGGTCTAGGATTAGGCACAGTAGGATCAGTTGAAGATACTAAATTTTGCTTGGTTGTCACTTGCGAATCTAATGAAAACTGCATGGAAGCTATAGAAGAACTTGAAGATTTACAAATTGGAGACGCTCCACCAGAATTTGAAGAAGAAATTAAATCTACAATAGATGAGTTAACGGAAGTTAACTTAGGTACTAGCGAAGAGCCTAGACCTACCTTTGTTAGCTCCTTACTCAATAAAGAAGATTCCGAAGAAATAATCAAGTTATTAATGGAATTTAAAGACTGTTTTGCTTGGAGCTACGATGAGATGCCAGGATTAGCTCCAGAGGTCGCAGTCCATAAGCTAGGAGTGGATCCTACTTCGTCCCGGTCGGACAAGGTCCCGGAAGAATGCGTCTAGAGATCGAACAACAAGTCATAGGCTGAAGTTAAAAAGCTAATAGACGCTAAATTTGTCCGTGAAGAACAATACCCGACTTGGTTAGCCAATGTAGTACCGATCGAAAGAAGAATGGTCGGATCGGAATTTGTGTGGACTTCGGAGATTTAAACAAGGCATGTCCAAAAGATGAATTCCCTCTACCGATCCCGGAACTAATGATCGACATTGCTTCAACACATGAAATATTCTCATTCATGGATGGATCTTCGGATACGACCGGATAAAAATGGCTCCGAGAAGATGAAAAGCTTACGGCATTCGAACGCCGATCGGAGTATATTGCTACACGAGTGATGCCATTCGGATCGAAGAACGTAGGAGCAACCTACCAGAGAGAGATGACAAGAATTTTTGATGATCTCATCCACAATCAAGTCGAATGCTACGTAGACGATGTGGTCATCAAAAGCAAAGTAAAAGAAAACCACCTGTATGATTTGAGAATTGTTTTCGAACGATTAAGACAATTTAACCTTAAGATGAATCCCTTAAAATGCGCCTTCGGCGTCACCTCCGGGAAATTCTTAGGATTCGTTGTCCGACATCGTGGAATTGAAATCGACCCGGAAAAGATTAAAGCTATCTTAGAAATGCCGCCTCCCAAAACCTTAAAACAACTACGATCCTTTCAAGGGAAGTTGGCATATCTTCGACGCTTTATCTCGAACTTGTCGAGTAGGTGTCGGCCTTTCTCGGCACTAGTTAAAAAGGACGCCAAATTTATTTGGGAAGAGAAATGCCGGAAGGCCTTCGAGGACATTAAACAATATTTAATGACACCTCCTGTCTTAGCAGCCCCAATCTCGAGTAGACCGGCGATACTTTATATCGCGGCTTTAGACGACTCTCTCGGAGCCCTGTTAGCCAGGGTCAATGATGAGGGTAAAGAAAATGCTCTTTACTACCTAAGCCGTCGTTTACTTCCGACGGAAATAAGGTATCCCGCAATTGAAAAGCATTGTTTGGCCACGATCTTCGCCGCTCAAAAGCTCGAGGCACTACATGCTTTCTCATAAGGTCAACTCTGATCTCGAAATTTAATCCATTGCAATACTTGATGACTCGTCCAACGCTTTCCGGCAGACTTGCCAGATGGTCGATGATATTATTGCAATTCGATATAACTTTCGTGCCTCTTCGTGCCGTAAAGGGACAAGTCTTAGCATACTTCCTCGCAGCACACCCTTTGCGGCGAATCTCCTCTCAATGACGATTTGCCGGATGAACAAAAAATGAGCCTAGAAGACCACGATGATCGACGTTGGGAATTATATTTCGACGGAGCATCTTCGAGCACACAAAGACAAAGAATTGCAAGTGATAGTGCCGGTAAGGCGGGAATCGGATTAATCTTTATAACACCGGAGCGGGGATGTTAAGATACTCCTACCACTTAACGAACCCTGTACAAACAACGAAGCGGAATACGAAGCCCTCATAACGGAGTCGGAATTAACTATTCGAATGGGGATAACGGACATCAACATCTATGGGGATTCACAGTTAATCATTCAACAGATCGTCGGACAGTACAGAATTTTAAAGCCAAAACTCGAGCAATACTTCCAGTACGCCATACAGCTGTTGGAACAGATTCCAAATGTGACAATCTACAAAATTCCCAGAAAAGAAAATGCTTTAGCAGATGCGTTAGCTCGCCTCGCAAAAGAATTTGCCTGTTTGCAAGATGAGTCAGTGGAAGTGTCAGTTCACGGACGTCGGGTCCTATCACGGCTCGACATAGACACAATACACAAATCAGAAAAAGAAAAAGGATCAGTTGCAACAGTGACAGAAAACACAGAAGATTGGCGACAGCCATTAATAGACTACCTGCAAACAGGAAAACTACCAGAAGACAGGTAGCTAGCCCATCAGGTCAAGAAAAGAACTCTGTCCTACGCATTAATAAACAATACATTGTACAGAAGGTCTTTTGATCAATTGTGGCTAAGGTTCCTAAGCGGGTCCGAGGCCCGTGAAATCGTTAAAGAGGTGCATTCAGGACTCTGTGGCGCTCACCAATCGGGTCCGAAGATGAAAATGAAAATTAAAAGACTAGGGTACTACTGGCCCTCGATGATGACCGACTGCATGAAAATCGCCAAGAGCTGTCACCAATGCCAAGTGCACGGAGTGGTTCTACACCAACCTCCAAATGTGCTACATCCGACAATTGCGTCGTGGCCATTTGAATGTTGGGGCACGGATATAGTGGGTCCAATAGAACCACCATCTTCAAAGGGACATCGCTTCATTCTTGCGGCTACATATTACTTTTCCAAGTGGGCACAGGCAGTTCCACTCAGAGAAGTTAAAGCACACCACGTGCTACAGTTTTTCAAGAACCAAGTTGTCTACCGTTTCGGAGTGCCGCGCGAGATCATCTCGGATAATGGGCCGGCATTCGAAGCACACAAATCAACAATTTTGTCGGGAGACACGGAATCGACCGGCGATATTCAACAATTTACTACCCAAGAGCAAACGTCCCGTACTGAGGCTTTTAATAAAACTCTTGTTCAAATCTTAAAGAAAACCCCGGACGATAATAAGAGAAATTGGCACGAGAAGTTGTTAGAAGCCTTATGGGCCAACCGGACAACCCTCAGAACTCCTACTCAAGCTACACCTTACGCTCTGGTGTATGGATCCGAGGCAGTGTTACCTTTAGAGGTTCAGCTTTCTTCACTCAGAATTCCAGTTGCAAATAAGATCACGACAGAAGAGAATGCCAAACTACGACTAGAAGAATTAGAAAGCCTGGAAGGGAAAAGACTTGCAGCACAACAGAACTTAGAATTATACCAAGCTAAGATGGTTCAAGCCCATGACAGACTGGTCCGCCCAAGAACCTTCAAAGTTGGTGACTTAGTTCTCGTTCTCAAGAGACCTATTCTTGCGCACTGCAAGATAGGAGGAAAATTTGAACCCACTTGGGAAGGGCCGTTTGTGGTTGAAGCAGTATACTTAGGAGGTTCCTACCAGTTAGTGAATTGTTAGGGAGAACGACATATGCTTCCGATCAACGGACGATACTTGAAAAAATATTACGCTACCTGATGTTTCGAAGGAATGGATCTTTCATCCCTAGAAGCACGGGTGAAGTAATTACTTATGACTGGGTCCGAACCCAAAAGTAATAAAAATGTGCTAAAATAAATAAAATCATGATAATAAAATTTTCCTTGTTTTCTCTTCCATATCAAGATCTTTTTCCTGATCTTTTCCCACTTCATTCCTGTTAAATTTAAAAATACAAAAAGTAATAAAAAAAGTTTTTGTCTTTAATAAACATTTTCTTAATGTTCTTGTTCTTAGTACAGCCCCTGATCCTTTTCCTTGTCTTTTCGCAGGGAAATGTCGAACGGGCGGTTGGTCTTGAACTTTATAAATGGCGTAAGCCTTGCACTGGATGAAAAGTGGGTAAAAGATGGAGCGATAATCGAGATTGACTCGGACTTCGCACCAGCAGGCCTGCTGTACGAGGAAAGTGACTGGATCCCAGTTGACCGAGAGGAACTGCCCGAGCAAACAGGTGATGAAAGTTGGTGGCCCAAGCCACCAATCCGACGACGAACAAAAGAAAGGCAAACACTGAAGAAGATAAGAAAATCAAGTCTGTAGTCGCTACAGCAGAGGGCAGGCTTGTCAGCGTCGCGCCCACAGAGATTCAAGAAGTTTGAAGAGCTACTCTCCCAGCAACGCAACGAAGAAATAAGAATAGTCGTATCCGTAAGATGTTAACCAAACTAGCGACGGACCGGCGCGACGAGGCGATTGCTACTGCCGATACATACACTTCGAGGACACCGGTTCATCGGGAACTCGAAGAAAGGAGGCCGGCTCCTAGGATAACGAAAGGACCAAGGAAATCTCACGAAGATCGGAAGAAAGAAGGCTACCACGCTACCGGATAGAACCACCGGTAATGCATGACCTTGTTGCGAAGCAACCCCGGGGGATGTCCCGACGGACATCATCCCCGAGGAGTTGAGGTATGCAGGAGAACGTGAAGGGATTGAGCCGTATATCCCACAATACGTCACCAGGCCTCGCCATTTGCAGATTATTCCGGAATACGAGCTGGAAAGATTGCAGAATGTCTAAAAGAAAACCTTTGAATACTTCGAGAGAATCGAAGGCGAAGGATCGATATACTTAGAAGGCCTCGAGCTACATACGGACGTATTCTCGGAATATGAACAACAACAAATCGTGGATTGCATGCGGGATTTGAAAAGAATGGGCCGAGCATGCCGCCTAAGGGAAAACACCTACTCAGAACCCCGGAGATGGATGCCGGGGAAAGGAAGAATTACAATACGATGTGGATCTTTGTTACAACTTTGCGGAAGACGAGGAAGGAAACCCTCCGGGAATACTCCGTCATGGTCAAGTGGATCTGATGCCATTAGTCATCAAGAGAATTGTAAAGAAATTGATAACATGGAGGGTATTGCCAGCAGATTGCATACCCAATAGCTGCATTATTAACATCTACAAGCAGGGTGACTGCATACCCCCGCACATAGATCACCACGACTTTGTCGGACCTTTACGCACGGTCTCTTTCCCGAACGAGTGTAACATCATGTTTGGATCGACCTCCGGATAGCGAGCCCGGGTGAGTTCCGAGGGCCGGTGAAGATACCGTTACCGGTAGGTTCCGTCATGATGCGAAGGGAAACGGAGCGAGATATCGCTAAGCATTGCATACCGGGAGTACCGGTGAAGCGGATCTCGGTTACTTTCGGGAGGATGGACGACGGGAAGACACCTTACCATTTCCGACCGGACCGGAGCTAGAGAGCCTCCGGCCTTACGAGCTGTGAGCAACATGGAAAATATCACACCTCCAACGTACATCCATACGACATCCTTGCCAAGGATGGCTTGGAAGGTGATGTTATTGACCATGTACCCCACTATTCAGACATGGATTTTTGACAGATGCTTCTTTGGATGGATCGACAAAGATCATACATAGTCCATTTTTAGTCTACATGGATTGTATGAGATGTATTCCAGATCGAGTTGTATGATGTATCTTCGACATGATTGGAATGAAAGTGACCATGTCACATTTTTGGCCTTCACCTCTTTTGTGCAAATTGACTGGAAAACGCCATTAAAGTTAAATGAACTTCGAACAAAGAACAGAAAAGAAACAAAAAAAAGAGAATAAAAAGAAAACTTTCCTTAAAAATCTAGAAATGATGAACACCAAATTCACACGAACATTAAATAAACGATAAAATAAAATTTGAATCATTAAAGGACAAACAAAATGACCACAAATTTTCAATCAAATTCAAATTCAATCTTTCCAAATTTCAAATCCAATCTCAATCAAATTCAAATTCAATCTTTCCAAATTTCAAATCAAATCTCAATCAAATTCAAATTCAATCCTTCCAAATCTCAAATCAAATTTCAAATCAAATTTCAATCGAGTTCAAACTCAACCTTCCAAATCTGAAATCCAATCCATTCTACCCTCTCCCTTGTTTGGGATGGAAGCGGTTGATTCCATTGACACGGATCGAATCTGGTGGCGAGGAATTATATCCAATCCAAACCAGTGACTTCCGATCAACTCTTTTGAACGGGATATGTGACATCTACATATTCCCTCCTAATCTATTTCCTTCCATGGAAGTCTTTTACAACTTTCATGAAATTCTCGAAACACCAAAATCCCACACTTTTCAAATCAACACTACAAATCTTTGCAAAGTCAATGACTATTCAAAAATCAAACATTTGGGGTCGAGGATTTTACGTCTGAGACTGCATTGCTTTAGGTTCTTTCCCTATCGCAATGAAATACATCAAAAATCAAACTTTTGGTGTCGAGGATTTTACATCTGAGACTGCATTGCTTTAGGTTCTTTCCCTATCACGATGAAATACATCAAAAATCAAACTTTGGGGGTCGAGGATTTTACATCTGAGACTGCATTGCTTTAGGTTCTTTCCCTATCGCAATGAAATACATCAAAATCAAACTTTTGGGGTCGAGGATTTTACATACGAGACTCGCATTGCTTTAGGTTCTTTCCCTATCGCGATGAAATACATCAAAATCAAACTTTTGGGGTCGAGGATTTTACATCCGAGACTGCATTGCTTTAGGTTCTTTCCCTATCGCCATGAAATACATCAAAATCAAACTTTTGGGGTCGAGGATTTTACATCCGAGACTGCATTGCTTTAGGTTCTTTCCCTATCACAATGAAATACATCAAAATCAAACTTTTAGGGCCGAGGATTTTACATCCGAGACTGCATTGCTTTAGGATTCTTTCCCTATTGCAATGAAATACACCAAAATCAAACTCTTGAGGTTAAGGATTTTACATCCGATACCGCATTGCTACGAGATTTCTCCTCATTGCAATGATTCAATCCAATCAATTCAATTTTCTTTTGAGGTTCGAGATGTTACATCTAAAACCTCGAAATTCCATTTCAAATCAAATCCCTTCAAATTAATTTTGACAAACTTCAATTTAAATTAAAACTCCAAATTGAAATCTAAGCTCACACATCAAAACTTAAATTGAAACAAAATTAAATCTAAATTGAAATTCCCCCAGATCATGCGATTTGGGATTCACCTCCTTTTCCTTTCCCCAGCAAGAGTTCAGGGATCTCCAGTCTCAGAGATATACTTGACACTCCCCAGCGGAAACTCTTCTACTTCGTCCTAAGTTGGTCACTTGGACATCTGTGTTGGTTTTGTTGATCTTTTCGGTCAATGCCAATACGCGCGGTGTGCTTGTTTAGCTCACCACACCTATTGGGGGTCCATTTGTTGACCTCATTTTTGATGAGGTCTTCTCTTCTTCTTTTTAGTACTTAGGATCTAGCCTTAAGCTTTTCCTTTGACTATCTTAGAGGACTAGAGTTGGGACCCACCACTTAGAAACCCAAACCACTTCTTAACTCCCTGCAAACTCTACAAGCTTGACTATAGACCCTTAATCACCTAGAGGGTTGAAATCGAATGTGGAAGTTTAAAGGATGAGTTCCTATAGGACTCTTTGGCCTTAGGACCGCCACAGGTGGCACAGTGCGGTGAAGGGCTGACTTACACACACACTACACTCACACACTACACTTGCACACACCTCCTAAAATCACACACCTATACCTAACTTGACCTCCGACTCATGTAGGTGATTCGCATGGATGGTCCTTAACCCCGAGCCCTTGCGCAAGAGGTTAGGAACAACATATTGGATGCCTCAAATGAGTCCCTTCATGGCTCATGTGAGCTTGATATGGCTTCATGGCTCAACCAAAATGATTTCATTCCATTTATATTCACCCAATCTTCATTTTTCCAAATTTTCAATTTTTGACCCTCGGGACCCTACACCCGCTCAGCCTACCCAAAACCCTTGAACCTACCCAAAATTTGCAAAATCACCAAATTGCCCAAAATTCCTCAAAAAAAATCCCAAACATTTCCACATCACTCAAATTGATCATCCATACCCAAAAATACCAAGAATTAAAAAAATACCTCCCAATACCCTCCAAATACCCAAAATACCCCCCTTGACCCAAAAATCCAAAAAATTCAGAAAATTTCCAGAAAATTCCAGAAAATCCCAAATATTTCCAATTTCATTTTGTCCAACTACACCAAGGGCCAATTTTGTCAATTTACCCCACGTTTGTCAAAACCCCCAATTTGACCCATTTTAACCCTAAGTGAACCCTATGTCAAACCAAACCTACCCAATTGGCCCAAATTCTGGTCCAATTCAATTCTAAACTTCAATTCAACATTCCCAACACCAATATAGACCAAATACAAGTCCAATTTGATTGACATTTGGATCCAATTTTACTTTTGGCCTTAAAGCCCAATTTGGACCCATGACCCAAACCTAACCCAAACTCACCCAATTCAACTCCAATTAACCACAAATCTTTTCTAAACCTTCCTTAACATCCCTACAAACAAAACCCTAACATGATTTACCCAAAATGTAGATCCAAACCCCACTTAAATCCAACCCAAAGCTAAAAGGCCCAATTTTGACCTAAACCCAAACCTAACCCAAATAAGCCCAAACCCCAAAATCAAAACCCAACCAAAGCCAAAACCTCTTTCAAACACTCCCATAAACATTTCCCAACATTTATTTTACACCAATTTCAATCCTAGCCCAACATTGGCCCAAGTTAACCCAATTTGACCTATATTGGCCCATTTACCAAAGAAGCCCAAATTCAACCCAATTCAAACCCAAATCACTCCCAATTTGCTTCAAGTCACTCATGACACATCCATGAGCTAAACCCAACAATTATTTGGCCCAAACTTCTACAAAATTTCCATCCATAAATTTATTTTTAAACCAAAAGCCCACTTACATGAAACCTTCCTAAAACCCCAAGTTTTATACTAAAGCCCATAGGACAATTCTTCTCATCATGCCCTTAATTAAAATCAATCCCTAAGTTTGAAAATTCATCATGAAGCCATTCCAAATTAAGCCCCATACAAATTCCCATCAAAATACCAAAATTTTTCTTAAATCCATTTCCATGAAATTGACTTAACTTTTCCCAAGCCAAAGGTGAGCCATGAAGCCATGCATGAGCCACATGGGAGCCATGGAATCTACTTTCCACCTCACCATACCCAAGATGGCAAGAGGAGGAGGCCCTTTCCATATTCTCTTAAGAGTGATTAACCACTTCCATGACTCCACTAAACCATGCTTAAACTTAATTGTACTTGGATTGTGACTTGACCCCACTAATCAAGCTGAGCCAAGTGACTTTCCCTTCAGCCCAAATTGGCCTTGGAGGGTGAACCTAACCCAAAACCAAGGGTTGACCCATTTAGACCCAAAACTAGCCCTTTCCCATTCCATTTTGATTCAAACCCTTTACACATGTCCATGGCCAATTGACTGCACAAACCTCCAGCCCTGACCCACCTGGACCTGAGGGTGACCCATGCCTGCCGGCCAGCCGCCTGGGTCGCCGGAAAACACCATGGCCGAGAGCTCACATGTGAGCCAACTTTGGAATTCTCCCTTGCTGAGCCGCCCCATGCCCAATGGTCACCATGGCTGTTCTTCCCATGCCTGGAGCGGCTCGATCCCAAGCCCTAACTCTCCCTGGGAGGCCCTCCACCCTCCTCTATTTAAACACCACCCCCTCACGGCCATGAGAGGAGAGTTGCACAAACCTTGCCGAAGCTCTGCAAAAATTGTTCCAGACCCTTCTCCATTCTTAGAGCAGATGATCCCAGGTGTCGATTTGCCTCTAATCCCCACCAACGAACCCGATTTCTAAGCCGAAATTTCACCCAAAACCGGGACACTTCTCCACGAGTGGGTCAATCCTCAAATTGATTGGTCCTACACCTTCACCGGACCAAGAGAAGGAGTCCACCGGCAAAAGCCCCATCTCCGAGGCCACCTAGTTGCTCCGGCCTCCGAGCTTTGTGATCGGGCGTGGTCGAAATCCTACCTGAGCAATTCACTGGACCGGGAGACTTCATCCGAAGCTCTGCGGGATCCAATCGAAGGTGACACAACCCTCGGATTGAAGCCACACTTC
The DNA here is from genome assembly GCA_022702705.1 of Papilionanthe hookeriana x Papilionanthe teres. NCBI lineage: Eukaryota > Viridiplantae > Streptophyta > Magnoliopsida > Asparagales > Orchidaceae > Papilionanthe > Papilionanthe hookeriana x Papilionanthe teres. The sequence goes on along the minus strand of CM040431.1, from coordinate 98,722,150 downwards.
TCTGAGCAAAGGTATGAGCTAATTCTTCATCCCAAGCTTCTGGAGATTCTCCATTTCAAATGCTTTAATTTCAATGCATGATCACCGTATAGATGTATTCGTCTCTTCAAGACAAATCCATAGAGCTTAAGAACACGAAAATCCATTGAGTATTGAGTGAGATATTAGGGATTTAGTGTGGACCGCTCTCGGGTGAGGATGCTTGGGGACGATGAACGGATGTCGTCCATTTAATACACGCGGGGACGGACGGCCAGGATTGCGTCGGATCAGGAGATGCAACGACACAGCGGGGCCCCGGAGGGCTGAGTCAGATGGCGGCGTCGAATTGGGGGCGACACGCGGCGTTTCGGAGCTGCTGAGGATGACGCGGCGCCGCGTGGATAAATAGAAAATTAGGGTATTTTTCTATTTATTTAATTCCCTAAACTTGAAAAATCCATAATTTTGTGTAGGAAAATCAGAAAAATAAAATAAAAATACCCTCTTGCTCAGTGAACAGAGGAGAATAATGTGGAAAAGAAATTATTTAATTTCATCAAGTATTTTATTTTTAATGATTTATTTCCCTTCTGCATTGTTTTAATTCTCCATGCATATAGGAAATTCACCATGGCATGATACCATAGGGCTTTTGAAGCCTCTGAATTTGGGAACATTCACCGAATTTTCCAAAGTCAGAGGCCATCCCTATGAGAAGTTATTGATTTTTCAAATTCATGTTACTGTTTTGAGTATTTTAATTCCAATAATTAGCATGTTGTGAAATAAATTCTAGGAAAATTTGGTGATGTCTCTTATGACTAGAGGACCCTAGGAAAAATAGGTTTTAGATTAGTTTATTTAAAATAACCCTAATTGGCTTAAACAACCAAAATAGATCCTTAATTAATTAGAGTTAACCATATATCAAATTGACTTGAAATCAATTCTCCACTGACTTTTAGGATCAGAGGAACACACCATAAAAATTTGAAGTCAATTGGACTTGGTTAGCCCTACTAAATGGGTTGATTAAGCCATTTAGCCATTTTAAACTTTAAAAATTCATAACTTTCAAAATACCTTTCAAAAATTCACCAAATTGGTTTTGGAGCCTCTCGATATCAGGGGAATTTAAGAAAATTAAAATTTCAATTTTCTAAAAAGTTGATTTTTTAGTATTATTTTAATATTTTAATAAATAAAAAATAATAAAAATCACAAAAATAATAAAATTCACCAAAATGTCACATTTCAAATTTTAATCACTTAGGAACAAATCCCATATTTTTCTTAGGTCTATTTAATGAGATATTAAATATTAAAGCCCTGGGGCAATTTTAAAATTAAAAAAATGTATTTTTTAGCATTTTCACTAAAATAATTATAATAAATCAAAGAAAAATCAGAAAATTACAAAAACTGATTCTCTGATTTCCTTGATATCAGAGAGATTTTTGAAAAATATAAAATTCATTTTTCAACCCTTACTTTATTTTTAAATTAATTAATACTCCAAAATTTAAAATAATTATAATAAGAACGATATAATTCAAAAAATCACCAAAATTGGTCCAAGTGGTCCTCTAGTTATTAGGAATGTCCCATAATTTTCTTAAAGACAGAAACTCTCCCTTGGTCATGTTATCAAATTTTCCTTGGAAATTCCTATTTTCCACCAAAAATAATTATATAAATAAATTAAATACAGAAAAAATCACATTTTCTTCTCTCATATCTTTATTGACATATGAGTGAAGTCACATAAAAATTTCAAGTTTATTTAAGTTCAATTTAGTGAGTTATGAAATTATTAAGCTTGAAGGGCAAAATGGTAATTAAAATTTTAACCCTTAATTAAAAATTTAGGTTTAATAAAATTAAAAAGTAAAATATTTGATCTTAATCTGATTTGGATGATTGAAATTTAAATAATTAAAGGGTAGAAACCTACTAAACAAATTAAAATAATTGAAATAAACCTTAATTAAATAATTGATTAAATTTGGAAGAATAATAAAATTGGAATTATTAAAATAGGGATATTATTAGGAAGAGATTTATTCTTTAATTTAAAAATCACTAAATTAATCATCTCAATAATATTTAATTCCTAATTAAAATGATAATTCAAATTTAAGTTTTAAAATGTTAAAGGACTTAATCATAAAAATTAAATTAAAAAGTTAAATTATTAAACTCTTTTTAAATTTTCAATTAAATTAAAATTAAAAATAAAATTAAATTAAAGGTTAAATTAAATTAAATCAAACAAAATAAATAAATTAAATTAAATTAAAAAAATAAAATAAATTAAATTAAATTAAACTAAATTAAAAAATATTAAATTAAATTAAATTAAATTAAATTAAAACATATTAAATTAAATTAAATTAAATTGAATTAATAAATTAAATTAAAATAAATTAAATTAAATTAAATTAAATTAAATAAATAAATTAAAATTAAATTAAATAAATAAATTAAATTAAATTAAATTAAACTAAATTAAAAAATATTAAATTAAATTAAATTAAATTAAATTAAAACATATTAAATTAAATTAAATTAAATTAAATTAAAATTAAACCAAATTAAATTAAATCAAAGGAAATTAAATCAAATTAAATTAAATTAATTCATATCAAATCAAACTAAATTGAATTAAATTAAATTAAGTAATAGAATTAAGTTAAAATTAAAATCAAGTTAAATTAAATCAAAATTGAAACTAAACTAAATTAAATTAAATTAAAGTTAAATTAAATTGAATTAAAAAAAATAACATCACCTAAGACATAAAGAAATTCAAAAATAAAAATGAAGCAACTTGAACACTATTCCAAATTTAAACCCGTTAACTGAAATTAAATCATAAGCCATTTGAACATCAATTTGCCGTCGAAAGCTTTTGTTGTCATAACTCCTAAATAGAACATTAAATGAAATGTTACTTCCCTCATAGGATATTAAAATGTCCCAGTTCACTGAGTAAGATAACAACAAAACTTGAATTCCCGGACGATTAATTCATTTGTATGATTGAATTCATTTAGACTTAAAACAATTCTAACAATATTGAAAAGATGTTTAAGATTCTTCTTAAGCACTTCCTCAATATGATAGGATGTTTATAAGAATAACTAAATTTAATTATTCTTTGATGAAGAAAATCGTCTTCAAACCAAAACACAAGAACCTAGACGTCATAGGAAATGACTAGCTATAGGACTAGGAACTTGGTAGAAAACCATAACCCTTCCCTTAGCTTTACCTAGGAACTTGCTTAAATATTCTAATTATATTTTAAGTGCAGCTTGGGATGACGGGAAGACCCTCCAGGTACGCTTTTATTTTATTGCGATTTACTTTATTGCAATTTACTTAATCGCATCGCACTTACTTTTTCTTGCATGATAAACAACTGTTGCATGAAAACCCACACCTTTAGGATAGTCCCTAAAACTGAAACCAAAACTAAATTAAAAGTCATTGCAAGATAAAATTCACCGCCACAACATTTCAAAATATAAAACAACTCAAACTTTAATCACAAACAGAACACAAAACTACAATTACAACTAAATTAAAACGTCCTGTTGGATGATCGGGAATACCTCGGATGATGTAACCTACGTGTTGCTAACGGGATTTCCCACGGTCTAAATGAAAGTGTGGAACTCATTCGATTGAGTTTAGCAAATTCATCCGGACTAAGTGAATCCGATAAAAATAACGATGCCGGAAGGATGGAACCGTGGGATCTTAACCGGTGTCGTTATAATTCACTTTAAGATTTGTTTTAATTAAAATACAAAGAACACTTGGAAATTAAGATTCTCTCTAAAACAAAACACTTTTCTCATCTCCTGATTTATGACTTCTATAACTAAACCTCTGCAACAACAAGGAGCTCGGAGCATGGTGGGCAGCACGGCCATCGTCATCAGCAAAACCTGAGTCTATTCCAGCAAAACATTCCTAGAATTAAACAACAAAGCCATAGGACTTCGAGGTAGTTTGCCTAGTGCAACATAAATCCTCAACCTTTTGTTAGGCATTTGCATTGCAAATTAAGTCCTAACCGGACTTAGGATTCCGATGTAGTCGTTCGGTACGACATAAACCCTCATAACTTCAAGGCTATTTGTATGATTCTATCATATAAATATAAGTCCTAATTAATTAAAATTGGCAAGATTGAAATATCAGATAAACATTAGGACTTTCCTAAATTCAAGCCAAATAATAGGATAGTCGGGAAATTACCGAAGTTCGCTTCGAATCTGTGATTTCTCCTACTTTTCTTCCTTTGAATTCCCAAAACAAAATGTCCCAAATTTGATCCATTCCCTATTGAAATTCCAAAATTCAATCCTTTGAAAACCTTAAACTTTGAAATTCTTGAGAGCAGAATTAATGATTATTATCGAGAGTTTTCTTAGGTGATTCCCGTCACTTAAGATGTAATTAACTATAGGGGCTTGCCCTTATAGGGAATTTAAAGAACCCAGATAATATAAACCCTGTTTAATGCTTTCATATTAAGCAGAGGGAATTTGTCGGCTTATAAAATTGGTTCGCGAGATCAAACGGATGTCACTAAATCTTCTAGTTTATTTAATCGAGCCCCATCGTCAAGCAGTGTGCCTATTCTTCGGGATGGATACACGGTTTGTGGTGCGGTGCTCGTTTATATAAACTATTTGGGATGTGAGATCGGTTTGATTTCATATCTTAAAATCTTCAATTTTAAAATCATTTTTAAAATCAAATACTAATTTTCAAATTAATTATTTAAATTAAATTAAAAATTCGCCGACAATTTCTGTAGGCGACCCCTTTTCAAAATAAAACACACAACCTAAAAATATGCCGACAAATTTCTGGCGACTCCGCTGGGGATTATTCCTCTCTCCATTATAATCAGATAATTCTGCTTTCAAAATCGGTAATGCATCCATGTCCTTAATGGATCAAACTACCCTTCTTTCCGTTGGGGTACTATGTTCATTTCTACCTTGAACAAGTATAGCCAACATTCTCTCGGATTTAGGAGCCACTGTTTAGACACCCCTAAACGAGAGAGGTTCCGAGATCCTTTTACCTCATTCCGAGGTGGGGTGGACCCCCAATAGGTGTTAGTTTAGGAGTGATCCTCCGAGTCGAGAAGTCTTGCATAAGACATTCTTTTCCTTTCCAACTCTGAATCGGATTCCTTACCTTCTCTACACCTTTGAACATTCCGTTCTAAATAAACAAACCCTCTAATAAATGACTCTTTTAACAAATAACTCCTTCTTATAAATACATGAACAAGAATGTGTTCGGACTCTTTTCGATTCCTTTCTTTTCGTCCTGATGAGAAGAAGCATAACTTGGGACTGACAATCAGAATCTACCCTGTAGAAATGGAAGCTCCAAAGCTGATTTTCTCCTTCACCAATAGATTCGACTTCGCTGTTTACAAGGATGAGCCGCCCGACAATGGGATCATCCGGTTTGGACAAGGATTCGAGAACACAAATGTCAAGATCACCGACGTTTCCCTTTTTGCATTGACAAACAGAGTATCTGAAGCTGAGAAGCCGTTGATCGAGTTCAACCTTAGGTCAACTCAAGAGTTTCCGCCCTGCAAAAGATTCCAGCCGAGAGGAGCACTCGCCGTCCGCGGGAGGACCGTTCTTGCTACCCCCACTCGGTCTAGTTGTCTCTGCACCTACCCCGGCTTCTGCCAGATTAAAGTGGAAGGAAATCCAGAACTTTGGTGAACCTGCTACCGTGGAGGGTACAGACTTTCCTGTGAGACCTTCTGTTATTGAAATCGTGTCCAGCTCAAGAATTCCATCACTAACACGGATCCAAAGAAGGAACAGAAGTAGGAAGATTGCCAGGAAGGCCAGAGCTGCCGAAGTTGCTTTCTGGAGGAAATCCCGAAATCCACGAGTACACACCACTACCCGAATACATACCATTACCCGAAGACACACCTTTTTGGAAGGAAGTAGATTCCATCCCTTTTCGCCTCGGTGACGAGGAAAATGTCCGCGAGGATTGTTTCTACATTACCTCGACCGAGCATACTATGACCACGACGAGGAAGAAAAGGGCTAGGATCACGCCATTTGCCCGACTACAGACTGTGATCGAGAAGCTAGCAAAGAAAGAGAAATGCCCCGTATCGAAGATTCTAAGAAGGATAGGGCGGGTGCCAGTCAAATCCCGTCTAGGGCCGCGAGTAGAACCTGCCATCATTACGGAAAAGCCAAATAAAAGGATGAAGGCTAGTCCGCCTATCGTTGTTTCAGGGTTACAGATTAGGGAGGATACCACCTTCCAGCATTTGGCTGACAGACCATCCGGTCCTAGACCTTCTGCTGCTAGAAGGATTGTATGGCGTCCCACTACTGAATAGTTAAGATTGAAACAACAGCCCGAGAAGGAAAGTCTCGTCAGGAGACTTGAATCTGAAGAAAGCGCCACTACAGTAAAGGGGACTCGTGAGAAGGGAACCCGGCAGCTATCACACGATAACTGCGAGGATGCACAGAAAAGACCGCTAGAGGATGCTATGGAAAAGTTGAGGACTGATATTCGACGACTAGCAAAAGAAAGAGAAGAGAAATTCGGAGACGAAATCGATTCATCGGAATTCATGGACGATGAGTATGCAGAAATCAACATGGTCGAAACACGAGCTTCGTCAGCTTTACAAGGTGCTCCTGTAGCCGCAGAAAGAGAGGAGCCGGAAATGATGAGAAGACAGCTTCAAGAGAAAGACGATACGATAGCCCAGATGGCGAAGAGGATGGAAGAGATGGCTATAGCCATAGCCACTCTCCAGAGTCAAGTGCAACCCCAAAGAGAGACGCCCCCAGAGGTCATTCACATTGTGGACGGAGGAAAGGAGATTACATCTGTCAACGGGGATGATCAGCTAAAGAAAGATACAACACAAAGCATGATTCCAGAGAAGGATATCAAGAGCTTGGTCAAACAGCAGGTGCGAGAAGCCTTAGCACAATCAAAGAGCGGGACATCCATTCGGACGGGTAGACCTTACCCGGAAGAATTCGACGCTGTCCAGTACCCAAAAGGCTTCGTACCACCTCTGTTCAAGACCATTGATGGAACCGGGAATCCCCGACAGCATGTTGCACACTTTCGTGCCAGTTGTTGCAATGCCGGCGGGAGCGATGCATTACTCTTCCGACAGTTCATCAGCAGCCTGTCAGGAATCGCCTTCGATTGGTATGCAGAATTACCGAATGGTTCAGTGAAGACGTTCTCAGAGCTAGAAAACCTCTTCATCAAGCGATTCGCCGGAGCTCAGCACCACATCACTATAGGTGATTTAGTGGTAGAGAAGCAGACGCCGAACGAAACTTTGGTGGATTACATACTTCGATGGAGGAATCTAAGTATTTAGTGTGAACCACAATTACAAGAACAACATGCAATCGGCATCTTACTTAAAAGCATTCACGGCCCGATAGCACTTCTCCTCAAAGGATTCACTATTAAGACTTTCGAGAAGTTGTTAAGCAAGGCCGGGAGCTTGCAAGAAGAGGCGAAGCAATTAAGTTTCGCCGACAAGATAGACAAGCAAAAGCCTGTGAAGACTTTTGAAAAGAAATCCGGATCGTTGCGGCGGACGACAAAGGCAAGCAAGCCGATACAAATATCGTCCGAACGGCCACAACAACCTCAACGAGTTACCAGGCAACCCCGACCCAGGCTATCGATCATCTCCACAAGTATGAACAACCGCCTCGTCGGCAACATACATTAAGGGAGTTTCCGAGCGGGGAATATCCATTCAAAAATGAGGCGGTGCCAAAGATGTTCCGTAGTCTGATGAAGACTCCAGATTTCCAGCTGCCAGAGCCTAAAAGACCAGAAGAAGTCAACAAGAAAGGTGATCCCAACTTTTTCCCTTACCACCGGATGCTTGGACACAAGATAGAGGATTGCATTAACTTCAAAAGTTGGCTCAATGACAACCTTCAGAAAGGGAATATAACAATCCCGAAGGAGTACATGAAGGAACCCCAGAAAGGAGGTTTCGTCAATGTTGTCTCGACTGATCTCATTGTTCCTATAGATCCCTATACAACTGACGATGGATGGACTACCTGTTGACCTCATTTTTGATGAGGTCTTCCCTTCTTCTTTTTAGTGCTTAGGATCTAGCCTTAGGCTTTTCCTTTGACTATCTTAGAGGACTAGAATTGGGACCCGCCTTTTAGAAATTCAAACCACTTCTAAACTCCCTGCAAACTCCACAAACTTGACCATAGACCCCTAATCACCTAGAGGGTTGAAATCAAATATGGAAGTTTAAAGGATGAGTTCCTATAGGACTCTTTGGCCTTAGGACTGCCCTGGGTGGCCTGGTCTGGTGAAGGGGCTGACTTACACACACATTACACTTATACACTACACTTACACACTACATTTCCACACACTTCCTAAAACCACACCCATACCCAACTTGACCTCCCGACTCATGTAGGTGATTCACATGGATGGTCCTTAACCCCTAAGCCCTCGGCTAAGAGGGTTAGGAACAACATAGTGAATGCCTCAAATGAGTCCTTTCATGGCTCATATGGGCTTGAAATGGCTTCATGGCTTAACCAAAATGATTTCACCCCACCCAAATTCACCCAATCTTCAATTTCCCAAATTTTCAATTTTTGACCCCGGGACCCTACACCTACTAAACCTACCCAAAACCCTTGAAATTACCCAAATTTTTGCAAAATCTCCAAACTACCTAAAATTTTCCAAAATCAATCCCAAACACCTCCACATCACTCAAATTGATCATCCATACCCAAAAATACCAAAAATTCCAAGAAAACCCCCCAATACCCTCCAAATACCCAAAATACCCCTCTTGGCCTAAAAATCCAAAAATTCAGAAAATTCCCAAAAAAAAATTCCAGAAAATCCCAAATATTCCCAATTTCATTTTGTCCAACTACACCATGGGCCAATTTTGTCAATTTACCCTACTTTTGTCAAAACCCCCAAATTGACCCATTTTAACCCAAAGTGGACCCAATGTCAAACCAAACATACCCAATTGACCCCAATTTTGGTCCAATTCAATTCTAAACTTCAATTCAACATTCCCAATACCAATTTAGACCAAATCCAAGTCCAATTTGATTGACATTTGGATCAATTTCACTTTGGGCCTTAAAGCCCAAATTTGGACCCATGACCCAAACTTAACCCAAACTCACCCAATTCAACTCCAATTAACCCCAAATCTTTTCTAAAACTTCCTTAACATCCTCATAAACAAAACACTAACATGATTTGCCCAAGATTTTGACCCAAACCCCACTCAAATTCAACCCAAAATCAAAAAGCCCAATTTTGACCTAAACCCAAATCTAACCCAAATAGGCCCAAACCCCAAAATTAAAACCCAACCAAAGCCAAAACCTCTTTGAAACACTCCCATAAACATTTCTTAACATTTATTTTACATCAATTTCAACCCTAGCCCAACATTGGCCCAAGTTAGCCTAATTTGACCTACATTGGCCCATTTACCAAATAAACCCAAATTCAACCCAATTCAAACCCAAACCACCTTAAATCTATTTCAAATTATTCATGAAACATCCCTAAACCAAAACCAACAACTATTTGGCCCAAACTTCTACAAAAATTCCCATCCATGAACACATCCTTAAACTTAAAAGCCCACTTCCCTTAAACCTTCTTAAAAGCCCATTTCCTTCAAAATTCAAAAGCCCAAATCTACCCTAAAGCCCACATGACATCTCCATTTGTCATCCATTTAATTAAATCCATTACCTAAGTCCTAAAATCATCATTGAATTATTCCAAATGAAGCCTCATGCCAAATCACCCCTAAATACTAAAATTTTCCTTAAATCCATTTCCATGAAATTGACTTTACTTTTCCCAAGCCAAATGGAGCCATGGAGCCATGCATAAGCCATATGCAAGCCATGAGAGCCTCTTTACATGTCACCATGCCATTTTGGGCAAAAGGAGGAGGCTCTTTCCTTAATTCCTAAAGGTGATTAACCACTTCCATGTTTCCACTAAACCATGCTTAAGCCTAATTGTGCTTGGATGGTGACTTGACCCTACCGATTATGCTCGAGCCAAATCACTTTTCCCTCAGCCAAAACCAGGCCTTGGGTGGTGCACCTAGCCCAAATGGGTGGGTTGACCCATTTAGGTTCAAATCTAGCCATGCCCCATTCCACTTTGGATCAAAGCCTTTACACATGTCCATGGCCAATTGATTGCACAAACCTCCAGCCCTGACCCACCTGACCTTGAGGGTGACCCATGCTCGGCCGGCCGGCCACCGGGCCGCCGGAAAACACCATGGCCGAAAGTTCACATGTGAGCCAACATCGAAATTCTCACTTGCTGAGCTGCCCCATCCCCAGTGGCTACCATGGCTGATCTTCTCCTCACCAGAGCAGCTGATCCCAAGCCCTAACTCCCCCTGGGAGGCCTTCCACCCTCTCCTATTTAAACCCCTCACCCTCTCGGCCAAAGGAGAGCCAAGCACAAACCCTGCCGAAACTCTGCCAAAATTGTTCCAAACCCTTCACCATCCTTAGAGCAGTTGATCCCCAGTGTCAATTTGCCCTAATCCCCACCAACAGAGCCCAATTTCTCAACTGAAATTCCACCCAAAACCAGGACACTTTGCCACGGTGAGCCAATCCTCAAATTGATCGGTCCTACACCTTCACTCGGACCAAGAGGAGAGGTTTCCCACCGAAAGCCCCATCTCCGAGCCACCCGGTTGCTCCGGCCTCCAAGCTTTGTGATCGGGCCGTGGTCACTTTCATAGCTAGGCAATTCACTGGACCGGGAGACTTCATCCGGAGCTTGCGGGACCCAATCGAAGGTGCAACAACTCTCGGATTGAAGCCACACTTCTCCGAGCTAAGGTATGAGTTAACTATTCATCCCGAGCTTCGGAGATTCTCCATTTCAAATGCCTTAGTTTCAATGCATGTTAGCCGTATAGATGTGTTCGTCTCTTCAAGACGAATCCATAGAGCATAAGAACATGAAAATCCATTGAGAATCGAGTGAGATCTTAGGGATTTAGTGTGGACGGCTCTCGGGTGAGAACACTTGGGGACGATGAACGGATGCCGTCCATTCGATACACGCGCGCACGGACGGCTCAGATGGCGTCGGACCAGGAGACGGTACGAGAACCGCGGGGCCCGGGCTGCTGACTCAGGTGGCGGCGTCGAATGGGAGCGCGACACGCGGCGTTTCGGAGCTGCTGAGGTTGACGCGGCGCCGCGTGGATAAATAGAAAATTAGGGTATTTTCTTATTTATTTAATTCCCTAAACTTCAAAAATTCATATCTCTGTGTAGAAAAATCAGAAAAATAAAATAAAAATACCCTCTTGCTCGGTGAACGGAGGAGAATAATGTGGAAAAGAAATCATTTAATTTAATTAAGTATTTTATTTTTTATGATTTATTTACTCTCTGCATACATTTAATTCTCCATGCATGTATACAATTCACCATGGCATGAGACCATAGGGCTTTGAAGCCTCCGAACTTGGGAACATTCCCCGAATTTTCCAAGGTCGAGGCCATCTCTCGTGAAGAGTTATTTATTTTTCAAATGCATGTTGCTGTTTTGAGTATTTTAATTCCAAAAATTAGCATGTTGTGAAATAAATTCTAGAAATATTTGATGATGTTCCTTATGACCAGAGAACTCTAGGAAAAATAGGACTTGAGTTAATTCACTCGGATTAACCCTAATCGGCTTAAACACCCAAAATAGGTCTTTAATTAATTAGAGTTAACCAGGCATCAAATTGACTTGAAATCAATTCTCCACTCGACCTTTAGGATCGGAGGAATCTACCATAAAAATTTGAGGTCAATTGGACTTGGTTAGCCCCACTAATTGGGTTGATTAAGTCACTTAGCCATTTTAAACTTTAAAAATTCATAACTTTTAAAATACTTTTCAAAAATTCACCAAATTGGTTTTGGAGCCTCTCTGATATCGAGGAAACCTAAGAAAATTAAAATTTCAATCTTCTAAAAAGTTGATTTTTAATAATATTTTAATATTTTTAATAATTAAAAAATAATAAAAATCACAAAAATAATAAAATTCACCAAAATGTCACATTTTGAATTTTAATCACTTAGGAACAAATCCCACATTTTTCCTAGGTCTATTTAGTGAGATATTAAATTTTAAAGCCCTAGGGTAATTTTAAAATTAAAAAAATGTATTTTCTAGCATTTTCACTAAAATAATTATTATAAATCATAGAAAAATCAGAAAATTGCAAAATTTGTTTCTCTGGTTTCCTTAATATCAGAGAGATTTTTGAAAAATATAAAATCCATTTTTCAACATTTATCTTATTTTTAAATTAATTAACACTCCAAAACTCAAAATAATTATAATAAATAATAATATAATTCAAAAAATCACCAAAATTGGTCCAAGTGCTTCTCTGGTCATTAGGAATGTCCCCTAATTTTCTTAAGGACAGAAACTTTTCCTTGGTCATGTTATCAAATTTTCCTTGAAAATCTCTATTTTTCACCGAAAATAATTATATAAATAAATTAAATACAGAAAAATCACATTTTCTCCTCTCATGTCTTTATTGACATATGAGCAAAGTCACATAAAAATTTCAAGTTCATTTGAGTTCAATTTAGTGAGTTATGAAATTATTAAGCTTAAAGGGTAAAATGGTAATTAAAATCTTTAATCCTTAATTAAAACTTTAGGTTCAATAAAAAATCAACAAGTAAAATATTTGATCCTAATCTGATTTGGATGATTGAAATTTAAATAATTAAAGGGTAGAAACCCATTAAATAATTTTAAAATGATCAAACTTTAATTAAATAATAGATTAAATTTGGAAGAATAATAAAATTGGAATTATTAAAATAAGGGATCTTTATTAGGAAGAGATTTATTCTTTAATTTAAAAAATCCCTAAATTAATTATATCAACTAATACTCAATTTTTAATTAAAATGATAACTCAAATTTAAAATATTAAAAGACTTAATTTCAATTAAAATTAAAAATAAAGTAAATTAAAGATAAATTAAATTAAGATTAAATTTAAAAGTTAAATTAAATTAAATAATTAAATTATATTAAATTAAACAATTAAATTAAATTAATTAAAATTAAATTAAATTAAATCAAACAATTAAATTAAATTAAATTAAAATTAAATTAAATTAAATTAAACAATTAAATTAAATTAAATTAAATAATTAAAATTAAATTAAATTAAATTAAATAATTAAATTAAAGTTAAATCAAATCAAATTAATTAAACACCAAGTCAAATTAAATTGAATTATGTTAAACTAAATTAAAACTCAATTAAATTAAGTTAAATTAAATATAACATCACCTAAGACATAAAAGAAATTAAATATAAAACAACTCGAACACTATTCCAAATTTAAACTCTTTAACTTAAATCAAGTCATTTGAATACTAATTTACCCTTGAAAGCTTTGATTATTGTAACTCCTAAATGAAACATTAAATGGAGTGTTACTTCACTCATAGGATATTCAAATGTCCTAGTTCATCGAGCAAGTTAACAAGACTTGAAAACCTCGGACGATCGATTCATTTATATAATTAAATTCATTTGGACTTAAAATAATTCTAGAAATATTGAAAAGATGTTTAAGATCCTTCTTAAGCACTTCCTCAATATGATAGGATATTTTTAAGAACAATTGAATTTGATTATTCTTTGATGAAGAAAATCGTCCTTAAACCAAAACACAAAGAACCTAGACGTCATAGGAGATGACTAGCTATAGGATTAGGAATTTGGTAGAAAACCATAACCTTTCCCCTAGCTTTACCTAGGAACTTGTTTAAATATTCTAATTGTGTTTTAAGTGCAGCTTGGGATTACGGGAAGACCCTCCGTGTACGCTTTTATTTTATTGCAATTTACTTTCTTGCAATTTACTTTCTTGCAATTTACTTTCTTGCAATTTACTTTATTGCAAATGCGTTTTACTTTTCTTGCATGATAAAACAACAGTTGCATGAAAACCCACACCTTTAGGATAGCCCCTAAAACTGAAACCAAAATTAAGTTAAAAGTCATTGCAAGATAAAATTCACCGCCACAACATTTCAAAATATAAAACAACTCAAAATTTAATCACAAACAGAACACAAAACTACAATTACAACTAAATTAAGACGTCCTGTTGGATGATCGGGAATACCTCGGATGATGTAACCTACGTGTTGCTAACGGGATTTCCCACGGTCTAAATGAAAGTGTGGAACTCATTCAATTGAGTTTAGCAAATTCATCTGGACTAAGTGAATCCGATAAAAATAACGATGCCGGAAGGATGGAACCGTGGGATCTTAACCGGTGTCGTTATAATCAACTTTAAGATTTGTTTTAATTAAAACACAAAAAACACTTGGAAATTAAGATTTTCTCTAAACCAAAACACTTCTCTCATCCCCTGATTTATGATTTCTAAAACTAAACCTCTGCAACAACAAGGAGCTCGGAGCATGGTGGGCAAGCACGACCATCGTCATCAGCAAAACCTGAGTCTATTTCAGCAAAACTTTCCTAGAATTAAAACAACCAAGCCATAGGACTTCGAGGTAGCTTGCCTAGTGCAACATAAATCCTCAACTCTTCGTTAGGCATTTGCATTGCAAATTAAGCCCTAACCGGTCTTAGGATTCCGAGGTAGTCGTCCGATACGACAATAAACCCTCACATCTTCTAAAGCTATTTGTTTGATTTTATCATACAAATATAAGCCCTAATTAATTAAAATTGACAAGATTGAAATACTAAATAAACATTAGGACTTTCCTAAATTCAAGCCAAACAATAGGATAGTCGGGAAATTATCGAAGTTCACTTCGAATCAGTGATTTCTCCTACCTCTCTTCCTTTGGATTCACAAAACAAAATGTTCCAAAATTTGATCCATTCCCTATTGAAACTTCAAAATTCAATCTTTGAAAACCTTAAACTTTGAAATTCTTGAGAGCGGAATCATTGATTATTATCGAGAGTTTTCTTAGGTGATTCCCGTCACTTAAGATGTAATTAACTATAGGGGCTTGCCCTTATAGGGAATTTTAAAGAACCTGTGTAATATAAACCACTGTTTAATGTTTTCATATTAAGCGGGGAAACTTGTCGGCTTATAAAATTGGTTCACGAGACCAAACGGATGTCACAAATCTTCTAGTTTATTTAATCGAGCCCCACCATCAAGCGCTGTGTCTATCCTTAGGGATAGATACACGGTTTGTGGTGTGGTATTCGTTTATATAAACTATTTGGGATGTGAGATCAGTTTGATTTCATATCTTAAAATTTTTCAAACTTAAAATTATTTTCAAAATCAAATACTACTTTTCAATTTATTTATTTAAACTAAATTAAAAAAATTGCCGACAACTTCTGTTAGGCGACCCCTCTTCAAAATAAAACACGACCTAAAAAATAATGCCGACACTACCGCTTGGACAATGTCTTCGAAGAAGATTTTAGACAGCATCTAAACCTCTTCGGTGCGAGCTTCAATTCAGAGTTCGAAACTTGTCAAGTCAGCACTATCACTTGCGATAGAAGAACCACCTCAATAAGAGACGATTGAAGAGAAGAAGAAAATTGATGAAGAAGAGAAGACTGAGGCTCCTAAGGCTAGACTAGGGGCTGCTTATCCTAGGATAGTTGTTTCAGATTCGAGGGAGAAATCCCTCGAACCTCTAACTGTGTATGATTATCTGCTCACTTCGGTGGGATCTTATAATGATAAGGGTGATGGCGTTGGCTACGTTTTGACTGTTTCTAACGATTACGTAACTAGCGACAATCCGGACATCGAATTCGATACCAACGACAATTCTCAAATCATACACAATCTCGACGATCACAATGATAAAGAAGACATTCATCAAGGAGGTTACGAGAGTTCAACAAGCAACGAATCTATCTGCGAGTTTCGAGGAGCTCCAGTCACAATAGAATTAGAGCCTTCAGACTCTGAAGCTAATCAAGAAGAACCTGCCATTCCGATTCAAGAAGAAACACCAGCAAGCTCAACACTCGATTCAGAAGAAATTACAGAAGTCAACTTAAGAAGTGGAAGAGTTTTACCTCCGAGAATGGGTCCAAAGGACAAAGGGAAGCAGGTGGTTGTTCAGGAAGAACCAACCCCGGCAGAAGAAATACCCATTCGGGAAGACGCCGAGACACATGAAAATAAAGTGGACTATAATGTGCTAGCCCATCTTAGGAAACTACCGGCCAAACTGAGCATCTACTATGCTCTCATCTTATCAAAGGAGATGAGAGAAGTTCTGATCAAGGCTTACTTGATCCAGAAATTTGCTTAGCTCAAATGGCCGGAGATTCCTTAGATGAGGTTTGCTCGTTAAAGGAACAGCGAGACGTTACCTTCACAGACAATGACCTACTACTCGGGACAGCAAATCACAACCGACTGTTGTACATTTCAGTTACAATTGGGAAGTTTAGACTCTCCAGAGTATTGGTGGATCCAGGAGCATCAATCAATATAATGAGTCTTCGAACACTAGCATACTTGGAAATTGATGCTCGCGAGCTCGAAGCGGACAAAATGTTATTAAGAGGATTCAACCGTAAAGGAGAAAGAGCCCTCGGATCAATAACACTACTAATGAAGACCGGTGACTTAGCAAAGACAACCGCAAAATTTCACATAATTGATTCGAAACGTCGTTCAACGCTCTACTGGGCCGACCATGGATACATGAAAACAGGATGGTACCATCATCTCTACATCAATGCATCAAATACTACGATGGAGGGGAACAGTGCATCAAAGGTGACTTACAACCATTCTCCGTACATGAAATTGGAATTCATGAAGATGCATCTTATTATGCACCTCGGAAGAAAACAATCTTCTCCAGAGATACCATAACGAATGAAGCAAAAAAAAATTCGGGACGACGAAGAACCTGAAGTTCTAGTCCAACAGTCACTCACCACTCCCTTACGGCGAGATGGTGAAGGTTTCTCCACAACTCGCATCCGAGGTCGAGGCCGGGGACGAGGTCGTGGTAGAGACGTTAGGACGGTTGGACGGATGAAACCAGTCATCAATATTGATTGGGAAGACGATTCGAAGAAGAAAAAGAGATCAAACAAGAAGCGAGCGACAATAAGTCGGAAGAAGCCGCAATTCAAGATCTCTCTCGAAGATGAGAAGAACGAAGAATACAAATCGATGTACGAGAAGATTAACCACTATGTACATACTATGACCCTGACCCCGATCCATTCTAATAAGATCGAGAGTATGGTGGTCAAAGAGGTACGTAGCGGCGGTGCAAAGCCAATCAAATTCTACTGTGGTACTTCTTCCTCCAAAACTGAAAATAAAGTACAATTTGAAGATGTCACTTCATCAGAATTAATGGAATTACCTTTTGAGTGGTACTCTCCCTGTATTCAAAATTTAATTCAGTGTGGTTTCTTACCTCGACAATGGACAAAAGGTCAATCACAACATTTTGAAAAATTATGGAATAACTCCGGTCATCCACCCAATTCAAAGCATGGTCTCGGATTCGGCACGGTAGGATCGGTTGACGATACCGAATTTTGCTTGGTTGTCACTTGCGAATCTAATGAAAACTCGCATGGAAGCTACGAGAAGAACTTGAAGATTTACAAATTGGAGACGCTCCACCGAATTTGAAGAAGAAATTAAATCTACAATAGTTGAGTTAACGGAAGTTAACTTAGGTACTAGCGAAGAGCCTAGACCTACCTTTGTTAGCTCCTTACTCAATAAAGAAGATTCCGAAGAAATAATCAAGTTATTAATGGAATTTAAAGACTGTTTTGCTTGGAGCTACGATGAGATGCCATGATTAGCTCCAGAGGTCGCAGTCCATACGCTAGGAGTGGATCCTACTTTTGTCCCAGTCAGACAAGGTCCTAGAAGAATGCGTCTAGAGATCGAACAACAAGTCATAGCTGAAGTTAAAAAGCTAATAGACGCTAAATTTGTCTGTGAAGAACAATACCCGACTTGGTTAGCCAATGTAGTACCAGTAAAGAAGAATGGTCGGATCGGAATTTGTGTGGACTTCAGAGATTTAAATAAGGCATGTCCAAAAGATGAATTCCCTCTACCGATCCCAGAACTAATGATCGACATTACTTCAACACATGAAATATTCTCATTCATGGATGGATATTCAGGATACAACCAGATAA
Organism: Papilionanthe hookeriana x Papilionanthe teres; assembly: GCA_022702705.1. Taxonomy (NCBI): domain Eukaryota; kingdom Viridiplantae; phylum Streptophyta; class Magnoliopsida; order Asparagales; family Orchidaceae; genus Papilionanthe; species Papilionanthe hookeriana x Papilionanthe teres. Next base: position 98,703,843 of record CM040431.1, on the reverse strand, counting down.
AAATGGCTCCAGAAGATGAAAAGCTTACAGCATTCAGAACGCCGATCGGAGTATATTGCTACACAGTGATGCCATTCGGACTGAAGAATGTAGGAGCAACCTACCAGAGAGCGATGACAATAATTTTTGATGATCTCATCCACAATCAAGTCGAATGCTACGTAGACGATGTGGTCATCAAAAGCAAAGTAAAGGAAAACCACCTATATGATTTGAGAATTGTTTTCGAACAATTAAGACAATTTAACCTTAAGATGAATCCCTTAAAATGCGCCTTCGGCGTCACCACCGGGAAATTCTTAGGATTCGTTGTCCGACATCGTGGAATTGAAATCGACCCGGAAAAGATAAAAGCTATCTTAGAAATGCCGCCTCCCAAATCCTTAAAACAACTACGATCCTTTCAAGGGAAGTTGGCATATCTTCGACGCTTTATCTCAAACTTGTCAGGTAGGTGTCAGCCTTTCTCGGCACTAGTTAAAAAGGACGCCAAATTTATTTGGGAAGAGAAATTCCAAAAGGCCTTCGAGGACATTAAACAATATTTAATGACACCTCCCGTCTTAGCGAGCCCCATTCTCGGGTAGACCAGCGATACTTTATACCGCGGCTTTAGAAGACTCTCTCGGAGCCTCGTTAGCCTGTGTCAATGATGAGGGTAAAGAAAATGCTCTTTACTACCTAAGCCGTCGTTTACTTCCTACAAAAATAAGGTATCCCGCAATTGAAAAGCATTGTTTGGCCCTGATCTTCGCCGCTCAAAAGCTCAGGCACTACATGCTTTCTCATAAGGTCAACCTGATCTCGAAATTTAATCCATTGCAATACTTGATGACTCGTCCAACGCTTTCCGACAGACTTGCCAGATGGTCAATGATATTATTGCAATTCGATATAACTTTCGTGCCTCTTCGTGCCGTAAAGGGACAAGTCTTAGCAGACTTCCTCGCAGGACACCCTTTGCGGCAGAATCTCCTCTCAATGACGATTTGCCAGATGAACAAATAATGAGCCTAGAAGACCCTGATGATCGACGTTGGGAATTATATTTCGACGGAGCATCTTCAGCACACAAAGATGAAGAATCGCAAGTGATAGTGCCCGATAAGGCAGGAATCGGATTAATCTTTATAACACCGGAGCGGGGATGTTAAGATACTCCTACCACCGAACGGAACCCTGTACAAACAACGAAGCAGAATACGAAGCCCTCATAACAGAACTGGAATTAACTATTCAAATGGGGATAACGAGACATCAACATCTACGGGGATTCACGAGTTAATCAATCAACGATTCACGGACAAGTACAAAATTTTAAAGCCAAAACTCGAGCAATACTTCCAGTACGTCATACAACTGTTGGAACAGATTCCAAATGTGACAATCTACAAAATTCCCAGAAAAGAAAATGCTTTAGCAGATGCATTAGCTCGCCTCGCAAAAGAATTCGCCTGTTTGCAAGATGAGTCGCGTGGAAGTGTCGGTTCACGGACGTCGGGTCCTATCACGACTCGACATAGACACAATACACAAATCGAGAAAAAGAAAAAGGATCGAGTTGCAACAGTGACGAAAAACACGGAAGATTGGCGACGACCATTAATAAACTACCCGCAAACAGGAAAACTACCGGAAGACATGTCGTTAGCCCATCGAGTCAAGAAAAGAACTCGTCCTACGCATTAATAAACAATACATTGTACGGAAGGTCTTTTCGATCAAATGTGGCTAAGGTGCCTAAGCGGGTCCGAGGCCCGTGAAATCGTTAAAGATGTGCATTCAGGACTCTGTGGCGCTCACCAGTCGGGTCCGAAGATGAAAATGAAAATTAAAAGACTAGGGTACTACTGGCCCTCGATGATGACCTACTGCATGAAAATCGCCAAGAGCTGTCACCAATGCCAAGTGCACGGAGTGGTTCTACACCAACCTCCAAATGTGCTACATCCGACAATTGTGTCGTGGCCATTTGAATGTTGGGGCATGGATATAGTGGGTCCAATAGAACCACCATCTTCAAAGGGACATCGCTTCATTCTTGCGGCTACAGAATACTTTTCCAAGTGGCGCAGGCGAGCTCCACTCGGAGAAGTTAAAGCACACCACGTGCTACGGCTTTTCAAGAACCAAGTTGTCTACTGCGTTTCGGAGTGCCGCGCGAGATCATCTCGGATAATGGGTCAGCATTCGAAGCACACAAATCAACAATTTTGTCGTGGAGACACGGAATCGACCGGCGATATTCAACAATTTACTACCCAAGAGCAAACGGCCCGGCCGAGGCTTTTAATAAAACTCTCGTTCAAATCTTAAAGAAAACCCCGGACGATAATAAGAGAAATTGGCACGAGAAGTTGTTAGAAGCCTTATGGGCCTACCGGACAACCTTCAGAACTCCTACTCAAGCTACACCTTACGCTCTGGTGTATGGGTCCGAGGCAATGTTACCTTTAGAGGTTCAGCTTCCATCACTCAGAATTCCAGTTGCAAATAAGATCACGATAGAAGAGAATGCCAAACTACGACTTGAAGAATTAGAAAGCCTGGAAGGGAAAAGACTTGCAGCGCAACAGAACTTAGAATTATACCAAGCTAAGATGGTTCAAGCCCATGACAGACTGGTCCGCCCAAGAACCTTCAAAGTTGGTGACTTAGTTCTCGTTCTCAAGAGACATATTCTTGCACACCGCAAGATAGGAGGAAAATTTGAACCCACTTGGGAAGGGCCGTTTGTGGTTGAAGCAGTATACTCAGGAGGTTCCTACCAGTTAGTGAATTGCCAGGGAGAACGACATATGCTTCCGATCAACGGACGATACTTGAAAAAATATTACGCTACCTGATGTTTCGAAGGAATGGATCTTTCATCCCTAGAAGCACGGGTGAAGTAATTACTTATGACTGGGTCTGAACCCAAAAGTGATAAAAAATGTGCTAAAATAAATAAAATCATGATAATAAAATTTTCCTTGTTTTCTCTTCCATATCAAGATCTTTTTCCTGACCTTTTCCCACTTCATTCCTGTTAAATTTAAAAATACAAAAAGTAATAAAAAAATTTTTTGTCTTTAATAAACATTTTCTTAATGTTCTTGTTCTTAGTACGCCCCTCGATCCTTTTCCTTGTCTTTTCGCAGGAAATGTCGAACGGGCGGTTGGTCTTGAACTTTAGAAATGGTGTAAGCCTTGCACTGGATGAAAAGTGGGTGAAAGATCGAGCGATAATCGAGATTGACTCAGGCTTCACACCAGCAGGCCTGCTGTACGAGGAAAGTGACTGGATCCCAGTTGACCGAAAGGAACTGCCCGGGCAGACAGTGATGAAAGTGGGTGGCCTAAGCCACCAATCCAGCAGCAAGAAAAGAAAGGCAAACACTGAAGAAGATAAGAAAATCAAGTCTGTAGTCGCTACGGCGGAGGGAGGCTTGTCGGCGCCGCGCCCACGGAGATTCAAGAAGTTCGAAGAGCTACTCTCACGAGCAACGCAACGAAGAAATAAGAATCGCCGTATCCGTAAGATGTTAACCAAACTAGCAGCGGACCAGCGCGACGAGGCAGTTGCTACTGCCAGTACATACACTTCGAGGACACCGGTTCATCAGGAACCTGAAGAAAGGAGGCCAGCTCCTAGGATAACAGAAAGGACCAAGGAAATCTCACGAAGATTAGAAGAAAGAAGGCTACCACGCTACCAGATAGAACCACCAGTAATGCATGACCTTGTTGCAGAAGCAACCCCTGGGGATGTCCCGACGGACATCATCCCCGTGGAGTTGATGTATGAAGGAGAACGTGAAGGGATTGAGCCGTATATCCCACAATACGTCACCAGGCCTCACCATTTGCAGATTATTCCGGAATACGAGCTGGAAAGAATGCAGAATGTCCAAAAGAAAACCTTTGAATACTTCGAGAGAATCAGAGGCAGAAGGACCAATATACTAGAAGGCCTCGAGCTACATACAGACGTATTCTCAGAATATGAACAACAACAAATCGTGGAATGCATCCGGGATTTGAAAAGAATGGGCCGAGCAGGCCGCCTAAGGGAAAACACCTACTCAGAACCCCGGAGATGGATGCCAGGGAAAGGAAGAATTACAATACAATGTGGATGTTGTTACAACTTTGCGGAAGACAGGAAGGGAAACCCTCCGGGAATAATCCGTCATGGCCAAGTGGATCCGATGCCATTAGTCATCAAGAGAATGGTAAAGAAATTGATAACATGGAGGGTATTGCCAGCAGATTGCATACCCAATAGCTGCATTATTAACATCTACAAGCAGGGTGACTGCATACCCCCGCACATAGATCACCACGACTTTGTCAGACCTTTCGCACGGTCTCTTTCTCGAACGAGTGTAACATCATGTTCGGATCCGACCTCCGGATAGCGGGCCCGGGTGAGTTCCGAGGGCCGGTGAAGATACCATTACCGGTAGGTTCCGTCACGATACCGAAGGGCAACGGAGCGGATATCGCTAAGCATTGCATACCGGGAGTACCGAGTGAAGCGGATCTCGGTTACTTTCAGGAGGATGGACGACAAGAAGACACCTTACCATTTCCAGCTAGACCCGGAGCTAGAGAGCCTCCGGCCTTACTAGCTGTGAGCTACATGGAAAATATCACACCTCCAACGTACATCCATACGGCATCCTTGCCAAGGATGGCTTGGAAGGTGATGTTATTGACCATGTACCCCACTATTCAGACATGGATTTTTGACAGATGCTTCTTTGGATGGATCGACAAAGATCATACATAGTCCGTTTTGAGTCTAAATGGATTGTATGAGATGTATTCCATATCGAGTTGTATGATTTATCTTCGACATGATTGGAATGAAAGTGACCATGTCACATTTTTGGCCTTCACCTCTTTTGTGCAAATTGACTGGGAAACGCCATAAAAGTTAAATGAACTTCGAACAAAGAACAGAAAAGAAACAAAAAAAGAGAATAAAAAGAAAACTTTCCTTAAAAATCTAGAAATGATGAACACCAAATTCACACGAACATTAAATAAACGATAAAATAAAATTTGAATCATTAAAGGACAAACAAAATGACCACAAATTTTCAATCAAATTCAAATTCAATCTTTCCAAATTTCAAATCCAATCTCAATCAAATTCAAATTCAACCTTTCCAAATTTCAAATCAAATCTCAATCAAATTCAAATTCAATCCTTCCAAATCTCAAATCAAATTTCAAATCAAATTTCAATCAAGTTCAAACTTAACCTTCCAAATCTGAAATCCAATCCATTCTACCCTCTCCCTTGTCTGGGATGGAAGCGGTTGATTCCATTGACACGGATCGAATCTGGTGGCGAGGAATTATATCCAATCCAAACCAGTGACTTCCGATCAACTCTTTTGAACGGGATATGTGACATCTACATATTCCCTCCTAATCTATTTCCTTCCATGGAAGTCTTTTACAACTTTCATGAAATTCTCGAAACACCAAAATCCCACACTTTTCAAATCAACCCTACAAATCTTTGCAAAGTCAATGACTATTCAAAAATCAAACATTTGGGGTCGAGGATTTTACGTTCGAGACTGCATTGCTTTAGGTTCTTTCCCTATCGCAATGAAATACATCAAAAATCAAACTTTTGGGGTCGAGGATTTTACATCTGAGACTGCATTGCTTTAGGTTCTTTCCCTATCACAATGAACTACATCAAAAATCAAACTTTTGGGGTCGAGGATTTTACATCCGAGACTGCATTGCTTTAGGTTCTTTCCCTATCGCAATGAAATACATCAAAATCAAACTTTTGGGGTCGAGGATTTTACATCCGAGACCGCATTGCTTTAGGTTCTTTCCTATCGCAATGAAATACATCAAAATCAAACTTTTGGGGTCGAGGATTTTACATCCGAGACCGCATTGCTTTAGGTTCTTCCCCTATCGCAACGAAATACATCAAAATCAAACTTTTGGGGTCGAGGATTTTACATCCGAGATCGCATCGTTTTAGGTTCTTTCCCTATCGCAATGAAATACATCAAAATCAAACTTTTGGAGTCGAGGATTTTACATCCGAGACTGCATTGCTTTAGGTTCTTTCCCTATCGCGATGAAATACATCAAAATCAAACTTTTAGGGTCGAGGATTTTAAATCCGAGACTGCATTGCTTTAGGTTCTTTCCTTATCGCAATGAAATACATCAAAATCAAACTTTTGGGGCCGAGGATTTTACATCCGAGACTGCATTGCTTTAGGTTCTTTCCCTATCGTGATGAAATACATCAAAATCAAACTTTTGGGGTCGAGGATTTTACGTCCGAGACTGCATTGCTTTAGGTTCTTTCCCTATCGCAATGAAATACATCAAAATCAAACTTTTGGGGTCGAGGATTTTACATTCGAGAATGCATTGCTTTAGGTTCTTTCCCTATCGCAATGAAATACATCAAAATCAAACTTTTGGGGTTGAGGATTTTACATCCGAGATCGCATTGCTTTAGGTTCTTTCCCTATCGCAATGAAAAACATCAAAATCAAACTTTTGGGGTTGAGGATTTTACATCCGAGACTGCATTGCTTTAGGTTATTTCCCTATCGCAATGAAATACATCAAAATCAAACTTTTGGGGTCGAGGATTTTACATCCGAGACTGCATTGCTTTAGGATTCTTTCCCTATCGCAATGAAATACATCAAAATCAAATTCTTGGGGTCAAGGATTTTACATCCGAGACTGCATTGCTTTAGGATTCTTTCCCTATAGCAATGAAATACATCAAAATCAAATTCTTGTGGTCAAGGATTTTACATCCGAGACTGCATTGCTTTCAGGATTCTTTCCCTATTGCAATGAAATACACCAAAATCAAACTCTCGAGGTTAAGGATTTTACATCCGATACCGCATTGCTCCGAGATTTCTCCTCATTGCAATGATTCAATCCAATCAATTCAATTTTCTTTTGAGGTTGAAGATGTTACATCTAAAACCTCAAAATTCCATTTTCAAATCAAATCCCTTCAAATTAATTTTGACAAACTTCAATTTAAATGAAAACTCCAAATTGAAATCTAACTCACACATCAAAACTTAAATTGAAATAAAATAAAATCTAAATTGAAATTCCCCCAGATCATGCGATTTGGGATTCACCTCCTTTTCCTTTCCCCAGCAAGAGTTCAGGGATCTCCAGTCTCAGAGATATACTTGACACTCCCCAGCGGAAACTCTTCTACTTCATCCTAAGTTGGTCACTTGGACATCTGTGTTGGTTTTGTTGATCTTTTCGATCAACGTCAATACGCGCGGTGTGCTTGTTTAGCTCACCACACCTATTGGGGGTCCATTTGTTGACCTCATTTTTGATGAGGTCTTCTCTTCTTCTTTTTAGTACTTAGGATCTAGCCTTAGGCTTTTCCTTTGACTATCTTAGAGGACTAGAGTTGGGACCCACCACATAGAAACCCAAACCACTTCTTAACTCCCTGCAAACTCTACAAGCTTGACTATAGACCCCTAATCACCTAGAGGGTTGAAATCAAATGTGGAAGTTTAAAGGATGAGTTCCTATAGGACTCTTTGGCCTTAGGACTGCCCTGGGTGGCCTAGTCTGGTGAAGGGCTGACTTACACACACACTACACTCATACACTACACTTGCACACACCTCCTAAAATCACACACTTATACCTAACTTGACCTCCTGACTCATGTAGGTGATTCACATGGATGGTCCTTAACCCCTGAGCCCTCGGCAAGAGGGTTAGGAACAACATATTGGATGCCTCAAATGAGTCCCTTCATGGCTCATGTGGGCTTGATATGGCTTCATGGCTCAACCAAAATGATTTCATTCCATTTAAATTCACCCAATCTTCATTTTTCCAAATTTTCAATTTTTGACCCCCGGGACCCTACACCCGCTCAGCCTACCCAAAACCCTTGAAACTACCCAAAATTTGCAAAATCACCTAAATTGCCCACAATTCCTCAAAACCAATCCCAAACATTTCCACATCACTCAAATTGATCATCCATACCCAAAAATACCAAGAATTAAAAAAATACCTCCCAATACCCTCCAAATACCCAAAATACCCCCCTTGACCAAAAAATCCAAAAAATTCAGAAAATTCCCAGAAAATTCTAGAAAATCCCATATATTCCCAATTTCATTTTGTCCAACTACACCATGGGCCAATTTTGTCAATTTACCCCACTTTTGTCAAAACCCCCAATTTAACCCATTTTAACCCTAAGTGAACCCTATGTCAAACCAAACCTACCCAATTGGCCCAAATTCTGGTCCAATTCAATTCTAAACTTCAATTCAACATTCCCAACACCAATATTGACCAAATCCAAGTCCAATTTGATTGACATTTGGATCCAATTTTACTTTTGGCCTTAAAGCCCAATTTGGACCCATGACCCAAACCTAACCCAAACTCACCCAATTCAACTCCAATTAACCCCAAATCTTTTCTAAACCTTCCTTAACATCCCTACAAACAAAACCCTAACATGATTTACCCAAAATTTAGACCCAAACCCCACTTAAATCCAACCCAAAGCTAAAAGGCCCAATTTTGACCTAAACCCAAACCTAACCCAAATAAGCCCAAACCCCAAAATCAAAACCCAACCAAAGCCAAAACCTCTTCCAAACACTCCCATAAACATTTCCCAACATTTATTTTACACCAATTTCAATCCTATCCCAACTTTGGCCCAAGTTAACCCAATTTGACCTATATTGGCCCATTTACCAAACAAGCCCAAATTCAACCCAATTCAAACCCAAATCACTCCCAATTTGCTTCAAGTCACTCATGACACATCCATGAGCTAAACCCAACAATTATTTGGCCCAAACTTCTACAAAATTCCCATCCATAAATTTATTTTTAAACCAAAAGCCCACTTACATGAAACCTTCCTAAAAGCCCAAATTTTATACTAAAGCCCATACGACAATTCTTCTCATCATGCCCTTAATTAAAATCAATCCCTAAGTTTGAAAATTCATCATGAAGTCATTCCAAATTAAGCCCCATACAAATTCCCATCAAAATACCAAATTTTTTCTTAAATCCATTTCCATGAAATTGACTTAACTTTTCCCAAGCCAAAGGTGAGCCATGAAGCCATGCATGAGCCACATGGGAGCCATGAGAGCCATGGAATCTACTTTCCACCTCACCATACCCAAGATGGCAAGAGGAGGAGGCCCTTTCCATATTCTCTTAAGAGTGATTAACCACTTCCATGACTCCACTAAACCATGCTTAAACTTAATCGTACTTGGATTGTGACTTGATCCCACTAATCAAGCCGAGCCAAGTGACTTTCCCTTCAGCCCAAATTGGCCTTGGAGGGTGAACCTAACCCAAAACCAAGGGTTGACCCATTTAGACCCAAAACTAGCCCTTTCCCATTCCATTTTGATTCAAACCCTTTACACATGTCCATGGCCAATCGATCGCACAAACCTCCAGCCCGACCCACTCGGACCCGAGGGTGACCCAAGCCTCGCCGGCCAGCCGCCTGGGTCGCCGGAAAACACCATGGTCGAGAGCTCACATGTGAGCCAACTTTGGAATTCTCCCTTGCTGAGCTGCCCCATGCCCAATGGTCACCATGGCTGTTCTTCCCATGCTAAGAGCAGCTGATCCCAAGCCCTAACTCTCCCTGGCAGGCCCTCCACCCTCCTCTATTTAAACACCACCCCCTCACGGCCATGAGAGGAGAGTTGCACAAACCTTGCCGAAACTCTGCCAAAATTGTTCCAAACCCTTCTCCATTCTTAGAGCAGCTTGATCCCCGAGTGTCAATTTGCTCCTAATCCCCACCAACAGAACCCAATTTCTCAACTGAAATTCCACCCAAAACCAGGACACTTCTCCATAGTGGGTCAATCCTCAAATTGATTGGTCCTACACCTTCACCAGACCAAGAGAAGGAGTCCACCAGCAAAAGCCCCATCTCCAGGCCACCCAGTTGCTCCAGCCTCCAAGCTTTGTGATCGGCTGTGGTCGAAATCCTACCTAGGCAATTCACCAGACCAAGAGATTTCATCTGAAGCTTGTTGGGATCTAATGGAAGGTGACACAACCCTCAGATTGAAGCCACACTTCTCTGAGCAAAGGTATGAGCTAATACTTCATCCCGAGCTTCTGGAGATTCTCCATTTCAAATGCTTTAATTTCAATGCATGATCACCGTATAGATGTGTTTGTCTCTTCAAGAAAAATCCATAGAGCATAAGAACACAAAAATCCATTGAGTATTGAGTGAGATATTAGGGATTTATTGTGGACGGCTCTCGAGTGAGGACGCTTGGGGACGATGAACGGATGCCGTCCATTTAATACACGCGCGGACGGATGGCCAGGATCGCGTCGGATCAGGAGATGGAACGACACAGCGGGGCCCCGGAGGGCTGAGTCAGATGGCGGCGTCGAATGGGGGCGCGACACGCAGCATTTCGGAGCTGCCGAGGTTGACGCGGCGCCGCGTGGATAAATAGAAAATTAGGGTATTTTTCTCTTTATTTAATTCCCTAAACTTGAAAAATCCATAATTTTGTGTAGGAAAATCAGAAAAATAAAATAAAAATACCCTCTTGCTCGATGAACGAGAGGAGAATAATGTGGAAAAGAAATTATTTAATTTCATCAAGTATTTTATTTTTAATGATTTATTTCCCTTCGCATTATTTTAATTCTCCATGCATATAGGAAATTCACCATGGCATGAGACCATAGGGCTTTTGAAGCCTCTGAATTTGGGAACATTCCCTGAATTTTCCAAAGTAAGAGACCATCCCTATGAGAAGTTATTGATTTTTCAAATTCATGTTACTGTTTTGAGTATTTTAATTCCAATAATTAGCATGTTGTGAAATAAATTCTAGGAAAATTTGGTGATGTCTCTTATGACTAGAGGACCCTAGGAAAAATAGGTTTTGGATTAGTTTATTTAAAATAACCCTAATTGGCTTAAACAACCAAAATAGATCCTTAATTAATTAGAGTTAACCATATATCAAATTGACTTGAAATCAATTCTCCACTGACCTTTAGGATCAGAGGAACACACCATAAAAATTTGAAGTCAATTGGACTTGGTTAGCCCTACTAAATGGGTTGATTAAGCCATTTAGCCATTTTAAACTTTAAAAATTCATAACTTTCAAAATACCTTTCAAAAATTCACCAAATTGGTTTTGGAGCCTCTCTGATATCAGGGGAATTTAAGAAAATTAAAATTTCAATTTTCTAAAAAAGTTGATTTTTTAGTATTATTTTAATATTTTAATAAATAAAAAATAATAAAAATCACAAAAATAATAAAATTCACCAAAATATCACATTTTGAATTTTAATCACTTAGGAAAAAATCCCATATTTTTCTTAGGTCTATTTAATGAGATATTAAATTTTAAAGCCCTAGGGCAATTTTAAAATTAAAAAAAATGTATTTTTTAGCATTTTGACTAAAATAATTATAATAAATCAAAGAAAAATCAAAAAATTACAAAAATTGATTCTCTGATTTCCTTGATATCAGAGATATTTTTGAAAAATATAAAATTCATTTTTCAACCCTTACTTTATTTTTAAATTAATTAATACTCCAAAATTTAAATAAATTATAATAAAAATGATATAATTCAAAAAATCACCAAATCTGGTCCAAGTGGTCCTCTGGTCATTAGGAATGTCCCATAATTTTCTTATGGACAGAAACTCTCCCTTGGTCATGTTATCAAATTTTCCTTGGAAATTCCTATTTTCCACCAAAAATAATTATATAAATAAATTAAATACAGAAAAAATCACATTTTCTCCTCTCATGTCTTTATTGACATATGAGTGAAGTCACATAAAAATTTCAAGTTCATTTAAGTTCAATTTAGTGAGTTATGAAATTATTAAGCTTGAAGGGCAAAATGGTAATAAAAATTTTAACCCTTAATTAAAACTTTAGGTTTAATAAAATTAAAAAGTAAAATATTTGATCTTAATCTGATTTGGATGATTGAAATTTAAATAATTAAAGGGTAGAAACCTACTAAACAATTTAAAATAATTGAAATAAACCTTAATTAAATAATTGATTAAATTTGGAAGAAAAATAAAATTGGAATTATTAAAATAGGGATATTATTAGGAAGAGATTTATTCTTTAATTTAAAAATCCCTAAATTAATCATCTCAATAATATTTAATTCCTAATTAAAATGATAATTCAAATTTAAGTTTTAAAATGTTAAAGGACTTAATCATTAAAATTAAATTAAAAAGTTAAATTATTAAACTCTTTTTAAATTTTCAATTAAATTAAAATTAAAAATAAAATTAAATTAAAGGTTAAATTAAATTAAATCAAACAAAATAAATAAATTAAATAAAATTAAATAAATTAATTAAATTAAATTAAATTAAACTAAATTAAAAAATATTAAATTAAATTAAATTAAATTAAATTAAAACATATTAAATTAAATTAAATTAAATTAAATTAAATTAAATAAATAAATAAATTAAATTAAATTAAATTAAATTAAATTAAATTAAATAAATAAATTAAATTAAATTAAATTAAATTAAACTAAATTAGAAAATATTAAATTAAATTAAATTAAATTAAATTAAAACATATTAAATTAAATTAAATTAAATTAAATTAAATTAAATTAAATTAAATTAAAATTAAACCAAATTAAATTAAATTAAAGGAAATTAAATCAAATTAAATTAAATTAATTCATATCAAATCAAACTAAATTGAATTAAATTAAATTAAGAAATAGAATTAAGTTAAAATTAAAATCAAGTTAAATTAAATCAAGTTAAATTAAATCAAAATTGAAACTAAACTAAATTAAATTAAATTAAATTAAAGTTAAATTAAATTGAATTAAAAAAAATAACATCACCTAAGACATAAAGAAATTCAAAAATAAATATGAAGCAACTTGAACACTATTCCAAATTTAAACCCATTAACTGAAATTAAATCATAAGCCATTTGAACATCAATTTGCCCTCAAAAGCTTTTGTTGTCATAACTCCTAAATAGAATGTTAAATGAAATGTTACTTCCCTCATAGGATATTAAAATGTCCTAGTTCACTGAGTAAGATAACAACAAAACTTGAATTCCCGGACGATTAATTCATTCGTATGATTGAATTCATTTAGACTTAAAACAATTCTAACAATATTGAAAAGATGTTTAAGATTCTTCTTAAGCACTTCCTCAATATGATAGGATGTTTATAAGAATAACTAAATTTAATTATTCTTTGATGAAGAAAATCATCTTCAAACCAAAACACAAGAACCTAGACGTCATAGAAATGACTAGCTATGGGACTAGGAACTTGGTAGAAAACCATAACCCTTCCCTTAGCTTTACCTAGGAACTTGCTTAAATATTCTAATTGTATTTTAAGTGCAGCTTGGGATGACGGGAAGACCCTCCAGGTACGCTTTTATTTTATTGTGATTTACTTTATTGCAATTTACTTAATCACATTGCACTTACTTTTTCTTGCATGATAAACAACTGTTGCATGAAAACCCACACCTTTAGGATAGTCCCTAAAACTGAAACCAAAACTAATTTAAAAGTCATTGCAAGATAAAATTCACCACCACAACATTTCAAAATATAAAACAACTCAAAATTTAATCACAAACGAACACAAAACTACAATTACAACTAAATTAAAACGTCCTGTTGGATGATCGGGAATACCTCGGATGATGTAACCTACGTGTTGCTAACGGGATTTCCTACGGTCTAAATGAAAGTGTGGAACTCATTCAGTTGAGTTTAGCAAATTCATTTGGACTAAGTGAATCCGATAAAAATAACGATGCCGGAATGATGGAACCGCTGGATCTTAACCGGTGTCGTTATAATTAACTTTAAGATTTGTTTTAATTAAAATACAAAGAACACTTGGAAATTAAGATTCTCTCTAAAACAAAACACTTTTCTCATCTCCTGATTTATGACTTCTATAACTAAACTCTGCAACAACAAGGAGCTTGGAGCATGGTGGGCAAGCACGACCATCGTCATCGCAAAACCCGAGTCTATTCCAAAGAAACATTCCTAGAATTAAACAACAAAGCCATAGGACTTCGAGGTAGTTTGCCTAGTGCAACATAAATCCTCAACCTTTTGTTAGGCATTTGCATTGCAAATTAAGCCCTAACCGGACTTAGGATTCCGAGGTAGTCGTTCGGTACGACATAAACCCTCATAACTTCAAGGCTATTTGTATGATTCTATCATATAAATATAAGTCCTAATTAATTAAAATTGGCAAGATTGAAATATCAGATAAACATTAGGACTTTCCTAAATTCAAGCCAAACAATAGGATAGTCGGGAAATTACCGAAGTTCGCTTCGAATCTGTGATTTCTCCTACTTTTCTTCCTTTGAATTCCCAAAACAAAATGTCCCAAATTTGATCCATTCCCTATTAAAATTCCAAAATTCAATCCTTTGAAAACCTTAAACTTTGAAATTCTTGAGAGCAGAATTACTAATTATTATCGAGAGTTTTCTTAGGTGATTCCCGTCACTTAAGATGTAATTAACTATAGGGGCTTGCCCTTATAGGGAATTTAAAGAACCCAGGTAATATAAACCCTGTTTAATGCTTTCATATTAAGCAGGGGAATTTGTCGGCTTATAAAATTGGTTCGCAGATCAAACGGATGTCACAAATCTTCTAGTTTATTTAATCGAGCCCCATCGTCAAGCAGTGTGCATATTCTTCGGGATAGATACACGGTTTGTGGTGCGGTGCTCGTTTATATAAACTATTTGGGATGTGAGATCGGTTTGATTTCATATCTTAAAATCTTCAAATTTAAAATCATTTTTAAAATCAAATACTAATTTTCAAATTATTTATTTAAATTAAATTAAAAATTCGCCGACATTTGTGTAGGCGACCCCTTTCAAAATAAAACACACAACCTAAAAATATGCTGACATACTTCTAATGAAAGAATTTGATTTCATAATAGTTAATAGAAAAGGATCTGACAACCAAATAGTTGATCATTTAACTACGCTCGAACAACATGAACTATCTGACTTTGAAAATGACATTATAGATACTTTTCCTCATAAACAACTTTATAATATTAAGGAATGAAATTTACCGTGGTATGCTGATATTGTGAACTAAATTTTCATTTATATTTTACCACCTGAATTAAAAAAGGTACACAAAATAAATTTATCCATGATGCCAAATTTTATTTTTGGGATGACCCATATTTAAATAACAATGCAAGGATCCAGTTATTTGGAGATGTGTACCTTATGAAAAAATTGAATCAATTATTCAGAGATGCTATGATTCTGAATTTGGGGGACATTTTAGAACTGAAAAAAGTGCACATAAGATTTTACAAATTGGATTCTATTGTCCTAAACTTTTTAGGGATGTTAAAAGATATATTAAAACTTGTGAACGATGTCAGTGAGTAGGTGAAATTTCTAGAAGAAATGAAATGCCCCTAAATTTTACATTGGAAGTTGAACTCTTTCATGTTTGGGGATTAGATTTTATGGAACCATTTATTCCTTCATTTAGGAATATATATATATATATATATATATATATATATATATATATATATATATATTACTTGTTGTGGATTATGTATCAAAATGGATTGAAGTAATAGCTTTACCTAAATTTGATGGTCGAAATGTTTCGAAATTTATAATGAAAAAATTTTTTACAAGATATGGAATGTTGAGAGTTATTATTACTGATGGTGGTTCCCTTTTTAGAAATAATCTGATTCATAGATTGAATGGTAAATATAATATTATGCATAGATTCTCAACTGCTTATCATCCTCAAACAACTGGTTTAGCTGAAGTATCTAATCGAGAAATTAAAAGAATATAGGTGAAAACTGTAAGTCCTCAAAAGCTAGACTGGTCTGCGAGATTAGATACTGCATTATGGGCTTATAGGACTACTGATAAAAATCCTATATGAATGTATCCTTAATAAACTAATTTTTGGAAAACATGTCATTTACTAATTAAATTGGAACATAAAACATGTTAGGCAATTAAAGAGTTCAGTTTCAATTTAAAAGTTGCAATTGAGAAAAGATTATTGCAACTTAATGAAATAGAAAAAATGAGAAATGAAGCTTTTGACAACGAAAGAATTTATAAGGAGAAAATGAATTTATGGCAAGATCATAAGACCATAAGAGATTTGAACCTGAACAGGAATTTTTGTTATATAATACAAGATTAAGATTATTTTCTGGAAATCTTAAGTTTAGGAGGATAGGACCTTTCATTGTTATAAAAGTTTAAGATCTTAAAACTGGAAGAATATTTAAAGTTAATGGGCATTAACTAAAACCATATTTTGAAGGTTCACAACCTAATTTTAAAGTGGTTTTAATGTTAAGTCATCCTGAATAAACCTAATGTTTGTAGGGATGATGATGTTAAACAAAACTCTTTATGGGAGGTAACCCATAGTTATCTTTGTTTTTTAGTGTGTTTTATTTGATTTTAATTGATATTATTATTTGATGGTCTTATATTTGAGTCCCACTCCCTCATCCTAAATGGTGCTAATTATTGGATTGAAACGAAGATTTGGAGTTTATTTGGACAAAAATGACGATTGAAGAAGAATTGTGCTCTGGCACAGACGACGCCCAAACCAACTCCGACAGAAAGATTTTTCAGAGAGAATTTTTAATTTTCAGATCTTGGGTGATGAAGGCATCCTATTTAGAGCCAACAACACTGATGGCCGAGAAGTGGTTTTTGGAGTTTCAAATGGCGGAATTTGGCTGATTTGAGGGGGAATTTCACCCTTAAAACTTACTAAATTCATTCTAAAACCCATTAACTCCAGAAAAATGAAAAGGTAGTTCCAAAATTTGCATTCCATTACTTCCAACTTCCTATTTTCTCTAAGATTTATACTTTTCAATAAGAGAAGGTTCGTCAATTTTGAGCCACAGCGATTTGTGACAAAGTCCTTGATAAGAGGAGACTTAGCAAAGAAAGAGGCTTTGTCCATCAAAGTATGAATGTTCATAGCACTCGTGTTGAAGAAATTATTATGCAAAGGTGTTGGGAAGTATTTCATTACACTACTACCATAGTATTCATTCTTATGGTGAAGGAATTTTATACAAATTTTCATGGAATCAAGCGAGGAGTCATCTATGTGCGAGGTAGGTGGATATCATTCACTCCTTCCAACATTATTGAACATGACATGATAGATAATGTGCCAATCTATCATTATAATAATTTTATCCCTACAAGAGACAATATGAATGAAATCTATTGATATCTGACAGATAAAGGTGAAGATTGGGAGATAAGAGATGACAGTGTGTCAATTTCTCTACTATATTTACAAGGAAAGTATCAAAGCAATGACATTTCTTTATATCCTCAAAATTACTCCAGACTATGGGAATTAGTAAAGTGATGAAAGAAAGTGTAACCTTGATTAATTATATTCAAACTCAAAGACCTATTAATATTGGCACAATAATTCTGAAATCTGTTTTGGATTTGATTGTGGATGGATTTGTACGGCTTATTTTCGGGTTGTGTGTTTTATTTTAAAAAGGGGTCGCCTACAGAAGTTGTCGGCGAATTTTTAATTTAATTTAAATAAATAATTTGAAAATTAGTATTTGATTTTAAAAATGATTTTAAATTTGAAGATTTTAAGATATGAAATTAAACCGATCTCACATCCCAAATAGTTTATATAAACGAGCACCGCACCACAAACCGTGTACCTATCCCTAAGGATAGACACACTGCTTAATGGTGGGGCTCGATTAAATAAACTAGAAGATTTGTGACATCCATTTGGTCTGCGAACCAATTTTATAAGCCGACAAATTCCCCTGCTTAATATGAAAGCATTAAACGAGGTTTATATTACTCGGGTTCTTTAAAATTCCCTATTAGTGGCAAGCCCCTATAGTTAATTACATCTTAAGTGACGGGAATCACCTAAGAAAACTCTCGATAATAATCAATAATTCTGCTCTCAAGAATTTCAAAGTTTAAGTTTTCAAGGGATTGAATTTTGGAATTTCGATAGGGAATGGATCAAATTTGGAACATTTTGTTTTGGGAATCCAAAGGAAGAAAAGTAGGAGAAATCACAGATTCAAAGCGAACTTCGGTAATTTCCCGACTATCCTATTGTTTGGCTCGAGTTTAGGAAAGTCCTAATGTTTATTTAAATGTTTTAATTTTGCCAATTTTAATTAATTAGGGCTTATATTTGTATGATAAAATCAAACAAATAAACTTCGAAGATGCGAGGGTTTATTGTCGTACCGGACGACTACCTCGGAATCCTAAGACCGGTTAGGGCTTAATTTGCAATGCAAGTGCCTAACGAAGAGTCGAGGATTTATGTCGCACTGTGCAAACTACCTCGAAGTCCTATGGCTTTGTTATTTAGTTCTAGGAAAGTTTTGCCGAAGTAGCACTCGTGTTTCACCGATGACGATGGCCGTGCCGCCCACCATGCTCCGAGCTCCTTGTTGTTGCGAGATTTAGTTTTAGAAATCATAAATCGTGGGATGAGAAAAGTGTTTTGGTTTAGAGAAAATCTTAATTTCCAGGTGTTTTCAATATTTTAATTAAAAAAAATCTTAAAGTTGATTATAACGACACCGGTTAAGATCCCACGGCTCCATCCTTCCGCATCATTATTTTTATCGGATTCACTTAGTCCAGATGAATTTGCTAAACTCAACTCGAATGAGTTCCACACTTTCATTTAGACCGTGGGAAATCCCGTTAGCAACACGTAGGTTACATCATCCGAGGTATTCCCGATCATCCAACGAGACGTTTTAATTTAATTGTAATTGTAGTTTTGTGTTCTGTTTGTGATTAAATTTTGAGTTGTTTTATATTTTGAAATGTTGTGGCGGTGAATTTTATCTTGCAATGACTTTTAACTTAGTTTTGGTTTTAGTTTTAGGGTCTATCCTAAAGGTGTGGGTTTTCATGCAACGCATTGTTTATCATGCAAGAAAAAGTAAGTGCAATGCAGTTAAATAAATTACAAGAAGGTAAATTGCAAGAAAGTAGATTGCAATAAAATAAAAGCATACCTGGAGGGTCTTCCCGTCATCCCAAGCTCCACTTAAAACACAATTAGAATATTTAAGTAAGTTCCTAGATAAAGCTAAGGGAAGGGTTATGGTTTTCTACCAAATTCCTAATCATATAGCTAGTCATCTCCTATGACGTCTGAGTTCTTTGTGTTTCTGCTTAAGGACGATTTTCCTCATCAAAGAACAATTAAGTCCAATTGTTCTTATAAATGTCCTATCATATTGAGGAAGTTCTTAAGAATAAT
Source organism: Papilionanthe hookeriana x Papilionanthe teres (assembly GCA_022702705.1). Taxonomy (NCBI): domain Eukaryota; kingdom Viridiplantae; phylum Streptophyta; class Magnoliopsida; order Asparagales; family Orchidaceae; genus Papilionanthe; species Papilionanthe hookeriana x Papilionanthe teres. The sequence goes on along the minus strand of CM040431.1, from coordinate 98,684,417 downwards.
CTTAAACATCTTTTTCAATATTTCTAGGATTGTTTTAAGTCCAAATGGGTTTAATTATACAAATGAATTAATCGTCCGAGAATTCAAGTTTTGTTGTTATCTTACTCGCTGAACTAGTGACATTCGAATATCCTATAGAGTGAGGTAACATTTCATTTAATGTTCTGTTTAGGAGTTATAATAACCGAAGCTTTCGAGGGTAAATTGGTATTCAAATGATTTGATTTAAGTTAATGGGTTTAAATTTGGAATAGTTGTTCAATTTGCTTTATATTTAATTTCTTTCTGTTTTAGGTGATGTTATTTAATTCAATTTAATTTAATTTAATTTAATTTAATTGAGTTTTAATTTAATTTAATTCAGTTTAGTTTGATTTGATGTTACATTAATTTAATTTGATTTAATTTAATTTAATTTAATTTAATTTAATTTAAGTTATTTAATTTAATTTAATTTGTTTATTTAATTTAATTTAATTTTTAATTTAATTCAACTTTTAATTTCAATTTAATTTAATTTAATTTAATTTAATTTAATTTACTTAATTTAATTTAATTTTTAGTTTAATTTTATTTTTAATTTAATTGAAATTTTTAAAAGAGTTTAATAATTTAATTTTAGTTTAATGATTAAGTCTTTTAATGTTTTGAATTTGAGTTATCATTTTAATTAAGAATTGAATATTAATGAGATAATTAATTTAGGGATTTTTAAATTAAAGAATAAATCTCCTCCTAATAATATCCCTATTTTAATAATTCCAATTTTATTATTCTTCCAAATTTAATCAATTATTTAATTAAAGTTTAATCATTTTAAATTGCTTAATGGGTTTCTACCCTTTAATTATTTAAATTTCAATCATCCAAATCAGATTAGGATCAAATATTTTACTTATTAATTTTTTTATTAAACCTAAAGTTTTAATTAAGGATTAAAAATTTTAATTACCACTTTACCCTTTAAGCATAATAATTTCATAACTCACTAAATTGAACTCAAATGAACTTGAAATTTTTATGTGACTTCACTCATATGTTAATAAAGACATGAGAGGAGAAAATGTGATTTTTCCGTATTTAATTTATTTATATAATTATTTTTGGTGGAAAATAGAGATTTCCAAGGAAAATTTAATAACATGACCAAGGGAAAGTTTCTGTCCTTAAGAAAATTAGGGGACATTCCTAATGACCAGCAGGACTACTTGGACAAATTTTGGTGATTTTTTGAATTATATTATTTTATTATAATTATTTTAAGTTTTGGAGTGTTAATTAATTTAAAAATAAAATAAATGTTGAAAAATGAATTTTATATTTTTCAAAAATCTCTCTGATATGAAGGAAATCAGAGAATCAAATTTTACAATTTTCTCGATTTTTCTATGATTTATTATAATTATTTTAATGAAAAAGCTAGAAAATATATTTTTTTAATTTTAAAATTACCTTAAAGCTTTAAAATTTAATATCTCACTAAATAGACCTAAGAAAAAAATATGGGGTTTGTTCCTAAGTGATTAAAATTCAAAATTTGACATTTTGGTGAATTTTATTATTTTTGTGATTTTTATTATTTTTTAATTATTAAAAATATTAAAATAATATTAAAAATCAACTTTTTTAGAAAATCGAAATTTTAATTTTCTTAGATTCCCTAATATCGTAGAGGCTCCAAAACCAATTTGGTGAATTTTTGAAAGGTATTTTAAAAGTTATGAATTTTTTAAGTTTAAAATGACTAAGTGGCTTAATCAACCCAATTAGTGGGGCTAACCAAGTCCAATCGACCTCAAATCTTTATGGTGGGTTCCTCTCGATCCTAAAGGTCAGCTGGAGAATTGATTTCAAGTCAATTTGATGTATGGTTAGCTCTAATTAATTAGGGACCTATTTTGAGTGTTTAAGCCAATTAGGGTTGTTTTAAATGAACTAACTCAAAACCTATTTTTCCTAGTGGTTCTCTCGGTCATAAGGAACATCACAAAATTTTCCTAGGATTTATTTCACAACATGCTATTTATTGGAATTAAAATACTCAAAACAAGTAACATGAACTTAAAAAATCAATAACTCTTTATAGGATGGCCTCGACTTTGGAAAATTCAGTGGAATGTTCCCAAATTCAGAGGCTTCAAAAGCCCTATGGTCTCATGCCATGGTGAATTGTATACATGCATGGAGAATTAAATGTATGCAGAGAGTAAATAAATTATAAAAAATAAAATACTTGATGAAATTAAATGATTTATTTTCCACATTATTCTCCTCTGTTCACTGAGCAAGAGGGTATTTTTATTTTATTTTTCTAATTTTTCTACACAAAGTTATGAATTTTTGAAGTTTAGGGAATTAAATAAATAGAAAATACCCCTAATTTTCTATTTATCCATGCGGCACCAACTCATCCTCGACATCTCCGAACGCACACGCGTCGCGCTCCCATTCGACGCCGCCATCTGACTCAGCGCTCCGGGCCCCGCGGTTCTTGTACCGTCTCCTGGTCCGACGCCATCTGAGCCGTCCGTCCGCGCGTGTATCGAATGGACGCGCATCCGTTCATCGTCCCCGAGCGTCCTCACCCGAGAGCCGTCCACACTAAATCCCTAAGATCTCACTCGATACTCAATGGATTTTCATGTTCTTATGCTCTATGGATTCGTCTCGAAGAGACGAACACATCTATACGGTTATCATGCATCGAAATTAAAGCATTTGAAATGGGGAATCTCCGTAAGCTCGGGATGAAGAATTAGCTCATACCTTTGCTCGCAGAAGTGTGGCTTCGATCCGAGGTTTGTCGCACCTTCGATCGGATCCCGACAAGCTCCGCATGAAGTCTCCCGGTCCGGTGAATTGTCTAGATGTGATTTCGACCAAGCCCGATCACAAAGCTTGGAGGCCGGAGCAACCGGGTGGCTCCGGAGATGGGGCTTTTGCTGGTGGACACCTTCCCTCGTCCGGTGAAGGTGTAGGACCAATCAATTCGAGGATTGATCCACCGTGGAGAAGTGTCCTGGTTTTGGGTGGAATTTCAACTCGAAATCGAGCTCACAGAGAAGAAATGGCAGGGGATCTCACTCGGGATCAAGTGCTCTATGTATGGAGAGGAGTCCGGAACAATTTTGGCGCAGTTTCCTTAAGGTTTGTTTCAAGCACCTCTCATGGCCGAGAGGGGTGGTGTTTAAATAGAGAGGGTGGAGGGCCTCCCGTGGAGAGTTAGGGCTCGGGATCACCGCTCTCGGCAAGAGAAGAACGAGCTCCAATGGCCACCGGGATGGGGCAGCTCAGCGGGTGAGAATTCCAAGTCGGGCTCACATGCGAGCTCTCGGCCATGGTGTTTTCCCGACGGCCTAGTGGCCGGCCGGCTGTGCATGGGTCACCCTCAAGGTCAGGTGTGGTCGGTCGGACTTGGTGCAAGCAATTGGCAAATGCCATGTGTAAAGAGCTTGGATTGAAATGGAATGGGGGAAGACCATTTTGGGTTCAAATGAGTCAACCCATGGTTTTGGGCTAGGTTCACCACCCAAGGCCTGGTCTTGGCCGAAAAGGGTCACTGGGTCACCCAAGAGAGAATGGTGTGGTCTCCATCCATGATGAGGTGGCTAAGCATGGTTTAGTGTGTGACATGCTTAAGGTAAAAAAGGGTTTAAGTAGGATTAGGAAAGGGGCCCCTCCTTTTGCCATTAATGGCTTGATCACATGTCAAGCCTTCCATGGCTTCATGTGGCTTGTCCATGGCTTCGCATGGCTCACCTTCGCTTCGGGAAAAGGTTTCGTCAATTTCATGAAAATGGATTTTTGGAATTTTTGGTAATTTGATGGAAATTTGTATGAAACTTGATTTGGAATAATTTGATGGTGAATTTAGGACTTAGGTAATGGCTTTAATTAAGTGGATGGCAAATGGAGATGTCATGTGGGCTTTAGGGTAGATTTTGGGCTTTTGAATTCAAGGAAGTGGGCTCTTAGGAAAGTTTAAGGGAAATGGGCTTTTTGATTTTAGGATGGGCATTTAGGTAAAGATTTTGTGAAGAACTTTGTCAAATAAATGTCATAATTGGTTTAGGGATGTTCTATGAAGGGCTTGGAGTCAATTTGGTGTGATTTGGAGTCGAATTGGTTTGAATTCGGGTTTATTTCGTAATCGGGCCTATATGGGTCCAAGTGGGCCAAGTTGGGCTAATGTTGGGCTAGGGTTGAAATTGATGTAAAATCAATGTTGAGAAATGTTTATGGGAGTGTTTCAAAGAGGTTTTACCTTTGTTTGGGCTTTGATTTTGGGGTTCGGGCCCATTCGGGTTAGGTTCGAGTTTAGGTCAAAATTGGGCCTTTTAGCTTTGGGTTGAATTCGAGTGGGGTTTGGGTCTAAATTTTGGGCAAATCATGTTAGTGTTTTGTTTGTGGGAATGTTAAGGAAGATTTAGAAAATGTTTGGGGTTAATTGGAGTCGAATCGGGTGAGTTTGGGTTAAGTTTGGGTCATGGGTTCAAATTGGGCTTTAAGGCCAAAAGTGAAATTGGATCCGAATGTCAATCAAATTGAACTTGGATTTGGTCTAGATTGGTGTTGGGGATGTTGCATTGAAGTTTAGAATTGAATTGGACCAAAATTGGGGTCAATTGGGTAGGTTTGGTTTGACATTGGGTTCACTTTCGGTTAAAATGGGTCAAATTGGGGGTTTTGACAAAAGTGGGGTAAATTGACAAAATTGGCCCATGGTGTAGTTGTACAAAATGAAATTGGGAATATTTGGGATTTTTTGAAATTTTCTGGGAATTTTCTGAATTTTTGGATTTTTTGGCCAAGAGGGGTATTTTGGGTATTTGGAGGGTATTGGGAGGTTTTCTTGGAATTTTTGGTATTTTTGGGTATGGATGATCAATTTGAGTGATGTGGAAATGTTTAAGATCAATTTTGAGGAATTTTGGGTGATTTAGGAAATTTTGAAAAATTTGGGTAATTTCAAGGGTTTTGGGTAGGCTAGGCGTGTGTAGGGTCCTGGGGTCAAAAATCGAAAATTTGGAAAATTGAAGATTGGGTGAATATAAGTGGAATGAAATCATTTTGGTTGAGCCATGAAGCCACATCAAGCCCACATGAGCCATGAAGGGACTCATTCGAGGCATCCACTATGTTGTTCCTAACCCTCTTACCAAGGGCTTGGGGTTAAGGACCATCCATGTGAATCACCTACATGAGTCAGGAGGTCAAGTTGGGTATGGGTGTGGTTTTAGGAGGTGTGTGGAAGTGTAGTGTGTAGGTGTAGTGTATAAGTGTAGTGTGTAAGTGTAGTGTGTGTGTAAGTCAGCCCCTTCACTGCACTGTGCCACCTGCAGATGAGTCCTAAGGCCAAAGAGTCCTATAGGAACTCATCCTTTAAACTTCCACATTTGATTTCAACCCTCTAGGTGATTAGGGGTCTATAGTCAAGTTTGTGGAGTTTGCAGGGAGTTAAGAAGTGGTTTGAATTTCTAAAAGGTGGGTCCCAATTCTAGTCCTCTAAGATAGTCAAAGGAAAAGCCTAAGGCTAGATCCTAAGTACTAAAGAGAAGAAGAGAAGACCTCATCAAAAATGAGGTCAACAAATGGACTCCCAATAAGTGTGGTGAGCCGACGGAGCACACCGCGAGTATTGGCGTTGACCGAAGCGATCAACAAAACCAACACGGATGTCCAAGTGACGAACTTAGGACGAAGTAGAAGAGTTTCCGCTGGGGAGTAGCAAGTATATCTCTGAAACCGGAGATTCCTGAACTCTCGCTGGGGAGAGGAAAAGGAGGTGAATCCCAAATCACATGACCTGGGGGAATTTCAATTTAGATTTTATTTTGTTTCAATTTAAGTTTTGATGCGTGAGCTTAGATTTTAGTTTGGAGTTTTAATTTAGATTGAAGTTTTGTCAAAATTAATTTGAAGGATTTGATTTGAAATGAAAATTGGAATTCTGAGGTATTAGATGTAACATCTTCAACCTCGAAAGAAAATTGAATTGATCAGATTGAATCACTGCAGTGAGGAGAGATCTCAGAGAAATGCGGTATTGGATGTAAAATCCTTAACCTCAAGAGTTTGATTTTGATGTATTTCATCGCAATAGGAAAGAATCCTAAAGCAATGCAGTCTCGGATGTAAAATCCTCGACCCAAAAGTTTGATTTCGATGTATTTCAAAGGCAATAGGAAAGAATCCTAAAGCAATGCAGTCTTGGATGTAAAATCCTCGACCCAAAAAGTTTGAATTTGATGTATTTCAAAGTGCCGTAGGAAAGAATCCTAAGCAAGTGCAGTCTTGGATGTAAAATCCTCGACCCAAAAAGTTTGAATTTGATGTATTTCGATGCAGTAGGGAAAGAATCCTAAAGCAAGTGCAGTCTCGGATGTAAAATCCTCGACCCAAAAGTTTGAATTTGATGTATTTCGAGTGCCGTAGGGAAAGAATCCTAAAGCAGTGCAGTCTTGGATGTAAAGTCCTCGACCCAAAAGTTTGAATTTGATGTATTTCAGTGCAATAGGAAAGAATCATAAAGCAGTGCAGTCTCGGATGTAAAATCCTCGACCCAAAAGTTTGAATTTGATGTATTTCAGTGCCGTAGTGAAAGAATCCTAAAGCAAATGCAGTCTTGGATGTAAAATCTTCGACCCAAAAGTTTGAATTTGATGTATTTCGATGCCGTAGTGGAAAGAATCCTAAAGCAATGGGTCTTGGATGTAAAATCCTCGACCCAAAAGTTTGAATTCGATGTATTTCAAAGGCAATAGGGAAAGAATCCTAGAGCAGTGCAGTCTTGGATGTAAAATCCTCGACCCAAAAGTTTGAATTTGATGTATTTCAGTGCATAGGAAAGAATCCTAAAGCAGTGCAGTCTTGGATGTAAAATCCTCGACCCAAAAGTTTGAATTTGATGTATTTCAAGTGCACAGGGAAAGAATCCTAGAGCAAGGTAGTCTTGGATGTAAAATCCTCGACCCAAAAGTTTGAATTTGATGTATTTCAAGTGCAATAGGAAAGAATCCTAAAGCAGAGGCAGATCTCGGATGTAAAATCCTCGACCCAAAAGTTTGAATTTGATGTATTTCAAGTGCAATAGGAAAGAATCCTAAAGCAATGCGGTCTCGGATGTAAAATCCTCGACCCAAAAGTTCGAATTTGATGTATTTCAAGTGCAATAGGAAAAATATCCTAAAGCAAGGTAGTCTTGGATGTAAAATCCTCGACCCAAAAGTTTGAATTTGATTGATATTTGATTTGAGATCCGGAAGATCGAATTCGAAATTGATCGAGATTTGAAATCCGGAAAGATTGAATTTGAGATTTGGAAGGATGAGTTCGAACTCGATTGAAATTTGATTTAATATTTGATTTGAAATTTGGAAGATCAAATTTGAAATTTGATCGAGAGTGGATTTGAAATTTGGAAAGATCAAATTTGAAATTTGCTCGAGAGTGGATTTGGAATTTGATTGAGAATTTGATTTGTGATTTGATTTAACAATTATGTTGATTTCGTTTATCTTTTAATGATTCAAATTTTATTTTATCGTTTATTTAATGTTCATGTGAATTTGGTGTTCGTCATTTTTTAAGATTTTTATGGAAAGTTTTCTTTTATCCCTTTTTTTATTTCTTTTTTGTTCTTTGTTCGAAGTTCATTTAACTTTAATGGCGTTTCCTAGTCAATTTGCACAAAAGAGGTGAAGGCCAAAAATGTGACATGGTCACTTTCATTCCAATCATGTTGAAGATACATCATACAACTTGATCTGGAATACATCTCATACAATCCATGTAGACTCAAAATGGACTATGTATGATCTTTGTTGATCCATCAAAAGAAGCATCTGTCAAAAATCCTTGTCCGAATAATGGGGTACATGGTTAATAACATCACCTTCCAAGCCATCCTTGGCAAGGATGCCGTACTGGATGTACGTTGGAGGTGTGATATCTCCCATGTAACTCACGAACTCGTAAGGCCGGAGGTTCTCTAGCTCCGGGTCCGCCGGAAATGGTAAGGTGTCTTCGTCGTCGTCCATCCTTCCGAAAGTAACCGAGATCCACTTCACCGGTACTCCCGGTATGCAATGCTTAGCGATATCCGCTCCGTTGCCCTTCGCATCATGACGGAACCTACCGGTAAAGGTATCTTCACCGGCCCTCGGAACTCACCCGGCCTCGTTATCCGGAGGTCGCATCCGAACATGATGTTACACTTGTTCAGGAAAGAGACCGTGCGTAAAGGTCCGACAAAGTCGTGGTGATCTATGTGTGGGGGTATGCGATCACCCCGTTTGTAGATGTTGATAATGCAGCTATTGGGTATGCAATCCGCCGGCAGTACTCTCCATGTTATCAATCTCTTTGCCATTCTTTTCGATGACTAATGGCATCGGATCCACTCGCCCATGACGGAGTATTCCGGCTGGGTTTCGCTTCCCGTCTTCGACAAAGTTGTACACAGCATCCGCATTGTATTGTGATTCTTCCCTTCCCCGGCATCCATCTCCGGGGTTCCGAGTAGGTATTTTCCCTAGGCGACCTCGCTCGGCCCATTCTCTTCAAATCCCGGATGCAATCCACGATTTGCTCGTTGTTCATACTCCGAGAATACGTCCGTATGCAGCTCGAGGCCCTCTAAGTATATCGATTCTTCTACCTTTAATTCTCTCGAAGTATTCAAAGGTTTTCTTTTCAACATTCCGCATTCTCTCCAGCTCGTATTCCGGAATGATCCGCAGATGGTGAGGCCTTGTGACATATTGTGGGATATACGGTTCAATCCCTTCACGTTCTCCCCGCATACCTCGGCTCCTCGTGGATGATGCACGTCGGGACATCCCCCGGGTTGCTTCCGCAACAAGGTCATGCATCACCGGTGGTTCTATCCGGTGGCGTGGTAGCCTTCTTTCTTCCGATCTTCCGGAGGTTTCCCGGTCCTTTCGTCATCCTAGGAGCTGGCCTCCTTTCTTCAGGTTCCTGGTGAACCGGTGTCCTTGAAGTGTATGTACTGGCATTAGCAACTATCTCGTCGCGCTGGTCCGCAGCTAGTTTTGTTAACATCTTACGGATACGGCGATTCTTATTTCTTCGTTGTGTTGCTGTGAGAGTAGCCCTTCGAACTTCTTGAATGTCTGTGGGAGCGGCGCTGACAAGCCTGCCCTCCGCTGTAGCGACTACGGACTTCATTTTCTTATCTTCTTCGGTGTTTGCTTTTCTTTTCTTGCTGCTGGATCGGTGGCTTGGGCCACCCACTTTCATCACTCGTCCGCCCGGTAGTTCTTCTCGGTTAATCGGGACCCGCTCACTTTCCTCGTACTCGTAGGCCTCGCTGGTACGAAATCCGAGTCAATTTCGATTATCGCTCCATCTTTCACCCTCTTTTCATCGAGTGCAAGGTTTACGCCATTCTTAAAGTTCAGGACCAACCGCCCGTTCGACATTTCCCTCGCGAAAAGACAAGGAAAAGGATCGGTGGGCCGTGCTAAGAACAAGAACATTAAGAAAATGTTTATTAAAGACATTTTTTTTAATATATTATTTTTTGTATTTTTCAAATTTAACAGGAATGAAGTAGGATAAGATCGAGGAAGAGATTTTGATTTGGAAAAGAAAACAAGGAAAACTTTATTATCACGATTTTATTTATTTTAGCACATTTTATTATTTTTCGGGTTCGGACCCAATCATAAGTAATTACTTCGCCCGTGTTTCTTAGGGATGAAGAATTCATTCCTTCGAAACATCAGTAGCAGTAATACTTTTTCAAGTATCGTCCGTTGATCGAAAGCATATGTCGTTCTCCCCGACAATTCACTAGCCGGTAGGAACCTCCCGAGTATACCGCTTCAACCACAAACGGTCCTTCCCAAGTGGGTTCAAATTTTCCTCCTATCTTGCGGTGTGCAAGGATAGGTCTCTTGAGAACGAGAACTAAGTCACCAACTTTCAAGGTTCTCGGGCGGACCCGCTTGTCATGGGCTCGAACCATCTTAGCTCGGTATAGTTCTAAATTCCGTTGCGCCGCAAGTCTTTTCCTTCCGAGCTTTCTAATTCTTCTAGTCGTAATTTGGCATTTTCTTCCATCGTGATCTTGTTTGCAACTGCAATTCTGAGTGAAGGAAGTTGAACCTCTAAAGGTAACACTGCCTCGGACCCATACACCAGAGCGTAAGGTGTAGCTTCGAGTAGGAGTTCGAAGGTTGTCCGGTGAGGCCCATAAGGCTTCTAACAACTTCTTGTGCCAATTCCTCTTATTATCGTCCAAAGTTTTCTTTAAGATTTGAACGAGAGTTTTATTAAAAGCCTCGCCGAGGCCGTTTGCTCTTGGGTAGTAAATTGTCGAGTATCGCCAGCCGATTCCGTGTCTCCCGACAAAATTGTTGATTTGTGTGCTTCGAATGCCGACCCATTATCCGAGATGATCCTTCGCGGCACCCCGAAACGGTAGACAACTTGGTTCTCGAAAACCGTAGCACGTGGTGTGCTTTCACTTCTCTAAGTGGAACCGCCTCTCGCCCACTCGGAAAAGTAATCCGTAGCCGCAAGAATGAAGCGATGTCCTTTTGAAGATGGTGGTTCTATCGGACCCACTATATCTGTGCCCCAACATTCAAATGGCCACGACGCAATTGTCGGATGTAGCACATTTGGAGGTTGGTGTAGAACCACTCCATGCACTTGGCATTGGTGACGACTCTTGGCGATTTTCATGCAATCGGTCATCATCGAGGGCCGTAGTACCCTAGTCTTTTAATTTTCATTTTCATCTTCGGACCCGACTGGTGAGCGCCACAGAGTCCTGAATGCACCTCCTTAACAATTTCACGGGCCTCGGACCCGCTTAGGCATCTTAGCCACATTTGATCAAAAGACCTTCTGTACAATGTGTTATTTATTAATGCGTAAGATAGAGTTCTTTTCTTGATCTGATGGGCTAGCGACCTATCGTCTGGCAATTTTCCTGCTTGCAGGTAGTCTATCAATGGCTGTCGCCAATCTTCTGTGTTTTCTGTCACTGCTGCAACTGATTCTTTTTCTTTTTTGATTTGTGTATTGTGTCTATGTCGAGCTGTGATAGGACGTGACGTCCGTGAACTGACACTTCCACTGATTCATCTTGCAAACAGACAAATTCTTTTGCGAGACGGGCTAAAGCATCTGCTAAAGCATTTTCTTTTCTTGGAATTTTGTAGATTGTCACATTCGGAATTTGTTCCAACAATTGAATGGCATACTGGAAGTATTGTTCGAGTCTTGGCTTTAAAATTCTGTATTGTTCGGCGATCTGTTGAATGATTAATTGCGAATCCCCGTAGATGTTGATATCTGTTATCCCCATCTGAATATTTAATTCCAGTCCCGTTATGAGAGCTTCATATTCTGCTTTGTTGTTCGTACACGGCTCTGTCAGGTGGTAGGAGTATCTTAACATCCCCCGCTCTGGTGTTATAAAGATTAGCCCGATTCCTGCCTTACCGGGCACTATCACTTGCGATTCTTCGTCTTTGTGCGCCGAAGATGCTCCGTCGAAATATAATTCCCAACGTCGATCATCAAGGTCTTCTAGATTCATTATTTGTTCATCCGCGAATCGTCATCGAGAGGAGATTCTGCCGGCAAAGGGTGTGCTGCGAGGAAGTCTGCTAAGACTTGTCCCTTTACGGCACGAAGAGGCATGAAAGTTATATCGAATTGCAATAATATCATCGACCATCTGGCAAGTCTGCCGGAAAGCGTTGGACGAGTCATCAAGTATTGCAATGGATTAAACTTCGAGATCGAGTTGACCTTATGAGAAAGCATGTAGTGCCCGAGCTTTTGAGCGGAGAAGATCGGGGCCAAACAATGCTTTTCAATTGCGGGATACCTTACTTCCGTCGAAAGTAAACGACGGCTTAAGTAGTAAAGAGCATTTTCTTTACCCTCATCATCGACTCCGGCCAACGTGGCTCCGAGAGAGTCGTCTAAAGCCGCGGTGTAAAGTATCGCGGTCTACTCGAGACCGGGGTCGCTAAGACAGGAGGTGTCATTAAATATTGTTTAATGTCCTCGAAGGCCTTCCGGCATTTCTCTTCCCAAATAAATTTGGCGTCCTTTTTAACTAGTGCCGAGAAAGGCTAACACCTACTCGACAAGTTTGAGATAAAGCGTCGAAGATATGCCGACTTCCCTTGAAAAGATCGTAGTTGTTTTAAGGTTTTGGGAGGCGGCATTTCTAAGATATCTTTAATCTTCTCCGGGTCGATTTCAATTCCACGATGTCGGACAACGAATCCTAAGAATTTTCCGGAGGTGACGCCGAAGGCGCATTTTAAGGGATTCATCTTAAGGTTAAATTGTCTTAATCGTTCAAAAACAATTCTCAAATCATACAGTTGGTTTTCCTTTACTTTGCTTTTGATGACCACATCGTCCACGTAGCATTCGACTCGATTGTGGATGAGATCATCAAAAATTCTTGTCATCGCTCTCCGGTAGGTTGCTCCCGCGTTTTTCAGTCCGAATGGCATCACCGTGTAGCAAAATACTCCGATCGGCGTCTCCGAATGCCGTAAGCTTTTCATCTTCCGGAGCCATTTTTATCTCGGTTGTATCCCGAAGATCCATCCATGAACGAGAATATTTCATGTGTTGAAGCAATGTCGATCATTAATTCCGGGATCGGTAGAGGGAATTCATCTTTTGGGCATGCCTTGTTTAAATCTCTCGAAGTCCACACAAATTCCGATCCGACCATTCTTCTTCTCGATCGGCACCACATTGGCTAACCAAGTCGGGTATTGTTCTTCACGGACAAATTTAGCGTCTATTAGTTTTTTAACTTCGGCTATGACTTGTTGTTCGATTTCTAGACGCATTCTTCGGGACCTTGTTCGATCGGGAAGCAGTAGGATCCACTCCTAGCTTATGGACCGCAACCTCCGGAGCTAATCCCGGCATCTCGTCATAGTTCCAAGCAAAACAGTCTTTAAATTCCATTAATAATTTGATTATTTCTTCGGAGTCTTCTTTATTGAGTAAGGAGCTAACAAAGGTAGGTCTAGGCTCTTCGCTAGTACCTAAGTTAACTTCCGTTAACTCATCTATCGAGATTTGATTTCTTCTTCGAATTCGGTGGAGCGTCTCCAATTTGTACATCTTCGAGTTCGTCCGTAGTTTCCATGCAGCTTTCATTGGATTCGCAAGTGACAACCAAGCAAAATTCAGCATCGTCAATCGACCCTATCGTGCCGAATCCGAGTCCATACTTTGAATCGGGTGGACGACCGAGTTATTCCATAATTTTTCAAAATGTTGTGATTGGCCTTTTGTCCATTGTCGAGGTAAGAAACCACGCTGAATTAAATTTTGAACACAGGGAGAGTACCACTCAAAAGGTAATTCCATTAATTCTGATGAAGTGACATCTTCAAATTGTACATTATTTTTAGTTTTGGAGGTAGAAGCACCACGGTAGAATTTGATTGGCCTTGCACCGTCGTTACGTACCTCTTTGACCACCATACCCTCGATCTTATTAGAATGGATCGGGGTTAGGGTCATAGTATGTACGTAGTGGTTAATCTTCTCGTACATTGATTTGTATTCTTCGTTCTTCTCATCTTCGAGAGAGATCTTCGAATTGCGGCTTCTTCCGACTTATTGTCGCCGCTTCTTGCTTGATTTATTTTTCTTCTTCGAACTATCTTCCCAATCAATATTGATGGCTGGTTTCCTCCGTCCAACTCGTCCTAACGTCTCTACCACGGCCTCGTCCCCGGCCTCGACCTCGGATGCGAGTTGTGGAGAAACCTTCACCATCTCGCCGGAAGGGAGTGGTGAGTGACTCGTTGGACTAGAATCTCGTGTTCTTCGTTGTCCCGAACTTTCTTTGCTTTATTTGTTACGGTATCTCCGGAGAAGATTGTTTTCTTTGGCGGTGCATAATAAGTCGCGTCTTCATGGATTCCAATCTCATGTACGGAGAATGGTTGTAAGTCACCTTTGATGCACTCGTTCCCCTCCATCGTAGTATTTGATGCACCGGTGTAGAGATGATGGTACCATCCTCGTTTTCATGTATCCACGGCCGGCCCAAGCAGAGCGTTGAACGATGTCTCTCGAATCAATTATGTGAAATTTTGCGGTTGTCTTTGCTAAGTCACCGGTCTTCATCAGCAGCGTTATCGACCCGAGGGCTCTTTCTCCTTTCTCGGTCGAATCCTCTTAATAACATTTTGTCCGCTTCGAGCTCGCGAGCATCAATTTCCAAATATGCTAGTGTTCGAAGACTCATTATATCGATCGATGCTCCCGGATCCACCAATACTCCGGAGAGCGTAAACTTCCCAATTGTAACTCGAAATGTACAACGGTCGGTTATGATCCGCTGTCCCAAGTAGTAGGTCACCGTCCGTGAAGGTAACGCCTCGCCGTTCTTTTAACGAGCAAACCTCATCTAAGGAATCTCCGGCCATTCGAGCTAAGCAAATTTCCGGATCAAGTAAGGCCTCGATCGAGCTTCTCTCATCTCCTTTCGATAAGATGAGAGCATCGTAAATGCTCGGTTTGGCCGGTAGTTTCCTAAGATGGGCTAGTACGTTGTAGTCCACTTTATTTTCATGCGTCTCGGCTTCTTCTCGAACGGGTATTTCTCCGATCGGGGTTGGTTCTTCTCGAACAACCACCGCTTTCCTTTGTCTTTCGGACCCATTCTCGGAGGTAGAACTCTTCCACTTCTTAAGTTGACTTCCGTAATTTCTTCCGAATTTAGTGTTGAGTTTGCCGGTGTCTCCTCCCGAATCGGAATGACAGTGCTCTTCCGGATTATCTTCGAATCCGAAGGCTCTAACTCTATCGCGACCGGAGCTCCTCGAAACTCGCAGCATAGATCGGTTGCTTGTTGAACTCTCGTAGCCTCCTCGATGGATGTCTTCTTCGTTATTTTGATTGTCGAGATCGTGTATGATTTGAGAATTGTCGTTGGTATCGAAATCGATGTCCGGATTGTCGCTAGTTACGTAATCGTTAGAAACAGTCAAAACGTAGCCAACGCCATCACCCTTATCATTATATGATCCCACCGAAGTGAGCAGATAATCATACAAAATCAGAGGTTCGAGGGATTTCTCCCCCGAATCGGAAACAACTATCCTAGGATAAGCAGCCCCTAGTCTAGCCTTAGGAGTCTCGGTCCTCTCTTCTTCGTCGATTTTCTTCTTCTCTTCAATCGTTTCCTGTTGAGGTGGTTCTTCTATCGCAAGTGATAGTACCGGCTTAACAGGTCTCGAACTCTGAATTGAAGCTCGCACCGAGGCGGTTCGGATGCTGTCTAAAATCTTCTTCGAAGACCTTGTCCAGGCGGTAGTCCATCCATCGTCAGTCGTATAGGGATCTATCGGAATGATGGGATCAGTTGAGATAACATTGACGGAACCTCCTTTCTGGGGTCCTTCATGTACTCCTTTGGGATTGTTATATTTCCTTTCCGAAGGTTATCGTTGAGCCAACTTTTAAAGGTAATGCAATCTTCTATCTTGTGCCCAAGCATCCGGTGGTAAGGGTAAAAGTCGGGATCACCTTTCTTGTTGACTTCCTCTCGGTCTTTGTAGGCTCCGGTAGCTGGAAATCCGGAGTCTTCATCGACTACGGAACATTTTCGGTACTGCTTCATTCTTGAACGGATATTCTCTGCTCAGAAGCTCCCTTAACGTTCGTTGCGGACGAGACGGTTGTTCATACTGCGGAGACGACTGATAGCTGGACCGGGGTTGCTGGTAATTCTGTTGTGGTTGCTGCGGCCGTTCTGGTGGTATTTGCATCGGTTGCTTGCCTTTGTCAACTGCTGCAACGATCCCGGATTTCTTTTCGAAGGTTTTCACCGGCTTTTGCTTGTCCGTCTTGTCGGCGAAACTTAATTGCTTCGCCTCTTCTTGCAAGCTTCCGGCCTTGCTTAACAACTTCTCGAAAGTCTTAGTAGTGAATCCTTTGAGGAGAAGTGCTATCGGGCCGTGAATTCTTTTAAGCAAGATGCCGACTGCATGTTGTTCTTGTAGTTGTGGTTCACACTTCATGCTTAAGTTCCTCCATCGAAGTATGTAATCCACTAAAGTTTCATTCGGCCTTTGTTTCTCTACCACTAAATCACATATAGTGATGTGGTGCTGAGCTCCGGCGAATCGCTCGATGAAGAGGTTCTCTAGTTCCGAGAACGTCTTCATCGAACCATTTGCAATTCCGCATACCGCCGAAGGCGATTCCCGACGACCGCCGACGAACCGTCGGAAGAGTAATGCATCGCTCCCGCCGCATTGCAACAACCGGCACGAAAGTGTGCCACATGCCGTCGGGGTTCCCGTTCCGTCGAAGGTCTCGAACAGCAGGTGGTACGAAGCCTTTCGGGTATCGGACAACGTCGAATTCTTCCGGGTAAGGTCTACCCGTCCGAATGGATGTCCCGCTCTTCGATTGTGCTAAGGCTTCTCGCACTCCGCTCGTTCCACCAAGTTCTCGATATCCTTTTCGTGGATCATACTTCGTGTTGTATCCTTTTTCACCGATCATCCCCATCGACGGATGTAATCTCCTTTCCTCCGTCTACAATGTGAATGACCTCTCGGGGTGTCTCTCTATGTGGTCGTACTTCGACTCCGGAGAGTGGCCGTAGCTACGGCCATCTCTTCCATCCTTTTCGCCATTCGAGCGATCGTGTCGTCTTTTTCCCGAAGCCGCCTTCTCATCGCCCGGCTCCTCTCTTCTCGCGGCCGCAGGAGCACCTTGCGAAGCTGATGAAGCTCGTGTCTCAACCATGTTGATTTCTACATATTCATCGTCCATGAATTCCGATGAATCAATCTCGTCTCCGAACTTTTCTTCTCTTTCTTTTGCCAACCGTCGGATATCGGTTCTCAACTTTTCCATGGCATCTTCTAGCGGGGCTTTCTGTGTGTCTTTGCGGTTGTCATGCGATAGCTCGCCGGGTCCCCTTTTCACGAGTCCCCTTTATCGCAGTAGCACTTTCTTCGCATTCCAGCCTCCCGGCGAGACTTTCTTTCTCGAGCCGCTCGTTTCAATCTTAATCGCCCAAGATGGGACGCCATACCATCCTTCTAGCAGCAGAGGTGTCTAGGACCGCATGGTCCGTCGTCGCCAAATGCCGGAAGGTGGTATCCTCCCTAATCCGTAATCCCGAGACTACGACGAGCGGACTAGCCTTCATTCTTTTACTTGGCTTTTCTGTCATGACGGCGGGTTCTACTCGGGGCCCAAGACGGGATTTGACTGGCACCCGCCCTATCCTTCGTAGAATCTTCGATACGGGGCAATTTTCCTTCTTTGCTAATTTTTCTACCAAAGTTTGCAGTCGAGCAAACGGCGTAGTTCTAGTTCTTTTCTTGCGGCTATCGTTGTAATATGCGGGCTGAGGTAATGTGGCAGCAATCTTGCGAACATTCTCCTCATCCTCTCGCGGTGGAGAGGGGATGGAACCCGCTTCCTCCCAAAAGTGGTATGTAGTCGAGCGACGGTGTATATTCGGTAGCGGTGTATATTCGAGTGCTTCGGGATTTCCTCCAGAAAGCAATTTCAGCAGTCTCCGGCTTCTCCGGCGATCCTTCTACTTCGTTTCTTCTTCGAGTCCTTGTCGTTGACGGAATCTTTGAACCGGACCCGATTTCGAAAACAAAAGGCCTTACAGAAGATCCGTACCCTCCACGTGTAACGTGTTTACCATAGTTCCGGATTTCTTTCCCTTTGATTCGGCGTAAGTCGGGGTAGGTGCGAAACAACTAGACCAGGTGGGGTAGTAAGAACGGTCCTCCTGCGGACGGCAGTACTCCTCCTAGTCGGGATCCTTTGCAGAGGAGGGAACTCTCGGGTCGACCTAAGGTCGAACTCAAGCGTGGCTCCTCGGCTTCGGATACCTTGTTCGTCGCGTGCAAAGAGGGAGACATCGGTGACCTCGACGTTCGTGTTTTCAAATCCTCGTCCAAATCGGATGATCCCATTGTCGGGCAGCTCATCCTTATGCATGCAGAAGTCCAGTCCATTGGTGAAGGAGAAAATCGGCTTCGGGGCTTCCATTTCGCAAGGTAGATTCCGGTTGTCGATCCCAAGTTATGCTTCTTTTCTTTAGGACGAAAAGAAAGGAATTGAAAAGAGTCCGAACACATTCTTGTTCATGTATTTATAAGAAGGAATCATTTGTTAAAAGAATCACTTATTAGAGGGTTTGTTTATTTAGAACTGAATGTTCAAAGGTGTAGAGAAGGTAAGGAATCCGATTCGTAGTTGGAAAGGAAAAGAAAGTCTTAAGCAAGACTTCTCGACTCGAAGGATCATTCCTAAACTAACACCTATTGGGGTCCACCCCACCTCAAAAATGAGGTAAAAGGATCTCGGAACCTCTCTCGTTTAGGGGTGTCTAAACAGTGGCTCCTAAATCCGAGAGAATGTTGGCTATACTTGTCCAAGGTAGAAATGAACATAGTATTCCAACAGAAAGAAGGGTAGTTTGACCCATTAAGGACATGGATACACTACCGATTTTTGAAAGAAGAATTACCTGATTATAATGGAGAGAGGAATGATCCTCAATGAGTCGCCGTAAATTGTACGGCTTATTTTCTAGGTCGTGTGTTTTATTTTGAAAAGGGGTCGCCTACGTAAGTTGTCGGCGAATTTTTAATTTAATTTAAATAAATAATTTGAAAATTAGTATTTGATTTTAAAAATGATTTTAAATTTGAAGATTTTAAGATATGAAATTAAACCGATCTCACATCCCAAATAGTTTATATAAACGAGCACCGCACCACAAACCGTGTACCTATCCCTAAGGATAGACACACTGCTTAATGGTGGGGCTCGATTAAATAAACTAGAAGATTTGTGACATCCGTTTGGTCTGCGAACCAATTTTATAAGCCGAAAAATTCCCTTGCTTAATATGAAAGCATTAAACAGGGTTTATATTACCTGAGTTCTTTAAAATTCCCTTTAAGGGCAAGCCCCTATAGTTAATTACATCTTAAGTGACGGGAATCACCTAAGAAAACTCTCGATAATAATGAATAATTCTGCTCTCAAGAATTTCAAAGTTTAAGTTTTCAAGGGATTGAATTTTGGAATTTCGATAGGGAATGGATCAAATTTGGAACATTTTGTTTTGGGAATCCAAAGGAAGAAAAGTAGGAGAAATCACATATTCGAAGCGAACTTCGGTAATTTCCCGACTATCCTATTGTTTGGCTTGAGTTTAGGAAAGTCCTAATATTTATTTAAATATTTTGATCTTGCCAATTTTAATTAATTAGGGCTTATATTTGTATGATAAAATCAAACAAATAGCCTCGAAGATGTGAGGGTTTATTGTCGTACCGGACGACTACCTCGGAATCCTAAGACCGGTTAGGGCTTAATTTGC
The DNA here is from genome assembly GCA_022702705.1 of Papilionanthe hookeriana x Papilionanthe teres. NCBI lineage: Eukaryota > Viridiplantae > Streptophyta > Magnoliopsida > Asparagales > Orchidaceae > Papilionanthe > Papilionanthe hookeriana x Papilionanthe teres. The sequence continues at coordinate 98,665,012 of CM040431.1, read as the reverse complement.
AATGCAAGTACCTAACGAAGAGTTGAGGATTTATGTTGCACTAGGCAAACTACCTCGAAGTCCTATGGCTTTGTTATATAGTTCTAGGAAAGTTTTGCCGAAGTAGACTCGGGTTTTACTCGATGACGATGGCCGTGCCGCCCACCATGCTCCGAGCTCCTTGTTGTTGCAGAGGTTTAGTTTTAGAAATCATAAATCGGGGATGAGAAAAGTGTTTTGGTTTAGAGAAAATCTTAATTTCCAGGTGTTTTCAATATTTTAATTAAAACAAATCTTAAAGTTGATTATAACGACACCGGTTAAGATCCCAAGGTTCCATCCTTCCGGCATCATTATTTTTATCGGATTCACTTAGTCCAGATGAATTTGCTAAACTCAACTGAATGAGTTCCACACTTTCATTTAGACCGTGGGAAATCCCGTTAGCAACACGTAGGTTACATCATCCGAGGTATTCCCGATCATCCAACGGGACGTTTTAATTTAATTGTAATTGTAGTTTTGTGTTCGTTTGTGATTAAATTTTGAGTTGTTTTATATTTTGAAATGTTGTGGCGGTGAATTTTATCTTGCAATGACTTTTAACTTAGTTTTGGTTTCAGTTTTAGGGTACTATCCTAAAGGTGTGGGTTTTCATGCAACGAGCTTGTTTATCATCCAAGAAAAAGTAAGTGCAATGCGGTTAAATAAATTACAAGAAGGTAAATTGCAAGAAAGTAGATTGCAATAAAATAAAAGCGTACTCGGAGGGTCTTCCCGTCATCCAAAGCTGCACTTAAAACACAATTAGAATATTTAAGCAAGTTCCTAGATAAAGCTAAGGGAAGGGTTATGGTTTTCTACCAAATTCCTAATCCTATAGCTAGTCATCTCCTATGACGTCTAGGTTCTTTGTGTTTTGGTTTAAGGACGATTTTCTTCATCAAAGAACAATTAAGTCCAATTGTTCTTATAAATGTCCTATCATATTGAGGAAGTGCTTAAGAATAATCTTAAACGTCTTTTCAATATTTCTAGGATTGTTTTAAGTCCAAATGGGTTTAATTATACAAATGAATTAATCGTCTGAGAATTCAAGTTTTGTTGTTATCTTACTCGAGTGAACTAGGACATTTGAATATCCTATAGGTGAGGTAACATTTCATTTAATGTTACTGTTTAGGAGTTATAATAACCGAAGCTTTCGAGGGTAAATTGGTATTCAAATGATTTGATTTAAGTTAATGGGTTTAAATTTGGAATAGTGTTAAATTTGCTTTATATTTAATTTCTTTTTGTTTTAGGTGATGTTATTTAATTCAATTTAATTAAATTTAATTTAATTTAATTGAGTTTTAAATTTAACACTGCCGTTGCCGGTCCCAAGCCCGGATGTGAAAAGTGGAGGGTTGCGTTAGGTAGTCGACAGCCAGCGTAAAACTTGTCGAAAAAAAATCATGACATGAATCCTTTTGATCATTGTGTAAGTGCTAGGGCGTCCCCGGAAGCGACGCGCCGTATGGCCTCGAATACGGTGGAAAGTGTGCAAGGGCCGCTACACCGCGCCGGGTGTAGTGTCAAGTAAGCAAGGGTTCCCACATTACGGACGGATGCGGTTAAAGAAGTTAGTCCATGATACTAGTATTAGGATAGGATCCCGGAATATAGGTACTCTCAATGGTAAACTAATGGAATTGGTTGATATTATGATCCATAGAAAGATAAATATCCTATGTATTCAAGAAACTAAATGGGTTGGAGAAAAAGCTAAGGAGATTGATAACTTAGGTTTAAAATTATGGTATTCTGGTAAGAGTCATACTAGAAATGGTGTAGGTGTAATTATAGATAAGAGTTTGAAAGATAATGTTGTCAAAATTAATAGAGTTGGAGATAGAATTATAGCACTTAAGATTATTATTGATACTAAGATTTTTAATATTATAAGTGCTTATGCTCCTCAAGTTGGTTTAGATATAGGCTCTAAAGATAAATTCTGGAATGATCTAGAAGACTTAATACACTTGATACCCCTTGAAGAAAAAAATTTTATTGGAGGAGATTTAAATGGACATGTCGGTAGAGTGGTAGAAGATTTCAGAAATATTCATGGTGGCTACGGTTATGGAGCGATTAATGAAGAAGGTAGAGCCATTTTAGATTTTGCTTTAGCGTATGATATGATTATTACTAATACTTTATTCAAGAAAAGAGATGAGCATCTTATTACTTATAAGAATGGATCTAATAAAACACAAATTGATTATTTTCTTATGAGAAGAAGAGATCGTCGAGATTGTAAGGTTTGTAAGGTTATTCCAAGTGAGCAATTAAGTACCCAACATCGATTATTAGTTCTAGATTTTAAGATGAAGAGTTGTAAAATAAAGAATACTAGGATTCAACATCGTAGAATAAGATGGGGGCACCTAAAAGACACTAATAAAATTATTTTTATGAGTAAAATCCAAGATTTAAATATTTGGGATGTTCATGAAGACGCGAATGTTATGTGGGAAATATTAACTAATACTATTAAACAAGTGGCTAAAGATGTACTTGGAGAATCAAAAGAAAAAGTTTCTATAAATAAAAATAGTTGGTGGTGGAATAATAATGTGCAAGAAAAAATAAAATATAAGAAGTTGTGCTATAAAAATTGGTTTAAATGTAAAAACGTAGAGAGCGGGAAAAATATAAAACGGCCGCCAGGGAGTGTAAAAGAATAATCTGTGACGCTAAAAATTCTGTCTTTTAGTGATCTTTATAACATGTTAGATACTAAGGAAGGTGAAAAATATATGTATAAACTAGCCAAACAAAGAGAAAAGAAATGTAAAGATTTAACTCAAGTAAAATGTATTAAAGATGAAAATCAAAAAGTGCTTTTCTTAGAAAAAGATATTCAACATAGGTGGGTGAGTTATTTTGATAAACTTTTTAATGATGATGCTGAAAGTACGATCGACCTTAGTGATCTTAATATCGTTAATAATAATAAAACTTTTCATTTTTACCGTCGCATTAGTAAAAAGAAGTTGATGAGGCTTTAAAGAAAACCAAGGGGGGAAAGTCTGTAGGACCTGATGATATCCCAATTGAAGTGTGGAAATGCTTAGGTGATTTGGGGGTTTCCTGGCTTACTAAACTTTTTAATATTATTTTAAAATCTAAAAGGATGCCTGAGGAGTGGAGAAAGAGCATTTTGGTCCCCATTTTTAAGAATAAAGGAGATGCACAAGAGTGTGCAAATTATAGAGGAATTAAATTGATGTGTCATACTTTAAAATTATGGGAGAGGGTAATTGAACATAGGTTAAGACGTATTACGAAGATTTCTCATAATCAATTTGGATTTATGCCGGGCAGGTCTACCATGGAAGCTATATATTTATTGAGAGGTTTGATGGAGAAGTACGAGAGATAATAAGGAGGATCTACATTTGATTTTTATTGATTTAGAAAAAGCTTACGATAAGGTTCCTAGAGATGTTCTTTGGAGAGTCCTTGAGAAGAAAGGTGTTGATATGACTTATATTCAAGTCATTAAAGATATGTATGCTAGAGCCGTTACATGTGTTCGAACCGAAGGAGGATTGGCCAAGTATTTTACTATTTCGTTGGTTTACATCAAGGATCTGCTTTAAGCCCATATCTTTTTGCTTTATTTATGGATGGTCTTACTGGGCATTTACAAGAGGATGTACCTTGGTGTATGCTTTTTGTTGATGATATCCTCCTTATGGATAAGACAAGAGAAAAAGTCCAGGAAAAACTTGAATTATGGAGGTCTACATTGGAGTCTAAAGGTCTTCGTTTGAGTAGAACTAAAGCCGAATACATGAAATGTAATTTTAGTAATAGTAGGTCTAGTGACAAGCAAGTGTAACTTTGGGTGATCAAATTATTAAAAGGTGTGAACGATTTAGATATCTCGGGTCCATTGTTCAAAGCGATGGTGATATAGATGGGGATGTTAATAGTAGAATTCAGAGTTGGTTGGTTGAAGTGGAGGAATGCGTCCGGCTTATTGTGTGATAGAAAAGTACCGCTTAAACGTAAAGGAAAATTTTATAAGATGGTGGTGAGACCTTCAATGCTCTATGGTGCTCGAATGTTGGCCTTTAAAAGAGAAGCATAATGTTAAGTTAAGTGTTGCCGAGATGAGAATGATTAGGTGGATGAGTGGCTTTACACTTAGAGACAAAATGCGAAATGAATATATCCGTAAAAGGGTTGGAGTTGCACCAGTGACGGATAAAATTAGAGAGAGTCGCCTTAGATGGTTTGGTCACATTAGACGTCGACCACTCGATGATCCGATTAGGAGAGTAGATGTTTTAAATACAACTTATGTTAAGAAAGGCAGAGTGCGAGACCTAGGAAAACTTGGGCTTATTGCATAAAAAATGATCTTAATTTATTAGAATTAAACGAAAATTTGACACTAAATAGGAAGCAATGGAGAAAAAGGATTCATGTAGCCGACCTCACTTAGTGGGATTAAGGCTTTGTTGTTGTTGTTGTTGTTGTTGAGTTTTAATTTAATTTAATTCAGTTTAGTTTGATTTGATGTTACATTAAATTAATTTGATTTGATTTAGTTTTAATTTAATTTGATTTAATTTAATTTAATTTAATTTAATTTAATTTAAGTTATTTAATTTAATTTAATTTATTTATTTAATTTAATTTAATTTTTAATTTAATTCAACTTTTAATTTCAATTTAATTTAATTTAATTTAATTTAATTTAATTTACTTAATTTAATTTAATTTTTAGTTTAATTTTATTTTTAATTTAATTGAAATTTTTAAAAGAGTTTAATAATTTAATTTTAGTTTAATGATTAAGTCTTTTAATGTTTTGAATTTGAGTTATCATTTTAATTAAGAATTGATTATTAATGAGATAATTAATTTAGGGATTTTTAAATTAAAGAATAAATCTCCTCCTAATAATATCCCTATTTTAATAATTCCAATTTTATTATTCTTCCAAATTTAATCAATTATTTAATTAAAGTTTAATCATTTTAAATTGCTTAATGGGTTTCTACCCTTTAATTATTTAAATTTCAATCATCCAAATCAGATTAGGATCAAATATTTTACTTGTTAATTTTTTTATTAAACCTAAAGTTTTAATTAAGGATTAAAAATTTTAATTACCACTTTACCCTTTAAGCTTAATAATTTCATAACTCACTAAATTGAACTCAAATGAACTTGAAATTTTTATGTGACTTCACTCATATGTCAATAAAGACATGAGAGGACAAAATGTGATTTTTCTCGTATTTAATTTATTTATATAATTATTTTTGGTGGAAAATAGAGATTTCCAAGGAAAATTTAATAACATGACCAAGGGAAAGTTTCTGTCCTTAAGAAAATTAGGGGACATTCCTAATGACCAGAGGACCACTTGGACCAATTTTGGTGATTTTTTGAATTATATTATTTTTAATATAATTATTTTAAGTTTTGGAGTGTTAATTAATTTAAAAATAAAATAAATGTTGAAAAATGAATTTTATATTTTTCAAAAATCTCTCTGATATGAAGGAAATCAGAGAATCAAATTTTACAATTTTCTAATTTTTCTATGATTTATTATAATTATTTTAATGAAAAAGCTAGAAAATGTAATTTTTTTAATTTTAAAATTACCTTAAAGCTTTAAAATTTAATATCTCACTAAATAGACCTAAGAAAAAATATGGGGTTTGTTCCTAAGTGATTAAAATTCAAAATTTGACATTTTGGTGAATTTTATTATTTTTGTGATTTTTATTATTTTTTAATTATTAAAAATATTAAAATAATATTAAAAATCAACTTTTTTAGAAAATTGAAATTTTAATTTTCTTAGATTCCCCTAATATCAGAGAGGCTCCAAAACCAATTTGGTGAATTTTTGAAAGGTATTTTGAAAGTTATGAATTTTTTAAGTTTAAAATGACTAAGTGGCTTAATCAACCCAATTAGTGGGGCTAACCAAGTCCAATTGACCTCAAATCTTTATGGTGGGTTCCTCTGATCCTAAAGGTCAGTGGAGAATTGATTTCAGGTCAATTTGATGTATGGTTAGCTCTAATTAATTAGGGACCTATTTTGAGTGTTTAAGCCAATTAGGGTTGTTTTAAATGAACTAACTCAAAACCTATTTTTCCTAGGGTTCTCTGGTCATAAGGAACATCACCAAATTTTCCTAGGATTTATTTCATAACATGCTATTTATTGGAATTAAAATACTCAAAATAGTAACATGAACTTGAAAAATCAATAACTCTTTATAGGGATGGCCTCTAACTTTGGAAAATTCAGGGAATGTTCCCAAATTCAGAGGCTTCAAAAGCCCTATGGTCTCATGCCATGGTGAATTGTATACATGCATGGAGAATTAAATGTATGCAGAGAGTAAATAAATTATAAAAAATAAAATACTTGATGAAATTAAATGATTTATTTTCCACATTATTCTCCTCTGTTCACTGAGCAAGAGGGTATTTTTATTTTATTTTTCTAATTTTTCTACACAAAGTTATGAATTTTTGAAGTTTAGGGAATTAAATAAATAGAAAATACCCCTAATTTTCTATTTATCCAGGCGGCGACAACTCATCCTCGGCATCTCCGAACGCACACGCGTCGCGCTCCCATTCGACGCCGCCATCTGACTCAGTGCTCCGGGCCCCGCGGTTCTTGTACTGTCTCCTGGTCCGACGCCATCTGAGCCGTCCGTCCGCGCGTGTATTGAATGGACGGCATCCGTTCATCCTCCCCGAGCGTCCTCACCCGAGAGCCGTCCACACTAAATCCCTAAGATCTCACTCGATACTCAATGGATTTTCATGTTCTTATGCTCTATGGATTCGTCTTGAAGAGACGAACACATCTATACGGTTATCATGCATTGAAATTAAAGCATTTGAAATGGGGAATCTCCAGAAGCTCGGGATGAAGAATTAGCTCATACCTTTGCTCGGAGAAGTGTGGCTTCGATCCGAGGTTTGTTGCACCTTCGATTGGATCCCGAGCAAGCTCCGGATGAAGTCTCCTGGTCCGGTGAATTGTCTAGATGTGATTTCGACCAAGCCCGATCACAAAGCTTGGAGGGCTGGAGCAAGCCGGGTGGCCTGGAGATGGGGCTTTTGCTGGTGGACACCTTCCCTTGGTCTGGTGAAGGTGTAGGACCAATCAATTTGAGGATTGATCTAGTGTGGAGAAGTGTCCTGGTTTTAGGTGGAATTTCAACTCTTAAATTGAGCTCACAGAGAAGAAATGGTAGGGGGATCTCACTGGGGATCAAGTGCTCTGTGTATGGGGAGGAGTCTGGAACAATTTTGGCAGAGTTTCCTTAAGGTTTGTTTCAGCACCTCTCATGGCCGAGAGGGGTGGTGTTTAAATAGGAGAGGGTGGAGGGCCTCCCGGGGAGAGTTAGGGCTTGGGATCAGCTGCTCTTGGCAAGAGAAGAACAACTCCGATGGCCGCCGGGGATGGGGCGACTCGGCGAGTGAGAATTCCAAGTTGGGCTCACATGTGAGCTCTCGGCCATGGTGTTTTCGGCGGCACTGGTGGCCGGCCGGCCGGGCATGGGTCACCCTCGAGGTCGGGTGGGTCGGGGTCGGGACTTGGTGCAAGCAATTGGCAAATGCCATGTGTAAAGAGCTTGGATTGAAATGGAATGGGGGAAGACCGGTTTGGGTTCAAATGAGTCAACCCATGGTTTTGGGCTAGGTTCACCACCCAAGGCCTGGTCTTGGGCCGAAAAGGGTCACTTGGGTCGGCCAAGAGAGAATGGTGTGGTCTCCATCCATGATGAGGTGGCTAAGCATGATTTAGTGTGTGACATGCTTAAGGTAAAAAAGGGTTTAAGGAGGATTAGGAAAGGGGCCCCTCCTTTTTCCATTAATGGCTTGATCACATGTCAAGCCTTCCATGGCTTCATGTGGCTTGTCCATGGCTTGCATGGCTCACCTTTGGCTTGGGAAAAGGTTTGGTCAATTTCATGAAATTGGATTTTAGGAATTTTTGGTAATTTGATGGAAATTTGTATGAAACTTGATTTGGAATAATTTGATGGTGAATTTAGGACTTAGGTAATGGCTTTAATTAAGTGGATGGCAAATGGAGATGTCATGTGGGCTTTAGGGTAGATTTTGGGCTTTTAAATTTGAAGGAAGTGGGCTCTTAGGAAAGTTTAAGGGAAATGGGTTTTTTGATTTTAGGATGGGCATTTGGGTAATGATTTTGTGAAGAAATTTGTCAATTAAATGTCATAATTGGTTTAGGGATGTTCTATGAAGGGCTTGGAGTCAATTTGGTGTGATTTGGAGTTGAATTGGTTTGAATTTGGGTTTATTTGGTAAGTGGGCCTATATGGGTCCAAGTCGGCGAAGTTGAGGCTAATGTTGAGCTAGGGTTGAAATTGATGTAAAATCAATGTTGAGAAATGTTTATGGGAGTGTTTCAAAGAGGTTTTACCTTTGGTTGGGCTTTGATTTTGGGGTTTGGGCCCATTTGGGTTAGGTTTGAGTTTAGGTCAAAATTGGGCCTTTTAGCTTTGGGTTGAATTTGAGTGGGGTTTGGGTCTAAATTTTTGGCAAATCATGTTAGTGTTTTTTTTGTGGGAATGTTAAGGAAGATTTAGAAAAGGTTTGGGGTTAATTTTAGTTGAATTGGGTGAGTTTGGGTTAAGTTTGGGTCATGGGTTCAAATTGGGCTTTAAGGCCAAAAGTGAAATTGGATCCGAATGTCAATCAAATTGAACTTGGATTTGGTCTAGATTGGTTTTGGGGATGTTGCATTGAAGTTTATAATTGAATTGGACCAAAATTGGGGTCAATTGGGTAGGTTTGGTTTGACATTGGGTTCACTTTGGGTTAAAATGGGTCAAATTGGGGTTTTGACAAAAGTGGGGTAAATGGACAAAATTGGCCCATGGTGTAGTTGGACAAAATGAAATTGGGAATATTTGGGATTTTTTGAAATTTTCTGGGAATTTTCTAAATTTTTGGATTTTTTGGCCAAGAGGGGTATTTTGGGTATTTGGAGGGTATTGGGAGGGTATTGGGAGGTTTTCTTGGAATTTTTGGTATTTTTGGGTATGGATGATCAATTTGAGCGATGTGGAAATGTTTAAGATCAATTTTTAGGAATTTTGGGTGATTTAGGAAATTTTGAAAAATTTGGGTAATTTCAACGGTTTTGGGTAGGTTAGGCGGGTGTAGGGTCCCGGGGGTCAAAAATTGAAAATTTGGAAAATTGAAAATTTGGAAAATTGAAAATTTGGAAAATTGAAAATTTGGAAAATTGAAGATTGGGTGAATATAAGTGGAATGAAATCATTTTGGTTGAGCTAGTGAAGCCACATCAAGCCCACATGAGCCATGAAGGGACTCATTTGAGGCATCCACTATGTTGTTCCTAACCCTCTTAGCCAAGGGCTTAGGGGTTAAGGACCATCCATGTGAATCACCTACATGAGTTAGGAGGTCAAGTTGGGTATGGGTGTGGTTTTAGGAGATGTGTGGAAGTGTAGTGTGTAGGTGTAGTGTATAAGTGTAGTGTGTAAGTGTAGTGTGTGTGTAAGTCAGCCCCTTCACCAGACCAGGCCACCCAGGGCAGTCCTAAGGCCAAAGAGTCCTATAGGAACTCATCCTTTAAACTTCCACATTTGATTTCAACCCTTTAGGTGATTAGGGGTCTATAGTCAAGTTTGTGGAGTTTGCAGGGAGTTAAGAAGTGGTTTGAATTTCTAAAAGGTGGGTCCCAATTCTAGTCCTCTAAGATAGTCAAAGGAAAAGCCTAAGGCTAGATCCTAAGTACTAATGAGGTCAACAGGATTAAGTAATGGCTTGGGACAAAAATTGAATTTTTGGTAAAAAGTTAACTGTTAGATTGACGGGTTGGTCATTAGGTCGAAGTTGACCATTTTGACCAAGATTGACTTTTGCTTTCAGTTGACCTATGAAGTCGACGAGTTGGTCGATGGGTCGAGGATTGACTATTTTGATAAAAGTTGACATTTTGGTAAGAGATTAACTTAGTGTATCGATAATTGGTCATTAGATCGAAAAATGACTATTTGACCCGAAATTACTTTTGGTGAGTGGTCCTTTTGGGTCGATGGGTTAGTCATTAGGTGAAGGATTGACCATTTTGGCCAAAAGTTAACTTTGGATTCAAAGTTTGACATATCGGGTCGATTGGTTGGTAATTGGGTAAAGGATTGACCATTTTGACTGATATTGGCTTTGTGAAAAGTTGACACATTGGCTCGATACGTTGGTCATTTGGTCGAAGTTGAGCATTTGGACCAAAGTTGACTTTGGTCATAAGTAGACCTATTGGATCAATGGGTTGGTCATTGGTTGAAAATTGACCATTTTGACCAAAGGCGACTTTTGGTGTTGAGCTTTTTAATTCGATAGGGTGGTCGTTAGGTCGAAAATTAATTTTCTTGATCGAAATTGACCTTTTGGTCAAAAGTTGACCTATTAGGTCATTGGGTCGAAGTTGTAAAATTTTGACCAAAGTTGACTTTTGGTGGTTACTATTGGTCGATGAGTTAGTCGTGGGTCGAGATTGACCATTTTGACCAAAGTTGACTTTTTGGTGATTGACTTATTAGGTCAATAATTGGTCATTAGGTCAAAAATTGATTATATTAATAAAAATAAATTTTTTGTCAAAACATGACCCATTGGGTCAATGGGGTGGTCATTGTGTTAGAAATTGACAACTTTGACCAAAGTTGACTTTTAGTCAAGGCGACTTATTGGGTCAGAGTTTGGTCATTGGGTCGAAGCATCCATTTTGAAAAATCTTGACTTTTTAGTGAAATTCAACCAAATGGGTCAATGGGTTGGTCATTAGGTCAATGATTGACCATTTGACCAAAGTTGACTTTTGGTCGAAGATTGACTTATTGTGTCGATAATTAGTCATTGGGTTAAAATTGATATTCTCTTGAAATTGAATTTTTGGTGAAAAGTTAAGCCATTGGAATGACGGGGTGGTCATTCGGTCGAAATTGACCATTTTGACCAAAGTTGACTTTTTGAAAAGATGATCTATTGAATTGATGGGATGGTCATTGGGTGAAAATTGGTATTGTAACTAAAATTGACTTTTCGGTGGTGGCTTTATTGGACAATGGGTTGGTCTTTGGGTGAGAAGTTGAACATTTCAACCAAAGTAGACTTTTAGTTCAAAAGTTGACATGTTAGATTCGATTAATGGTTGGTCATTAGATTAGGATTGACCATTTGACCCGATGATGACTTTTTGGTCAAAAGTTGACTGTGGGTTAATGGGTTGGTCATTGGGTCGATGATTGGCCATTTTGATGGAGTTGTCTTTTTGGTCAAAGTTGACCTATTGGATCATTGGGTTGGTCATTAGGTCATAAATTGACTATTTGACCAAAGTTGACTTTTGATTCGAAGTTGTTGTTGAATGATGGGGTGGTCATTCGTCAAAAAATTAATTTTTTGGTCGAAATTGACTTATTTGTCAAGTTGACATGTTGGGTCATTCGGTCGAGGATTGATCATTTTGATTAAAGTTTACCTTTAGGTCAAAGGATTTTATTTGGTCGATTGGTTGGTCATTGGGTAGTTGACCATTTTGACAAGTTGACTTTTTGGTCGAGGAGACATTATTGGGTCAATAATTGGTCATTAGGTAAAAAATTGATTATATTGACCAAAATTGAATTTTTGATCAAAATTTGACCCATTTGGACAACGGTCGTTGGTTCATAAATTGACATTTCGACCAAAGTTTTCTTTTTCGTGAAAAGTTGACCTATTGGGTCAATGGGATGGTCATTAGGTCAAAAATTGACTATCTTGTCCAAGTACATTTTGCTCAAAATTTGACCTTTTGTGCAATGGGTTGGTCATTGGGTCGAGGATTGACCATTTTGACTAAAAGTTAATTTTTGGTCGAAGTTGACCGGTTGGTCGATGGGTTTGACATTCGGTCGAATTGACCATTTTGACCAATGTTGACTTTTTGGATAGAGATTAACTTATTGGGTCAATAATAATTGTTCGATGGAGTCGAAAATTAACTATTTTGACCAAAATTGAGTTTTGGTTAATAGTTGACTTATTGGGTGATGAGTTGGTCGATAGATTGAGGATTAAATATTTTGACTAGAGTTGACTTTTGGTCGAATTGGCCTATTAGATTGATGGGTTTGTCATGGATTAAGGATTGACTACTTTGACAAAAGTTGACTTTTTGGTAAGAGATTGACTTATTAGGTGAAAAATTGGTCAATAGAACAAAAATTATCTATTTTGACTGATATTAACTTTTAGTCGAAAATACGCCCTCTTAGGTCATAGGCTTGGTCATTAGATTGATATTGACCATTTTGAACAATGTTGACTTTTTGGTCAAAAGATAACCTATTGGGTCGATGAGTTGATCATTAGATTCGAAAATTAACCATTTTGACGAGTAGACTTTTTAATTTGAGATTAACATCTTAGTTATTTGGGTAGTCATTAGGTCAAAAAATTAGTATTTTGACCAAGTAGCACAGCGATGGTTAATCTTTTGGCTCATTTGGTCGAAAATTGTCCGTTTTCAACATAGTTAACTTTTTGGTTAAAAGTTAACCTATTGGGTCGATGGGTTAGTCATTGGGCGAAGATTAACCATTTTGACCAAAGTTGACTTCTTGGTGCAGGATTTGACTTATTGGGTCGATGGGTTGATCATTAAGTCAAAAGTGGCACTACGACTAAAATAGATTTTTAGTCAAAAGTTTTCCAGTAGGTCGATGGGGTGGTCATTGAGTCAAATTCTTTTAATTTGACTATAGTTGACTTTTTGGTCGAAAGTTGACTTATTAGATCAATGGAGTTGTGGTGAGTCGAAATTGATCATTTTGTCCAAAGTTAACTTTTGGTCGAAGTTGAGCTCTTGGGTCGATGGGGTGGTCATTAGTTTAGAATTATTTGCTATTGACAAAATTGACTTGTTGGTCGAAGTTGACCTCTTGTGTCGATGTGTTTAGTCATTAATATCGAGGATTGACTATTTTGACTAAAGTTATCTTTTCGGTCAAAGTTGACTTTTTGGGTCAATGGGTTGGACATTAAGTCAGGATTGACATTTAACCAAGGTTGACTTTTTGAAAGTGGGAGATTCATACTTGGAATTCGATCATTAGGTCAAAAATTAATTATTTTGACAAAATTAATTTTGGTCAAAATTTGACCTATTGGGTTAATGGTTAGTCTGGGTCAAGAATTGATCATTTTGACCAAAGTTGACTTTTTGGTCGAAGTTGTATTAGATTGATAGGTTAGTTGTTAGTAAAAAATTGACCATTTTAACCAAAGTTGACTGTTAGACTGATAGGATGCTCATTGGGTTAAGAATTGTATTTTGACCAAAATTAACTTTGAATGTTTACGCATTAGGTTGATGGGTTGCTCGTTGGAGTCGAGATTGGCTAATTGAACAAGTTGACTTTTGTTAGAGATTGGCTTATTAGGTCAATAATTGGTCATTAAGTCAAAATTGATTATTTGACAAAATTGACTTTTTGGTAAAGTTGTCCTCTTGGGTCAATGGGTTAGTCATTGCGTGAGGATTAACCATTTGGCCCAAGTTAACTTTGGTCGATAAGCTGACCTATTGGGTCAATGGGTTGTCATTGGGTTAGAATAAGACCATTTTGACCAAAGTTGACTTTTTGGGTTAAAAGTTGACCTATTGGATTAGTGGATTTGTCAATGGGCGAAATTGAACTTTTTGACCAAAGTTGACTTTTGGTCGAAAGTTAACTTTATTGGGTCGATGTGTGGGTCTTTGAGTCAAGGATTGATCATTATGACAAAGTTGACTTTTTAATTCGAGAGAATGACTTGTAGGTCGATAATTGGTCATTAGTTCAGAAATTTATTATTTTCACCGAAGTATCTTTGTTCGAAAAGTTGACGATTAGGATAATGAGTTAGTCATTGAGTCAATTATTTTGAATAAAGTTAACTTTTTGGTCAAAAGTTGACCTATTAGATTAGTGGGTTTGTCAATGGGTCGAAGTGAACATTTTGACGAAGTTGACTTTTGTCGAAAAGTTGACTGTGGAGTCAATTAGTGGTCATCGGAGTCGAAATTATTGGTGACCAAAATTGACTTTGTACAATAGTTGACCTATTGGGCCAATGGTTAGTCATTGAATTAAAAGTTGATCATTTTAACTAAAGTTAAAGCTTTTGATCGAAAGTTGACTGTTGGGTCGATGGGTTGCTCATTAGGTCGAGGATTGACAATTTTGACCAAAGTTGTATTTGGTGAGAGGGTAAACATTAGTGCATCAGTGGTCATTATGCCAAAAATTGACTTCTTTGACCAAAATTGAATTTTTTTGTCAAAAGTTGACCTAATGGGTCAATGGGGTGGTCTTTGAGTCGAGAATAAGACCATTTTGACAAAATTGACTTTTTGGTCGAAGTTGACGTATTTAGTTAATGGGTTGGCCATTGGATCGAGGATTGGCCGTTTTTGAAAAAGTTTGAATTTTTGGTTAAAGAGTGACTGTTAGGTTAATGGGTTAGTATTTAGGCCGAAATTGACCATTTTGACAGTTGAGTTTTTGGTTAAAAGTTGATTTATTGAGTCAATTGGATTGACATTAGGTCGAAAAATTGACTATTTTTTACCAAAATTGACTTTTTAGTCAAAAGTTGACTTTTGGGTCACATGGTTAGTCATTGAGTCAGGGATTGACCATTTTGACCAAAGTTGACTTTTTGGTCGAGATTGACTTATTGGGTCGATGGGTTGGTAAGAGCTTCACTCCTATATAAAAATTTTTGATTTTCTGCATGAATTCCTTCTACAATAATTTTGGAAAAATTTGAAGGAAATGTAAAGAAAATACTTGGAGGAAATTCATGTAACTTGATTTAGATTGAATTTAGTAACTATTGGAAGCCATCTTAGTAATATTTAGAAGTTTAGTTAAGATGTTTTGTAAATTTCACGGATCAAGAAATGGCTCCACGACAAAAGAGAAGAATGGATTATGACGAAACCCGCTTTGTGAATGCAAGGGCACAATCAAGATATTTTCACAATATTCGAACGAGAAAATGCTTTCGGGATCGAGTTTTCAAAAATCTGGAGGTGAAGTAGAGCGAATTATTAAAGAAAAAGGATGGGAAAACTTTTGTTACATAACCAACGAAGGTACGTGAGTGGTAAAAGAATTTTATGCCAACCTAAGCGCTTTCGAAGATGCACCAATCAAGGCGAGAGGATTTTGGTAGATTTCGGTGTTGTAGGATTAATTCATTTACGAAGTACAAGATGTATACACCAGTGAGTACGATACCTTTGGAACTATGGGAGGACCACTTGGAAAAGTGATCAACTTTCTCACCGGCAAGGAAAGGAGTTTGGAAGCTTGGCAGCGTGAAAGGATAAACTTTTCTCTCTCTATGTTGAATGCATCATCTAAAACACGGCACTATTTTATTTGTTCTACCATTGTTACCCACTTACCAGCATAGTGAGGTAACAAGAGATGAAACGATTCGAATTTTTGTATTCGAACCAAAGAAGTATTAATGAGGGAAGTATAATTTATAGAATATATTAGCCACCATAAGAAGTTAAAGTGGAGGGACTAGGACACCTACAGTGATTTATGCACTACGCAATTATGCGGGGGTAAGAAATGAGAGAGATGATGAGAATGGTGGAACTGTAAGGCTTAATTACTCAGCCTAATATTATGAAATATGAATCACGAAGGATGGAGATCTGGGACTAAGAGCAATGTACCTTCTTGGTAGAGATATTCCCTCTCTTAGTTATGACCCTCCCCCTGTAGTTCTCCTACCCATCGGGATTTGATGAATGAGATGACTCTGACGGAAAGTATTGAGAAAATGAAGGAAAAGCCAGGAGCATATTGATCGAGAGAATTGGAGGCTTAGAGAAGACATGATTATGACAACGAGTATCTCGAGAGAGACATTCGAGTATGAGATAGCCTATTATGATGCTGAGAATCGTTGTAGGAGAGGGCGCTCGATGTTGTATTTCTTGGCGCCACGATATGCTCATTACCGGCCTAATCCACCCCCTTTGATCTAGGAAACAAAGATATAGTTTGGGACTTTGATGCGAAGATTAGATCTTATGTTTATTTGTTTTTGTTTTAAAATCTAATGTTGTGATTGTGTGTTTGTTGTTTTAAATTTTAATATTAATGTTTTAGGTTATGAACTTAATTATGATGTAGTGTAGATTGTTTTAATATTGTTGTTTAAGTTATATAGTTTTTAAATTTTTAATGTTTTTAAGCACATATTGTAACCTTGGAATGAATTAGTAAATGTATGGATGTAGTATAATATGTTAGTATAAAATGTGGTAGTATTGTGTTAAACTTCTTTTGACCTTTCTCTTTAATATTATGTTTGTAGAAAAATATAGCAGTCTGGGAGGTTAATTAAGTAATGAAAAAAAACCTTGAGAATTTTAAAAAGAAGAAATACAGCTCGAAGGTATGATTTAAATATTACAGTTAATTTCTTTTACTTTATATAGATAGAAAAATTTAAGTTTGGGGGAGGAATAAAATAAAAATTTAATTATTAAATTGTTCTCAATTTACATATTCAAATTATTATAAAAATGAAATTTTTGTAGTAATTTTAATTTAGTAAGCTAAATTAATTTATTTAATTATTATAGAATCGGGTTTTCAGTAGTGTATGGAGTATACATAAGGTAAGTATGAAATACAGCATTAATGTCTCCCCTGAATGTGTGTCATGATAAGCTATCTCATATTCTTTCCACCGCACTTTATAATCATCATTAATCTTGTTCCTTACTTCTAGTCCCTTAACTTTGGTGTTTAACCTTTCCAACTGACCCATAATATCATGCAGAGTAGGCTCCCTAGATGTAGATGGTCTATCATGACTAGAAGAAGGCTCATCAGCTTTCTTACTCCATTTCCATCCTACATGGGCTTCATAAGTTTTCATATTTAGTTTAGTAATAGGCTTCAGGGGATGGACTACCTCATCATTATCTTTAATTACTAATCCTGACTAAATGCAGAAGGCATGAATCAGACTGGGGTGTCCTAGTCCTCTTGTAGTCTTTCCTTTTGAACTTGTTAGAATACTTTTATGAATAATAGCCCCAATATTTATATGTTTCATGTTTGATTATAGTAATTAAGAATAACTCTATCAACAGTAACATCACTGTGATGGTTGGTAGGCAATAGTATTGCAGAAATGAAATAATGCCAGGCTTTCGACATAGGATTCAAATTAGAAAGGGGAAGTTAACTTTTAGTCTTTGCTTAATCTTCCATTCCCCTTTCCATCAGTCAAAAATTTCACAATCTTATCCAATGCTTAATTTGTAATAGGAAAATTTTCGTATTCACAAGAAAAAGGTGTTCTTAAATGATAAAATCCATTTATATTGGCAGGGGTGAATTCAACCATTTGGCCTCTAACCAAAATGTTTTGACTCTCAGAATACAGATTAGCATAAAATTCTCTAACAATATCTAGGATCGCATTAGCAGTGAAATAACAGAAAAACTCCCATTGACAATTAGCAATCAGTTCTTCAATCATACCTCCAGGATTTTCAAAGGCTCTCTCATAAATACATTTCTTATTGCTAAGAAACATACTAAAGTGTAAATAGGCTTTGAAACTCACAAATTTACTTTCATCATATTCAAATTTCCTCTTCCTCTAAGCCAATCTTGGAGCCATTTGTTTAAAAATACCAAATTTTTCCAAATCAATTTTAAAATTGCAATGTAATGGACTCCAAGATAAATTTAAAAAGAAAAGAACTCAAAATCCATGAAAAATATCCATAGTTTCTCTAAAATCTTCAAAATTTCAAATCTTCATAATGTAGGAGATTTCCACAGTCAAAATCTGAAAGTTTCTGGCCACGAAATCGCTTCAAATCCAAATGCTAGTGAGCCCTAGGTGAAAAAATAGATCATAGCTGGAGGTAGAAGATGATAGTTTGGGCAAAACTTGTGGGTCCCAGAGTTAAATCACGAAAATTTGGAGTTCTGGGCATTTTTCCCGTTTAAGCAACGTCCGATGTAGCAGCAGCGCCGTTAGGTGCATTATTCTACTAAAGTGGCCAAACTCTATAACTGTTGGTGCTGTCCAGCGCTGGTGGCAGCGTCGTTCGAGGCCAATTCAAAAACTAAGCTTCCGACTTTCTTTTGCAATTTTGCTCTTTTTAAGCCCTCTCCGACGTCTAATTAGTTTAATTAAGCATTGAATAACACTATAAAGCCTTGGCAAATGATATTTTTTAACACAAACAACACATAACATTACTTTCATATATAAAATTCATGTGTCAGACATATACACATAACACTAAAAATTACACATCATCAAGCCATATAATCTTAAATTCAGCGTCACACACAATCACAACACAATAACGCTGAAAACTAAACAAACAAGCATGTCCAAATGTAACATTCAAACTAAATAAAGCAACGCAAAGCAAAGTAATCTGATAGATAGACACAAAAATATAATAATCAAGTTTTCATTCTTCCTCAGAATTATCATCAATTCTAAGATCTCCTATTGATTGAGCATGAACAAATAAATTGTAAAATGGACAAAATCGAAATTCTTCAGTAGAATCCTCTTTAATCCAACCTTTTCTTCTCGTTAATCGTATCAAACTTCCTTCAAGAAATCCAAAATGAACAAAATGTTCCTTCATTCTCCAATCCAGATGATCAAAGAAATTAGAAAGATTGTCGATTGCATTCATCAGATGTTGTACTTCCTTCTCCAATTTCTTAATTTTCTTTAAGATAATCTGTGAACTTTCAAAAATATAAGGAGGAATGGGTGTTGACCTTTGAGATGGTTGATCTTCAATGATGCTCATGTCATTCATATCACCAACTGTCTGGTCACTATATGCATTTGGGTCTATAAGCTTCCAAGGTAGAAGTACTCTTTCCCAGTTCTCATATGGCACTTGTGATTCACTGCAGAGGAGAAATATGGTGGAAGGATTTCCAAGCCCATACTTTGATCCATGAACGGTCAATCCCAAAATAGACTTAACAATTATCGAACCAATATCAATAGGCATTCTCATTTGAATACAATAATTCAGAATAACACACTCCTTTGTTACCATACTGATTTTCATTTTTGGGAGCAGTTTTGCTTATATGAAATAATGGAGTGTTTAGACGTAGGATTCAACAATGTGGTTGAGAAACTTACATACATGTTATCTCTTATCTTCCATTCATCATTTTCATCCTTTAGATATCTGTATATATCATTCATATTGTCCTTTGTCGGGGAAAGATTTGAAAAGTAGCAGATTGGCACATTCTCAATCATGTATAAATCGTTAATTTTTGCATGAGTAAATGTGACAAACCTCTCTCATACATAGACTGATCCTTGGTTGATTCCATAAAGATTTATATAAAACTCCTTCACAACCGGAACAACTACAGCGCTATTAGTATAACACAATACTTCCCAACATCTCTGAACAATAATTTCATCAATTTTAGTCATAGGAGAATTCATACCTCGATTCACAAAGCTTCACTCCTTAATCAATCTCATTTTCAAGATATTTTTGTTGAATAGCCGCAGCGCATCAAAACTTATGAACTTTTTACGGTTGAACACTTGAAATCTTTAAGTTTCCATCGAGTCAGAATCAATTTGGACAATAATTTTGGTGTTCCTCTTCATTCCTTTGGAAGTTCCTACATCTAGGGGCTGTTTTTCGGAGTTCTAATGGAGGATTTACCGCCTAGAATTGTCACAACTTGACTTTAAAGATGAGAAACGGTTTTCTAAACAGTGGCGCTGTCTGACACTGATAACAGCGCTGTCCGACACTGATAACAGCACCGTTTGGCGCAAGTTTAAATTTTTCCAAACTTCACTTCGTTCAATTTTTTTTTGAAATTTTGATTCGGTTCAATTCTTAAATGTTATTAATGATAATTAAGGAAGAATAAGACTTAATTAAGTATCAAACAAACACAAATAACATATAAAACAAAGAAAATACTCAATAACTGTGGGTTGCCTCCCACAAAATGCTTGGTTTAACGTCGTCAACCTGACATAACTTTCCGTTATTCGCTTGATCCAACATTAAAACCTCTATAAAATTAAATCAATTACCTTCAAAATATGGTTTTAATCTTTGGCCATTAACTTTGAATGTTATTCCAGATTTAGGGTCTTCTATAATCACAGCTCCAAACTAATATACTTTTATGACAATGAAAGGTCTTATCCATCTAGATTTCCGTTTTCCAAGAAATAATTTCAATCTTGTATTGTATAGAAAAACTTTTTGTCCTGGTTCAAATTTCTTTTTGACAATCTTTCAATCATGCAATATTTCTTTTCTTTCCTTATATATTCTATCATTATCATATGATTCATTTCTAATTTCTACCAATTCATTTAATTGCAACAGTCTCTTCTCACCAACAACTTTCAAATTAAAATTCAATTTCTTTATCGCTCAATATACTTTATATTCTAACTCAACTGGCAAGTGACAAGGTTTTCCAAAGATTAATCTGTAAGGGGACATTCTTATATAAGTTTTATAACCAGTTTTGTATGCCCATAAAGTAGTATCTAATCTAGCAGACCAATCCAATTTTTCAGGATTAATGACTTTCTCCAAAATTTGTTTAATTTCACGATTAGATACCTCTGCTAAATTGATGACCTCGACCCGTAACTATGCCTACAATTTATTCTTTAATTTATTTTTCAAAGGGTAGTATGCAAAAATAAATATATAATTTTAGAAAATATTTTGCATGCCATAGGTACTACGCAAGTATACGTATCATATCTAGTAATACAAGGCTCTATTGGAGTTCTGGTTATCGATCCTGCAGGGAAGATTAATTTTAGAAATTAATAGATTTTCAAATTAAAAGTAATTATAATTTTTATTTCTTTCAAAAATCAGATTTTAAGTTTTAGGATATTTCTACTAGAAGTAATTAAAGTAGCAATAAAGTAAATGTTGATGCAAATATAAATCAAACAAATTTCTCCTTTTCAACTAATCCAAGATTTTTTAGAAAATCTATCATTCGTGGAGAACTTGAAATTCTGGTATTGCGCCAAATAGAAGCATTCCTATTATTTACCTTCACTCGATAGTATAAAGAACATTGGCTAATCTATACATTGGTTCAGGATGTATTATTAGTAGAATGGGTTAATCTAAACTCACAATTTTAGATTTCCAAGGGTCGCTATGGTCGGCCCTACTATTGACCCGTTCCATTTCTATAAACCAAATTAATAGAATTTAGTCTGTCGCTCTAGAAACTAATTAATTCTATGCCTAATAAATAATATTTTCCTATTTATTTGCACTTCACCTTGAATAACCCGCACATGGCCTTTGATTACCCAAGGATTCATGTGATATCTTTTACTTAAGAACTCATCTCCGGATAGGTCTCAGAATTCTTCAAAAAATTTTAACAATGCAAATGACCAATTTAAAATGTAAATTAAGATCAGGTATGAATATCATCAAAATAATTTTAAAAATTAAGTTTAAGTTCCCCAACGAAATCAAATTATCTTTATTATCTTTTCATGGTTAAAAGGAGAAAGAAAAGTACCTACTCAGAACACATTGAATTAACAAAACAAAACATGTTTATAAAACTTTGAACCAAGTTAAAAATACATATCTGAAATGTTCCTTCAAGTGATCCTTTGAATCCTACTGACTCCAATGCAAAGTACAACACTTCAACATCACTAACTCTTACAAACTCTCACTTACTACACAAAGAATTGAGTAGTAACACTCAAAGTAACTAAAATAAACTAAAATAAACTCACTACATACTTAAGAATAATATTTGGTGGCTCTCTAGAACAATTTATGGGCCTGAGAGAGCTTCGTAGAACTATTTTCGAGTGCGGGAAAGCTCTGTAGAACTATTTTCGGGCGTGGGAGAGCTCTCTTTTTTGTAGAAATGTCTCCTATTTATAGAGCTTGAAAAATGACCAGGGGTTACTTAAGGCACCTCTTCAAAATTCATTCAAATTCAATGAATCTTTTAGAAAGTAACTGTGGCGCCTAGGCGTCGGACTTTATGACCAGAATTTCCCACCCCTTCACTTTGGATCGTACCTCTTCGCGATTAAAACAGTTTTCCTATGCCCAGAGGCATTGTATCACATTTCCTATGTACCAGGAGTAACTTTTAGTCTTTTAGAAGGTCTGATAACCACTTAACATTGTCAAAATAACTGGCCAAAGTTGTCAAAAATCTTAACTGCTTCAGTATCGAACTGGTGTCTAGGCACTGGATTCTGGCGCCTAGGCGCCAGACCTATAATTTTGGTAACTTTGCATTTTAGCTCTATTTTTGCTCACTTTTCTCATTTTTCCTTCTTGAATTCTTTTTTTCATCACCTATATCCAAAAACATAAAAATACCTTTCATTTAAACATAATATCCTTAAAAGTTGAATCATAAATAAGGCATAAAAATAAGTACTTTTAAGTAGATCAAATTTCCCCAAACTTAAATTTTACTTGTCCTCAAGTAACCCTTTTTATTACATAAAATGTATAACATCTGGAATGAAGTTTAAATATTTAAGATTCCCTGTAATTTTTATTTTTATAAATGCTCTAGTAAATCATTAACCAAATTTCACTAATTAAGGTTAATTTTAAGAATTTAAAGAATACTTAACTACCAAATCATAAGACATTAAAATTTTCATTTATTTCAAGAATAATTGTAATTTATCATATTAAGTTTACAAAAATAATTTACAAGAAAAAGTCTTTCACGAAAACTTTATAGTAAGGATGCTTGTACATAAAAATTAAGTTAAAAATGTAATTAGTTTTCTTCCTATAAGATAATTCAAGTGAAGCCAATTTTTTATTATGCATTTCGTCAAGCTTCTCCTCACATTTCTTTTTTGCTCTTTTCTTCTTTTTTTTCTCTTTTCTTTTTTTTTCTTTTTAAGGATATTTTTCAATCCTTTTTTTTTACAATTTGTGAGGATTACTATATCTGCATAGCCTGTTAATGATTTTGAACTTCACTATCCTTAACTTATACTTAAAAACTTATACATTTTCACTTAATAAATATGACATGCTTAATAAATGTTTTTCAAAAATTATTTCAATCATTTCTTTTTCAAGCAATAATCTTGATTCTTTAGTATTTCAAAAATACAATTCTCTTTACTATAAATAGAAAAAATTTTAATCTTATTATTCTTTAAGTTAAATAATTCTATTCTTAAAATCAATCAAAATTATTAAAATTTAAGATAAGTTTACTAAATTATTTATAAATTCAAAAATTTAAATAATCTTAAATAAATTTTTCATTCCTTATGTTATGTTAATATTTTTAAAGAAAATATTAGTAACTAAGGACGAATAATATTTAAATTTCAAAGTATTTTCCCGTCCCCCGAACTTCAGTTTTGGTATAAACATGAATCATGAGAATTTCTAAAGCATGAGAGAAAGAATAGCATAATTCCATGAGTAATTTTTCTAAGTATATGAAAAAAAAATCTTGAAAGGAAAATTTTATTTTTGCACATGTTTTTTATGAATATAAAAGAAATGTTTAAGCATATATAGAAAAATTTTAGTAAGCAGGATCAATTTCTACAAAAACAAATTTTATAATTTAAAAAAAAATAACTAAACTAAACAGGTGTACTGATCATTGTACTAAAACACAAATAAAAAATCTCATTACAGAAATAAACTAACAATCCAACAATCATCAGTACAACAATAAGTGTCTCAGATTCAATACACTCTAAACATCAAAAGTACACTAACATTAATAGTGCATCAAACATAAAAACAAATCATCACATACATCCAAAACTAACATACTAACAATACAAAACATAAATAGCACAACTACTCAATCCTAGAAATCTACTCATCACTAGTTGTCTCCTCGTCCTCATCATCATTAAAAGAAAAACCTACATTCTTATTATGGCGATAATCATATGGTGAGAATCGAGGGCAGGTCTGGAACTGAATTGAACAATCACCCTTAAGGAATCTAACAAGAGTCTCATAATACTCTACATCAAAATCACTCTTCCTCTGAGTGTACTCAGAAAGATGATCCACTTTCATATATATTGTATCCACTCTACACTGGATTAAAATTAACATATTCTGCTACTCTATAAATTTATCATGCATATTTTCCCAGAAACTAGATGGTGGCTCAGCAGCAGAAGTAGAGGGTCGAGAAGTAGAAGGTCTACCCGAAGTAGGTAATGAACTAGATGGTGCGGTAGAACTCTTACCTCAAAGTCGATCATAAATACTAACACTGTCCCGTCCAATGGGCTTGGTAGAATTGAGCTTCTCCTCTGAAAGCTCAGCAACAACTCCAGCACTTTCACTCAGAGGATAAATCATATATGGGAATCCCAATCACACAGAAGTGCTGGAATGAGAAGTGGCCTCTACAGATTCATAAATAATACTCCCAACATAAATTGGCTTCCTCTCCTGTATGCAGTAGTTGAGGATAGCTCTGTCCTTTATGACCTCACTCAAATGGTTAGATGGAAGGAGGCGAGCAGAAATAAAGTAATGCCAGGCCATAGAAATGCCATTTAACTTAGAAGATGAAAAATTTACTAGTTTCTCGTTCCGGATCTTCCAAGCTCCAGTATCATCTATCAAATATGCAATAATCATCTCCAAATCTCCCTTAGATGGAGATAATCCAGAATAGTAGCACTCAATGATTGGTGGCAGGCCGTAGAAAATGTTGATTCATTCAGGAGTAAATACTACTCCAACTCCTCTCATGAAGATCTCGTAATCTTCAACCTCCATAAAATTAGCATAAAATTCCCTGACGACAGGGATCACAACAACATCAGTTAAGTAACAGAATCGTTGGCAGTTCAGTACAATGATCGTATCTTCAATCATTCCACCAGGATTGTAGAAACTCCTTTTCAAGATAAATTTTCTCGTCGTAGCAAATTCATTGTAACGAAAATGCGCTGCGACAGTAGTGAATTTGTTGCGATTGAAATTTTCTTGTACTTTCCCTAGCTTAGATTTCAAAGCCACCTAAAGTTAAGAGAAAGAAAACGCAAAATAAAATAAAGGATCAAAAGAATAAACTTATTTAAGCTTTAAAAACTTAAATAAAGCTTCAAATCCATGGATTAAACTCCAAAAGTCAAAATTTTCGATTTTGCTCAAAAGTTGAAAATTCCATGGTGAAAAGTAAAATTAAATGAATTAGAAGGTTGATACGACCTCGAGATGAAGAAATCGAGTGATTCTAAGCTCAAAAACTCGAAACACTGACCAAAAAATGGATACCTAGGTATGTATTTCATGAAAAATGGAGGAAGAAGGAGCCTAGGCGTCGTTAATGGCGTCAATGGGTTTAAAAGATTGAATTTCGGGTTCAGGCAGAACCGGCGCCTAGGCGCCGAATTCTGGAGCCTAGGCGCCAAACTCGCCTTCGCAAAAATTCAATTTAAAAATTGTATTTTCCACCAAAACTTAACAATTTGACTTCTAATTACTCACATGAGAGTATTACTCCAATTTTTAACTTCCAAACATCTCCACAAACAATTTAAATGATAAAAAAGATCCAACATTTAAACACAAGATATAATCAATCTCTTCCAATTCTATTTCAAAATTTTCCATTCCAAGCTCAAAAATTACTGAAAAGTACTATAACAAGGTACAACTCTTATTAAACAACACAAACATCACTATTTTAAAGCAAATTCACAATCAAATGACACACTTTGTATAATGAAAGAAAACACACAAACTAATTATTCGACTCACTAAAACATGACTTGATCACACCTAGAACACACCAACGATCTATTCTTCTCCAAACTTTGACTTTCCATCCCTCTCGCAATGAAGATTGCTAGGCCTGCATGGGTAGAAAACTAACGCCCTTGAAAATTCCAAAGTCGACTTCTCGTCAATTCATTTGCTCTTCACATACATCGTCACTTGAGAATCTTGAAAGGTCGTCATATGATTGAATTGAAGCTTCGTCTGCCATTCCAAGTCCTCGATTTGGTGATACATCTCATGTAGACAATTTCCAACACTTAGCAATTGCACCTCAATCTTATCTAGATGACTGAATAATTTCCCCAAACTTACTGCAATATAACCATTGAAATAATGTTGAGGATTTTTAGAAGACTTATCTCTTAACTCATTTCCCCCTTTCTCCTTTGCCTTTAAACTTCTCTTTTCTCTTCCAAAATGAGTTGTACTGGATGAAATTAGGGTTGCTTAGGAATTGAGGACGAAGATAGGGTAGTTTATAGGAATAATTCGTGTGAAAAACTGAAGATTTTTGGTTTTTCCACGAACCTATAACTTGGGAGCTTAGGCGCTGAAATCTGGTGCCTAGGCACCAGACCATCGATACACAGGTTATGCTGGCACTTAGGCACCAAGTTTGGGCGCCTAGGCGCCAGAACCTTGTTCGACTCTGTTTCTCCTATCGTCAAATTTACAAAGTTTCGGTCATAAAATAGGTCTATTAAAATTGTGTGATCAACATACACATATCGATTGAGATATATTCAATTCACAAAAAATCACAATGATAGTATATGTGTTGCCTCCCACAAAGTACTTGGTTTAACGTCGTCAGCCCGACCTAATCCGTTATTTTAATCGGTTAGACTCAGCTCATAAACCTCCTTGTAAATCAAATTCATTTCTCCCATATAAGGCTTCAGTCTTAATATGTTAACTTTAAATATTTTTCCCGTCTTGGGATCTTTAATATTCACAGCTCCATAAGGGTATACTTTCTCAATTATAACTGGTCCCATCCATTTAGATCTTAATTTTCTAGGAAAAAGTCTTAAATGAGTATAAATTAATAATACTTCTTGTCCAAGCTCAAATATTTTTCTTGAAATCTTTTTATCATGCAATTTCTTCAATTTTTCCTTATAAATCTTTACATTTTCATAGGACTCATTTTTTATCTCTTCCATTTCATTCAGTTATAACAGTCGTTTCTCTCCTGCAGCATTCAAATCATAATTGAACTCATTTATCACTTAGTAAGCTTTATGTTCCAGTTCAACAGGTAAGTGACAATGTTTACCATAAACTAACTGATAAGGTGACATTCCAATAGGTTTCTTATAAGATGTTCTATAAACCCATAATGCAGAATTAAGTCTATCAACCCAGTCAGTTCTTTTAGTATTAACCTCTAATCATCTTTTAATTTCTCTGTTTGATACTTCAGTCATTCCACTTGTTTGTAGGTTATAAGCAGTTGCAATTCTATGTTTAATTCTAAATTTTTCTAGTAATGATTGAATTCTTACATTTCTGAAAGGACTTCTCCCATCTGTGATAATTACCCTCGGTATTCCAAAACTTGTAAAAATCATTTTCTTTAAAAAGTTCAAAACACTTTTGGAATCACAGTTAGGTAAAGCTATAGCTTCAATCCACATTAAAACATAATCAACTGCTAATAAAATATAAATCTTTCCAGATGATGGTATAAAAGGTCCCATAAAGTCTAAATCACATACATAAAAAATCTCAGTTCCAAATATATAGCTTAGAGGCATTTCATCTTTTCTATATATATTCCCCGTTCTTTGACATCGATCACAAGTTTTCACATAATGTCCAACATCTTTGAATAATGTAGGCCAATAAAATCTAGCATTTAAAATTTTAAATGCAGTTTTATCCACTCCAAAGTGTCCTCCAAATTCAGAATCATGACATTTTTGAATAATTGCAAAAGTTTCTTCATAAGGTACACATCTTTGAATCACAGAATCTCTGCCTAGTTTAAATAAATGAGGATCTTCCCAAATATATGATTTAGAATTTTCTTTAATTTTCTTAATATATTTGATATTCAATCCATACGGTAAAATATTGCTAACCAAATAGTTAACTATATATGCATACCAAGGCATTTGTAATCCTTGAATAACATATAACTGTTCATCAGAGAATTTCTCATTTATGTTTTCTTCAGTAATCTTCTCACTATCATTTTTAATTCTTGATAAATGATCAACAATTTGGTTGTCAGCTCCTTTTTTGTCCACTATTTTAAAATAAAATTCTTGTAAAAGTAGAACCCATCTTATCAATCTAAGTTTAGCATCCTTTTTAGACATTAAATACTTAATAGTGAAATGATCAGTATGTACGATACATTTGGTTCCAAGAAGATAAGTTCTAAATTTATCAAAGGTATACACTATTGCTAAGAGCTCTTTCTCAATAGTGTAGTTTATTTGAGTTTCATTAAGAGTTTTGCTGGCATAATATATAACTTTGAAAATTTTCTCATATTTTTGTCCCAACACAGCTCCAATTGCATAATCACTTGCATCACACATTAATTCAAAAGGTTTACTCCAATTACGTGTAACGATGACAGGTGCAGTGATTATTTTCTCTTTTAGAATATTGAAAGCATTCAGACAATCTTCATTAAATTTAAACTTAGCTTCTTTTTCTAATAAATGACAAAGAGGTTTAGCAATCTTAGAAAAATCCTTTATGTATCTTCTATAAAATCTAGCATGACCCAGAAAACTTCTCACATTAGTAGCAGTAGTAGGTAATTAAAGTTCAACAATAATTTTCACTTTTGCCTGATCAACTCCATCCCTTTTTGTGAAATTTTATGTCCAAGTACAATTCCATATGTGACCATAAACTGACATTTTTCCCAGTTTATAACCAAATTTGTTTCTTCACATCTTTTTCAGAACTTTTGTTATATTTTCTAAGCAAGGCTCAAAAGAAGTTCCGAATACTGAAAAATCGTTCATAAATATTTCAATTCCTTTTTCAATTAGATCACAGAATATTGACATCATACATCTCTGAAAAGTTGCAGGTGCATTACATAAACCGAAAGGAAATCTTCTAAAGGCAAATGTTCCATAAGGACTTGTAAATGTTGTTTTATCTTGGTCCTCAGGAGCAACGGGTAATTGATGATATCCAGAATACCCGTCCAAAAAACAGAAGTATGAGCGTCCAGCTAATTTATCCAGCATTTGATCCACGAAAGGTAAAGGAAAATGATCTTTTCTAGTGGCATTATTTAACTTTCAATAATCGATGCAAATTTGCCACCAGTAATTTGTCTTCTAGGGATTAATTCATTTTTATCATTAACAATGATAGTTACTCCTCCTTTCTTCGTAACACAATGAATAGGACTTACCCATTGACTATCCGAAATAGAATAAATAATTCCAGCATCTAACCATTTTTAAATCTCTTTTTTAACAACCTCTTTCATAATTGGATTCAATCTTCTTTGAGGTTCAATAGTAGGTTTACAATTTTCTTCCATTAAAATCTTATGCATACATATTGAATGGCTTATTCCTCTTATATATGCAATAGTCCAACCAAAAGCCTTCTTATAGTTCTTTAGAACTATTATTAATTTTTCTTCTTGATCTTTGCTTAGTTCTGAAGATATAATCACAGGTAAAGTTAATGAATTTCCAAGATATGTATACTTTAAATGTGTAGGTAACATTTTTAATTCCAGTTCAGGGGCTTTTTTAACTGAGGGTAAAAGTATATCATTTTTTGTCGTGTCTATAATTTCTCAATTATCATGAATATAATGAATTTATTCAAATATTTTTTCTTCATTCACTTCTTCAATTTCTTCAGTTAATGACTCATTATATAACATAGATTCATCATTTTTTTTTCAGAAATGGCTTTGCATTTTTCTTGATAATTCCTTTCAATTATATAATCAATAATATCCATCCGATAGCATTTTTCTTTGTCAGAATACCTCATTGATTCCAGAACATTAAATGTTATCTCTTGATCATTAACTCTCATTGTTAATTCTCCTTTTTGGACATCAATCATAGCATGTCCGGTAACTAGAAAAGGTCTCCCTAAAATAATAGGTATTTCTTTATCTTCTTCCATATCCAAGACAATGAAATCCACAGGAAGATAAATTTATCTACTTTAACAAGGACATCCTCTATAACTCCTTTAGGATAAGTAACGTATCGATCGCCTAATCGAAGGGTTACAATGGTGGGAAAAATCTCTCCTAAATTTAACCTTCGAAAGATAGAAAATGACATGAGATTAATACTTGCTCCTAAATCACATAAGGCTTTTCCACAAAATGTTTCTCCAATAGCACATGGTATAGTGAAACTTCCAAGATCTTTAAGCTTCTGAGTTTGCTTCTTTTGAATTATCGCACTACATTCTTCACTTAATGCAACATTTTCATAAGCTTTAAATTTCTGTTTCTTGCTTAAAATATACTTCATAAATTTTGCATAACTCAGCATTTGTTCCAAAGCGTCAGCAAAAGGAATGTTGATTGTAAGTTTCTTAAAAATCTCAAAGAACTTAGAAAATTGACGGATAATCTTCTGTTGTTTTAGTCTTTGAGGAAAAGGTGGTGGTGGCCTTTCAACTTCCACTTCAATAGGAATTACATTCTGATCTTTACTTGGAGAAATAGTTTCTTTAGGTTTTTCAATCTCTTCAACCTCTCTCTCTTTTTCAATTTCATTTTGAACTTTCTCTTTTAATTTCTTTCCACTTCTAAGTTGTACAACATTTGCTTGTTCATGGTCTTTTCCAATTTCTTTTGGATTAATTTTGACGTTGCTAGGAAGTGTTTCTTGAGGTCTGTAGTTAATTAAATTAGCAATTTGTCTCATCTCATTCTCAATATTTTGAATAGCAGTGCTTTGACTTTGTAACGATTACCTAGTTGCAAGATCAATTCTTCTAAAGATAACTTTTTCTGTTGATTGTTAAAACCAGGAGGATAAGTAGGTCTAAAGTT
The DNA here is from genome assembly GCA_022702705.1 of Papilionanthe hookeriana x Papilionanthe teres. Taxonomy (NCBI): domain Eukaryota; kingdom Viridiplantae; phylum Streptophyta; class Magnoliopsida; order Asparagales; family Orchidaceae; genus Papilionanthe; species Papilionanthe hookeriana x Papilionanthe teres. The sequence goes on along the minus strand of CM040431.1, from coordinate 98,634,051 downwards.
TGAACTTCCATGATTGTTCCAATTTCCTGTTGGACTTGATTATTACTCCATTTTGATGTCCATTATTCCAATTAAAATTAGGGTAATTTTTCCAACATGGATTATAATAATTCGAATAAGGGTTATTAATTTTACTAGCAATACTTGCAATGTCTCCATTGTTTGAGAATCATCAATATTTACCGAATTGTCATTACTTACATGCGATACGTTAATAGCAAAATGATCAAATTTCTTAGATATTGTAGCACTTGTGAAGCTAAAATAGAAAAGACTTCATTATCTTGAATACTTGCCACTCTTTTAGGATTAACCCTTTCAGAAGGCCATTGAAAATTATTGTTAGCCATTTCCTCAATTAAGATATAAGTTTCATCAAATGTCTTACCCATTAAAGAACCTCCAGCAGCAGCATCTATAATAGATCTAAGTGATCCAATAAGTGTGTTATAAAATGTTTAAATAATTAACCAATCTAGTAAAGCATGATGAGGACATTTTCTTAATAGTTCTTTTAATCATTCCCATGTTTCATAAATTGTCTCTCCATCAAACTGAACAAATGAAGTAATATCATTTCTTAATTTAGCAGTTTTAGAAGGAGGAAAATATTTTGCAAGGAATTTTTGTGCCATATCTACCTAAGTTTTAATAGAACCAGTTGCTAATGCGTTCAGCCACATCTTTGCTTTATCTTTTAAGGAAAAAGGAAAGAGTCTAAGCCTAACAGCATCATCAGAAACATTATTATATTTAAAGGTAACACAAAGTTCTAAAAAAATATCAAGATGTAAGTTTGGATCCTCATTTAGTGTTTCTCCAAATTGATTATTTTGAACCATTTGAATAATAGAAGGTTTAAGCTCAAAAGAATTATCAAATACAACACACATTTGAATATTAATATGAAGTTCATCGGCTGTAGGGTTTGCATAATCCCTTAATGGTTTATAAACATTTTTTTCAGTAATTTCTATTGGATTTTCATTATTGTTATGTAAGTTATTCATTTCTTGATATTTTTGAATTTGTTCTCCTTCTCTAATTCTTTTAATAGTTCTTTCTAATTCATATTCAAAAGGTAATAATCCTTCAGATCCAGAACTACGCATAAAAATTAAATTAAAGGTTTTAAAAATAAAATGAAATAAAATAAAATCTTTTTATTTTTTTTTGTTTTTGTAAATATTTTTGTATTTTAAAAGAAATAAAAGTGTATATAAAATATTTTTAATTTAAAAAATCTAAAAATTTTCTTTCACTTCCCTGGCAACGGCGCCAAATACTGGTGATGACCTCGACCCGTAACTATGCCTACAATTTATCCTTTAATTTATATTTCGAAGAGGAGTATGCAAAAATAAATATATAATTTTAGAAAATATTTTGCACACCAAAGGTACTATGCAAGTATACGTATCGTATTCAGTAAGACAGGGCTCTATTGTAGTCATGTTATCGATCCCACAAGGAAGATAATTTTAGAAATTAATAAATTTTTAAATTAAAAGTAATTATAATTTTTATTTCTTTTCAAAAATCAGATTTTAAGTTTTATAAAATTTCTAATAGATGTAAGTAAAGTAGCAATAAAGTAAAGGTTGATGCAAATATAAATAAAACAACTTTCTCCTTTTCAACTAATCCAAGATTTTTTTAGAAAAATTATCATTCGTGAAGAACTTGAAATTATGGTATTGCTCCAAATAGAAGCATTCCTATTCTTTACCTTCGCTTGTTAGTATAAAGAACATTGGTTAATCTATAGATTGATTCAGGATGTATTATTAGTGTTGACCTCATTTTTGATGAGGTCTTCTCTTCTCTCTTTAGTACTTAGGATCTAGCCTTAGGCTTTTCCTTTAACTATCTTAGAGGACTAGAAGTGGAACCCACCCTTTAGAAGTCCAAACACCTCTTGACTCCCTGCAAACCCCACAAGCTTGATTGTAGACCCCTAATCACCTAGAGGGTTGAAATCAAATGTGGAAGTTTAAAGGATGAGCTCCTATAGGACTCTTTGGCCTTAGGACTGCCCTGGGTGGTCTGGTCTGGTGAAGGGCTGACTTACACATACACTACACTTATACACTACACTTTCACACACCTCCTAAAAAAAACACACCCATACCCAACTTGACCTCCCGACTCATGAAGGTGATTCACATGGATGGTCCTTAACCCCTAAGCCCTCGCTAAGAGGTTAGGAACAACATAGTGAATGCCTCAAATGAGTCCCTTCATGGCTCATGTGGGCTTAATATGGCTTTATGGCTCAACCAAAATGATTTCATTCCACTTACATTTACCCAAACTTCAATTTTCTAAATTTTCAATTTTTGACCCCCGGGACCTCAGACCCGCCTAGCCTACCCAAAACCCTTGAAATTACCCAAATTTTTCAAAATTCTCCAAAATCACCCAAACTCCTCAAAATCAATCTCAAACATTCTCCCACCACTCAAATTGACCATTTTTACACAAAATACTCAAAATTCCAAAAATACCCCCAATACCCTCCAAATTACCAAAATGCCCCTCTTGACCCCAAAAATCTAAAAATTCAGAAAATTCCCAAAAAATCCTACAAAATCCCAAATATTCCCAATTTTATTTTGTCCAACTACACCATGGGCCAATTTTGTCAATTTACCCCACGTTTGTCAAAATCCCTAATTTGACCCATTTTAACCCAAAGTAAACCCAATGTCAAACCAAACCTACCCAATTGACCCAAATTCTGGTCCAATTCAATTCTAAACTTCAATTCAACATCCCTAACACCAATCTAGACTAAATCTAAGCCCAATTTGATTGGAATTTGAATCCAATTTCACTTTTGACCTTAAAGCCCAATTTGGACCCATGACCCAAACTTAGCCCAAACCAAACCAATTCAACTCCAATTAACCCCAAATCCTTTCTAAAACCTTCCTAGAATCCCCACAAACAAAACACTAACATGATTTGCCCAAAATTTGGACCCAAACCCCACTCAAATTCAACCCAAAACCAAAAGGCCCAATTTTGACCTAAACCCAAACCTAACCCAAATAAGCCCAAACCCCAAAATCAAAACCCAACCAAAGTCAAAACCTCTTTAAAACACTCCCATAAACATTTCCCAACATTAATTTTACATCAATTTCAACCCTAGCCCAACATTGGCCCTAGTTAGCCTAATTTGGCCAACATTGGCCCATTTACCAAAGAAGCCCAAATCCAACCCAATTCAAACCCAAATCACTCCAAATTCATTTCAAATCACTCATGACATATCCCTAAACCAAACCCAACAATTATTTGGCCTAAACTTCTACAAAATTCCCATCCATGGATTCATTCTTACACCTAAAGGGGTCATCCCCTTAAGCCCTCCTAAGAGCCCACTTCCACCAAATTCAAAAGCCCAAATCAATCCAAAGCCCACATGACACTTTCCCTCATCACACATTCAATTTAAAATCATTCCTAAAGTCATAATTTATCAATTAAACAATTCCAAATCAAGCCTCATAACAATTCCCATCAAAATGCCAAAATTCACAAAACCCTTTTTCATGCAAGTGAGACAACTTTTCCCAAGCCATATATGAGCCATGAAACCATGCATAAGCCCCATGGGAGCCATGAGAGCCATGGAATCTACTTTCCACCTCAACAAACCATTAATGGAAAGAGAGGGGATCTCTTTCTTAAACCCTTTTTTTACCTTAAGCATGTCACACACTAAACCATGCTTAGCCACCTCACCATGGATGGAGACTTCACCACCCCTTCTAAGCTGACCTAAATGATTTTCTCAGCTCAAAATCAGGTCTTGGGGAGGTGCACCAAGCCTATTTCCATGGGTTGACCCAAACCAAGCCAAAATAGCCATGCCCCCATGCCATTTTGATCCAACTCCTTTACACATGTCCAAACCCAATTGACTTCACCATTGCCAAGCCCTGACCTCCCTGGTCAAGATGGAGACTCATGCCTGCCGGCCAGCCGCCTGGGTCGCCGGAAAACGCCATGGCCGAGACATTGGAAGGAGCCAAGCATTGAAATTCTCCCTTGCTGAGTTGCCCCATGCCCAGTGGCCATTGCAGCTGTTCTTCCCTTGCCAAGAGCAGCTGAACCCAGTCCCTAACTCCCCCTGGGAGGCCCTCCGGCCTCTCCTATTTAAACCTCACCCTTCTAGGCCATGAGGGAGGTGCTGAACCAACCTTAAGGAAACTCTGCCAAAATCACTCCAAACTCTCCCCCACACTTAGAGCATTTGATCCCCACTGTTCTCTTGCCCTAATCCCCACTAACTGAGCTCAATTTTGGAGCTCAATTCTCAGGCAAGAACAGGAAATTCCCAAATCCTCCACCAAAGTCAAATTAAACTCACCCACACCCAGACAAGACCAAGAGAAGGAGTTCCCCAGTGAAAGCCCCTTCTCAAGGCCACCCATCTGTTCCAGACTCCAAGCTTTGTAATCGACTATGGTCGAAATCATACCTGGACAATTCACCAGGCCAAGGGACTTCATCTGGAGCTTGCTTGGACCCAATCGAAGGTGACATAACTCTCAGATCGAAGCTTCACTTCTCTGAGCAAAGGTATGTACTCACTCTTCTTCCTGAGCTTACAGAGATTCTCCATTTAATTTGAATCAATTTCAATGCATGTTTACCGTATGGATGTGTTCGTCTCCTCAGGACGAATCCATAGAGCATAAGAGCACAAAAATCCGTTGAGAATCAAGTGAGAAATTAGGGTTAGAAGGTTGACGGTCACGGGTGCACACCAGTCGTAGATGATGACTCGGAGCCGTCGGATCGAGCATGTATCGAGCGGACGGTCTGGATCGAGCCGGACAGCGCGATGGTACATGAACCGGGGGTCCCTGGAGGGCTGAGTCGGATGGCGGCGCCGAATCAGGAGACGACGTGTGGCCTTTCGGAGCTGCCGAGGATGGCATGGCACCGCGTGGATAAGTAGGAAATTAGGGCTATTTCCTATTTATTTAATTACCATAACTTAGAAAATTCATAACTTTGTGTAGGAAAATCCTAAAAATAAAATAAAAATACCCTCTTGCTCAGTGAACAGAGGAGAATAATGTGGAAAAGAAATCATTTAATTTCATTGAATATTTGATTTTTAATGATTTATTTACTCTCTGATTATTTTCAATTCTCCATTCATGTATATAATTCACCATGGCATGAGACCATAGGGCTTTTGAAGCCTCTGAATTTGGGGACATTCCCTGAATTTTCCAAAGTCAGAGGCCATCCCTATAAAGAGTTATTGATTTTTCAATTCTAGGTCACTATTCGAGTATTTTAATTCCAATAATTAAGCATATTGTGAAATAAATTCTAGGAAAATTTGGTGATGTTTCTTATGACTCGAGAGGACCCTAGGAAAATAGGTTTTGAGTTGACTCGCTTGTAATAACCCTAATTGGCTTAAACACCCAAAATGGAGCTTTAATTGATTAGAGCTAATTATATATCAAATTGACTTGAAATCAATTCTCCACTGACCTTTAGGATCAGAGGAACCCACCATAAAAGTTTGAAGTCAATTGGACTTGCTTATCCCTATTAAATGGGTTGATTAAGCCATTTAGCCAAACCTAAACTTCAAAAATTCATAACTTTCAAAATATTTCTCAAAAATTCACCAAATTGGTTTTGGAGCCTCTCTGATATAAAGGAAATTTAAGAAAATTAAAATTGCAATTTTCCAAAAAAGTTGATTTTTTTGCATTATTTTAATATTTTTAACAATTAAAAAATAATAAAAATCCCAAAAATAAAAAAAAATCACCAAAATGTCACATTTTGAATTTTAATCACTTAGGAACAAACCCCATATTTTTCTTAAGTCTCTATGATGAGATATCAAATTTTAAAGCCCTAAGGTAATTTTAAAATAAAAAAAATGTATTTTCTAGCATTTCCACTAAAATAATTCTAATAAATCAATGAAAAATAAAAAAATAATAAAAATTTGTTCTCTGGTTTCCTTGATATCAAAGAGATTTTTGAAAAATATAAAATTCATTTTTCAACCTTTATTTTATTTTTAAATTAATTAATACTCCAAAACTCAAAATAATTATAATAAAAATAATATAATTCAAAAAATCACCAAAATTGGTCCAAGTGGTCCTCTTGTCATTAGGAATGTCTCATAATTTTCTTCAGGACAGAAACTTTCCCTTGGTCATATTATTAAATTTTCCTTGAAAATCCCTATTTTCCACCAAAAATAATTACATAAATAAATTAAATACATAAAAATCACATTTTCTCCTCTAATGTCTTGATTGACATATGAGTGAAGTCACATAAAAATTTCAAATTCATTTAAGCTCAATTTAGTGAGTTATGGAATTAGTAAGTTTAAAGGGCAAAATGGTAATTAAAATTTTAACTTATAATTAAAAATTTTAGGTTTAATTAAAAGGGTGGGTAAAATATTTGATACTAAGTTGATTTTGGATGTTTGAAACTTAGGTAGTTAAAGGGTAGAAACCTACCAAACAATTTGAAAATAATTAAAATACACCTTAATTAAATAATTGATTAAACTTGGAAGAATAATAAAAAAAATTGGAATTATTCAAATAGGGATATTATGAGGAAGAGATTTATTTTTTAATTTAAAAATCCCTCAATTAATCACCTCAATAACATTTAATTCCTAATTAAAATGATGATCCAAACTTAAGATTTAAAATGTTAAAAGACTTAATCATTAAATTAAATTAAAGTTAAAACATTTAAATTAAATCCTTCCAAAATTTCAATTAAATTAATACTTTAACAATTAAATTAAATCATCTTTAAAACATAAAAAATAAAATATTAAATTAAAATTAAAAATTTAAATTAAATTAAATTTAAATTAAATTTAAATTAAATTAAATTAAATTAAATTAAATTAAAACATATTAAATTAAATAAAATAAAATAAAATTAAAACATATTAGATTAAATAAAAAAATAAAATCAAGTTAAAATAAAAATTAAAATTAAATAAAATTAAATAAAATTAAATTGAAAGTAAAACTAAACCAAATTAAATTAAACTAAAATTAAATTAAATTAAAATGAATTAAATATAACATCACCAAAGAAATAAAGAATTCAAAATAAATCTAAAACAACTTGAACACTATTCCAAACTTAAACCCATTAATTGAAATTAAATTAAATCACAAATCACTTGAACATTAATTTGCCCTCAAAAGCTCTTGCTGTCATAACTCATAAACGGAGTGTTAAGTGAAGCATTACTTCACTCATAGGATATTCAAATGTCCTAGTTCACTGAGCAAGATAACAAAACTTGAACTCCTGGATGATTAATTCATTTGTATAATTAAATTCTCTTGGACTTAAAAACAATCCTAGAGGTATTGACAAGATGTTTAAGATTCGTCTTAAGCACTTCCTCAATATGATAGGATATTTATAAGAACAATTGAACTTAATTGTTCTTTGATGAAGAAAATCGTCCTCAAACCAAAACACAAGAACCTAGACGTCATAGGAGATGACTAGCTATAGGAGTAGGACCTTGGTAGAAAACCATAACCCTTCCCTTAGCTTTACCTAGGAACTTGCTTTAAATGCTTAAATATTCTAAATTGTGTTTAAGTGCAGCTTGGGATGACGGGAAGACCCTCCAGGTACGCTTTTGTTTTATTACAATTTACCTCCTTGAAATTTACTTTATTGCAAATGCACTTTACTTTTCTTGCATGATAAACAACTGTTGCATGAAAACCCACACCTATAGGATAGTCCCTAAAACTGAAACCAAAACTAAATTAAAAGTCATTACAAGATAAAATTCACCATCACAACATTTCAAAATATAAAACAACTCAAAATTTAATCACAAACAGAACAACAAAACTACAACTACAACTAAATAAAAACGTCTTGTTGGATGATCGGGAATACCTCGGATGATGTAACCTACGTGTTGCTAACGGGATTTCCCACGGTCTAAATGAAAGTGTGGAACTCATTTAGTTGAGTTTAGCAAATTCATCCGGACTAAGTAAATCCGATAAAAATAACGATGCCGGAAGGATGGAACCGTGGGATCTTAACCGGTGTTGTTATAATCAACTTTAAGATTTGTTTTAACTAAAACACTAAAAAACACTTGGATTTTAAGACTTCTCTAAACCAGAACATTTTTCTCATCTCTTGATTTTCACCTTCTATAACTAAACCCTCTGCAACAACAAGGAGCTCGGAGCATGGTGGGCAGCACGGCCATCGTCATCAGCAAAACCTGAGTCTACTTCAGCAAAACTTTCTTAGAATTAAATAACCAAACCATAGAACCTCGAGGTAGTTTGCCTAGTGCAACATAAATCCTCAACCTTTTGTTAGGCATTTGCATTGCAAATTAAGCCCTAACCGGTCTTAGGACTCCGAGGTGATCGTTCGGTACGACATAAACCCTCACATCTTCGAGGCTGTTTGCATGATCACATCATACGAATATAAGTCTTAATTAATTAAAATTGGCAAGATCAAAACATTAAATAAACATTAGGACTTTCCTAAATTCAAGCCAAACAATAGGATAGTCGGGAAATTACCGAAGTTCGCTTCGAATCTGTAATTTCTCCTACCTTTCTTCCTTTGAATTCCCAAAACAAAATGTTCCAAACTTGATCCATTCCCTATTGAAATTCCAAAATTTAATCCCTTGAAAACTTAAACTTTGAAATTCTTGAGAGCTGAATTACTGATTATTATCGAGAGTTTTCTTAAGTGATTCCCGTCATTTAAGATGTAATTAACTATAGGGGCTTGCCCTTATAGGGAATTTTAAGAACCTGAGTAATATAAACCCCGCTTAATTTCTTTGTATTAAGTAGGGGAACTTGTCGGCTTATAAAATTGGTTCGCAGACCATACGGATGTCACAAATCTTCTAGTTTATTTAATCGAGCCCCATCATCAAGTAGTGTGTCTATTCTTCAGGATAGATACACAGCTTATGATGTGGCGCTCATTTATATAAACTATTTGGTATGTGAGATCAGTTTGATTTCATATCTTAAAATTTTCAAATTCAAAATTATTTTCAAAATCAAATGCTACTTTCTAAGTTATATATATATATATATATATATATATATATATTTAAATTAAATTTAAAATCTAAAAAATGCGCCGACAATTTCTGTAGGTAACCTCTTTTCAAAAATACAACACACTAACCTAAAAATATGCCGACAATTAGTAGAATAGGTTAATCTAGACTCACACTTCTAGATTTCCGAGGGTGGCTATGATCGGCCCTACTAGTTACCCGTTTCCTTTCTATAAACCAAATTAATAGAATTTAGTTTGTCACTCTAAAAACTAATTAATTTTACGCACAATAAATAATATTTTCCTATTTATTTGCACTTCACCTTGAATAACTTACAAAGGTCCTTCGATTACCTAAGCATTCGTGTGATATCTACTAGTAAAGAACTCATCTCTGAATAGGTCTCAGAATTCTTCAACAGATTTTAACAATTCAAATGGCCAGTTTAAAAAGTAAATTAAGATCATGTATGAATATCATCACAATAATTTTTAAAATTAAGTTTATGTTCTCCAACGAAATCAAATTATCTTTATTATCTTTTCATGGTTGAAAGGTGAAAGAATTGTAACCACTCAGTACACATTGAATTAACACAACAAAACATATTTATAAAAATTTGAACCAAGTTACAAATACTTATCTAAAATGTTCCTTCAAGTGATCTTTTGACTCCTACTGACTTCAATGCAAAGTACAAGCCTTCAACATCACTAACTCTTACAAACTCTCACTTACTACTTAAGGAATAGAGTAGTAACACTCAAAGTAACTAAAATAAACTAAAATAAACTCACTAAACACTTAAGAAGAATATTTGGTGGCACTCTAGAAATATTTCCGGGCGCGGGAGAGCTCTGTAGAACTATTTTCGGGCACGGGAGAGCTCTGTAGAACTATTTCCTGGCACCAAAGAGCTCTCCTTTCTTTATAAATGTCTCCTATTTATAAAGCTTCAAAAATGACCAGAGGTTACTTAAGGCACCTCTTTAAAATTCATCCAAATTCAACGAATCTTCTACAAAGTAACTGTGGAACCGAGGTGTCGAGATCTAGCGCCTAGGTGTCAGACTCCGTAACCAGATCTTCGCACCCCTTCACTTTAGATCGTACCTCTTCATGATTAAAACTGTTTTCCTGTGCCCAAATGCATGGTATTACATGTCTTATGTATCAGGAGTAACTTCCAGTCTTCTAGAAGGTCTGATAATTGCTTAACACAGTCAAAATAATTGCCCAAAGTTGTCAAAAATCTTAACTGCTTCAGTATCGAACTGGCGCCTAGGTGCCGGATTCTGGTGCCTAGGCGCCAGACCTATAATTTTGGCAACTTTGCGTTTTAGCTCTATTTTTGCTCCTCTTTGCTCCTTTTTCCTTCTTGAACTCTTTTTTTTATCACCTATATCCAAAAACATTAAAATTCCTTTCATTAAAGCATAATAACCTTAAAATTGATTCATAAATAAGGCATAAAAATAGGTACTTTTTAAGTGTATCATAAACCATTAGTTTGAAGATGATAAGCTGTAGAGATTCTATGCACAATATTATATTTTTCCACCAATCTTTGAATCAGATTATTCTTAAAATGGGATCCTCCATCAGTGATGATACACTAGGCATTCCATATCTTATGAAAATATTTTTCATTAAAAACCTCGAAACACTTTTAGCATAAAACCTAGGTAAAACTATTGCCTCAATCCATTTTGATACATAATCAACAACAATCAGTATATATATATTTCTAAATGAAGGCATAAATGGTCCCATAAAATCTAATCCCCAAGCATAAAAATTCAATTTACAATGTCAAATTTAAAGGCATTTTATTTCTTCTAAATATATTGCCTATTCTCTCATATTTATCACAAGTTTTGATAAATCTATAAACATATATGAAAAGTATAGGTCAATAAAATCAAGATTGCAATATCTTATGTGCAGTTCTATCAATTCTGATATGTCCTCCAAATTCAGAATCATGAAATTCTCAAATAATTTTTTCAGTTTCTTCATAAGGTACACATCTCTTAATAATAAGATCTTAAAATTGCTTGTACAGATAAGGATCATCCCAAAAATAAAATTTAGCATCATGCTTAAATTTTTTCTGCTGTTGCATTTTAAAATCAGGTGGTAAAATTTTACTAACGATGTAGTTCACAATATCAACATACCACGGTAAATTTCCTTCAATAATATAATATAAGTGCTCATCATGAAAATTTCAGTGATTTTCTTTTAAAAATCATCTAAAGTAGGTTGTTCAAGTCTAGATAAATGAACAGCTATTTGATTATCGACCCCTTTTTTATTAACGATCTCAAAATCAAATTCTTGCATTAAAAGTATCCATAAATCAGTCTTGGTTTTTCATTCTTCTTTTGCATTAAGTATTTAATAGCATAATGATCAGTATGTACTATATATTTAGCACCAATTAAGTAAGATCTAAATTTTTTGAAAGCATAAATAATCGCTAATAAATCTCTTTCAGTTGCAGTGTGATTAATTTGAGCAACAGTAAGAATCTTACTATTATATAACTTTAAACATTTTGTCATGTCCTTGCCCTAAAACAACTCCAATAGCATAATCGCTAGCATCAGACATTAATTTAAATGGTTTCTCTCACTCAGGTGAAACTATTATAGGGGCAGCAATTGGTTTTTCCTTCAATAGATCGAAAGCTTTTAAGCATTCATCGTTAAAATAAAACTTTCTATCTTTTTCTAAAAGTTGGCATAGAGGTTTAGAAATTTTTGAAAAAACTTTAATATGTCACCTATAGAATCCTACATGTCCCAAAAAGCTTCATACCCCTTGATGACCTCATTTTTTATGAGGTCTTTTCTCTTATCTCTCTCCTTAGTACTTAGGATCTAGCCTTAAGCTTTCCCTTTGACTATCATAGAGGACTAGAAATAGAACCCACCACTTAGAAATTTAAACACCTCTTAACTCCCTGCAAACCCCATAAGTTTGATTGTAAACCCCCAAGTCACTTAGAGGGTTAAGATCAAATGTGGAGGCTTAAAGGATGAGTTCCCTATAGGACTCTTTGGCCTTAGGACTACCTTGGGTGGCCTGGTCTGGTGAGGGTTGACCTGCACACATTACACTTTCACACACATTCCAAATCCTAAAACCATTCATACCTAGCTTGACTCCCTGACTCATGTAAGTAATCCATATGGATGGTCCTCAACCCCTAAGCCCTTGGCTAAGAGGGTTGGGAACAACATAGTGAATGCCTCAAATGAGTCCTCTCATGGCTCTTATGTAATTGATATGGCTTCATGGTTTAACCAAAGTGATTCCATTCTACTCAAACTTGATTAATCTTCATTTTTTCAAAATTTCAATTTTTAACCTCCGGGGCCCTACACCCACCAAACCTACCAAATGCCCTTGAAACTATCCAAAACTTGAAAAATTGCCTAAATTACCCAAAATTCATCAAAATCAGTCCTAAACATTTCTCTCCACTCAAATTGATCATCCTTAGCCAAATATACCAAAAATTCCAAAAATACCCGCAATACCCTCCAAATACCAAAAATGCCATTCTTTACCAAAAAATCCATAAATTCCAAAAATTTCTAGAAAATTCCAAAAAATTGCAAATATTCCCAATTTCATTTTTTTTAACTACACCATAAGCCAATTTTGTCAATTTAACCTACTTTTACCAAAACCCCCAATTTGACCCATTCTTAACCCAAGTAGACCCAATGCCAAACCAAATCAACCCAATTGACCTTAATTTTGATCCAATTCAATTCTAAACTTCTATTCAATATCCCCAATATCAATATAGACCAAATCCAAGCCCAATTTAATTAACATTTGGATCCAATTCCAATTTGAAGCTTAAGGCCCAATTTTGGCCCATGACCTAAACATAGCCCAAACCAACCCAATTCAACTCCAATTAGCCCCAAATCTTTTCCTAAACCTTCCTAATATCCCCACAAACAAAACACTAACAATATTTGCCCGAAATTTGAACCTAAACTCCACCCAAACCTAACCCAAAACCAAAAATCCCCATTTTTGGCCTAAACCCAAACCTAACCCAAATGGGCCCAAATCCCAAAATCAAAGCCTAACCAAAGTTGAAAACTCTTTGTAGCACCCCCATAAACATTTCTCAACAATAGTTTTACATCAAATCCAACACTATCCCAACCTTAAACTAAGTTAGCCCAATTTGACCCACTTTGGCCCCTTTACTAAAAGACCCAAATTACACCCAATTCAATTCAAAATCACTTCAAATTTTTTCCAAATCACTCATGACACATCCCTAAACTAAACACAACATTTGTTTGGCCCAATCTTTTACAAAACTTCCATTTACCAATTTGTTTAGGCCTTCGAAATCCCCAGCCTTCGGCTATTCTCAAATCTCTTTTTGAGTCTCTGTATTTCCTTCACTCTTTTGAGAAGGTCAACTGAATCTACTGACACAGAATCGCAAAAATTTTCAATTTGGTTTTGATGGAATGGATTCATATCCTTCACCAAATAATCAGACTTTGATCAATCCTCGTGGGACGTGAAACACTTTCACGTCTCATTCCAAATCTTCCGCTAAACTCAAATCTCCACATCAAATTTCAACCCTTTAAACCTTCGAGATTGGAACCAGTTTCCAATTCTCTTTAGACATTCAAGATTAGAACCCTTTTCCAATTCTCTTTAAACCATCGAGATTGGAACCAGTTTCCATTTCTCTTTACACCTTCGAGATTGGAACCAGTTTCCATTTCTCTTTAGACCGTCGAGATTGGAACCAGTTTCCAATTCTCTTTAACCTTCGAGATTGGAACCACTTTCCAATTCTCTTTAGAGCTTCCAGATTGAAACCAGTTTCCAATTCTCTTTAGACCTTCGAGATTGGAACCAGTATCCAATTATCTTTAGACCTTTGAGATTGGTACCAGCTTCCAATTCTCTTTAAACCTTCGAGATTGGAACCAGCTTCCAATTCTCTTTAAACCTTCGAGATTGGAACCAGCTTCCAATTCTCTTTAGACGTTCGAGATTGGAACCAGCTTCCATTTCTCTTTAGACCTTCGAGATTGGAACCAGTTTCCAATTCTCTTTAGACCTTCGAGATTGGAACCAGTTTCCAATTCTCTTTAAACCTTTGACATTCGAACTAGTTTCCAATTCTCTTTAAACCTTTGAGATTGGAACCAGTTTCCAATTCTCTTTAGACCTTTGAGATTAGAACCAGTTTCTAGTTCTCTTTAAACTTTCGAGACTGGAACCAGATTCCAGTTCTCTTTAAACCTTCGAGATTGGAACCAGTTTCCAATTCTCTTTAAACCTTCGAGATTGGAACCAGTTTCTAATTCTCTTTAAACTTTTGAGACTTGAAACAGATTCCAGTTCTCTTTAAACCTTTGAGACTAGAACTAGATTCTAGTTTTCATTAAACCTTCGTGACTGGAACCAGATTCCATTTCTCTTTAAACCTTCGAGACTGGAACCAGATTCCAGTTCTCTTTAAACCTTCGAGACTGGTACCAAATTCTGGTTCTCTCCTTTCGAGGTCGGTACCAAATTCTGACTCTCTTCCAGAGATTGATACCAGACTTAAACTTCGATTCTCACTCTGGGGCTGGTACCTAAATTCCAGTTCTCTTCGCAGTCCCGAGGTTGGATCCTAGGTTCCAATTCTCATTTCAAATCGAGATTTCCCTGAATTAATTTTAAATTAAATCTCAACCGAAATTGAAACTCAGAACAAATCAAATTCTAAACTCACACATTAAAACTTAAAACAAAAAATGAAATGAAATCTAAATTAAGTTTCCCCAGATCTTATGATCTATAATTCACCTCCTTTTCCTTTCCCCAACGAGAGTTCATGGATTTCCAATCTTGGAGATATACTCGATACTCCCCAGCGGAAATTTGTTTCTACCCTGTTCTAAGTGTGTCACTTAGGGTCTGTTTGGGGCAGCTTCAGCTTATCCAGCTTATCCAGATAAGCTGCTTATTCTGATAAGCTGCTGATAAGTAGCTGATCCGGATAAGCAGTTTGTCTGTTTGGTTTAAGCTTTTGCAGAACGGATTATTTGCAGCTGTTTGGGAATAAATGACCGTTACACCCCTGAAATGAATAATCTGTTTAGCTGTTTGATTTCTGCGGTTTGAAAACAGCTTATATGCAGCTGTTTGTAGAAAAATTAGTATTTTTGCTCATGTTTCTTAATAAAATTTTATTAAAATCTTTTTTAAAATTTAAAAAAACTATTTATAATACAAAATTTTACTTTGAAATACAAAATCTTATTTTAAAAAATTACATATTATTTTCAAACAGATTATAAATGTATTTATTTCATTTCTTTATTGTTGTATGTTCAACAAACTATTCACATCTCAACCATTCTATAATTTAAAACCAGTCCAAATATATCAATGAAAATATTTCAAAATTTAACAGCACACTTACATAACTAACAGTTATCCAAATCAAATACAAGTACATTATGAAACCTAAACAATGAGTTTCATGAAACCTAAATACAAAAAACATGGAGACCACACCAAATAGTAAGTTTCACGAAACCTAAATAAAAAGAAAAAATAACAAGTTAGAAGAAAGATGTATCCATGTTAGTTCCCAAGCCTTACTATGTAGATGAAGTTCACTCCTATCCAAATAGTGCCCAAGCCTTACTAAAAAACAGCTAGCAAGTAAAGGAACCCTCAAATAGATATTCTGACACTTTCAAATAGGTAGAAGAAAACAACTTTCAAATAGCAAGAAAACAAAGAGGTATCTATTTTATAAAACAGCTTTCAAATAGGTATCCATGTTTAAAGAAAACTGCAGATGGCATAGGTAGAAGAAAGGTATCCATACTTATAAAGCATCAAAAATGAAGGTCAATCTTTATGCCAAACTACCATGCTCATTTCATTTACTCATGTTATAACATCAATGTTGAAATGAAGTGTTAAATGGATGTCTAAAGAAGTCCAACAATTAATTAGAAGCAAGCATAGTGATACGACTCCTAGCCAAGCAATATTCCACAAAGACATAAGTTCCACAATTTTCTAACTGGACCACTGTCAGCTTAAAGGATTTTGCAATAAATGGGAGACATACATGCCATTCAAAGCCTCCAATCACATTTGGTTTAAAAACAGGATCGAACCAACTTAAAATGAGCCAAAAAAAATCATTTGCCAGTCATAATCAAAACATTATAACGAACATAAATCCTTTAGCAATCGAAAATCTTTTACCATAAGGAAATGTATCACTTCTCTATTAACAGAGATTTGCCATCAAAACTTTCAAGAAGCCAGAAGTCGCAGCAGCAAGCCTACTCCCAACAAAAAAAAAAGAGAAGAGGGCAAGAGGATCGAACGAACTCCATTTTAACATCTACAATATAACAGATCGACCATATGGAAAGGCAAAAAAAAAAGAGAAGAGGGAGAGAAGATCGAAAGGTTTGGCAACTTCATTTTAGCAGATCTACCATCTTCAACATCATTTTAGCAGATCTACCATCCAAAACAATCGAAAGGTTTGGCAACTTAACAGATCTATAGATCTATAACAGATCTATAACATGCAAAGGCAAAAAAAAAAAAAACCTAATGTCGGGTATTGGGAAGAAGAAGGAGATGATACCACGACAACTTAGCAGTCAGCGGTAAGCCGCTCGACGGCGAGGGGGAGAAGTCGGGGGTAATCCGCTCGACTGCTAGGGCAAGAAGAGATGCAGGATCGAGAAGGGCACAGAAGAAATTTTCACCCCTGAATGCGCGATAAGCTGCCTCGAAAGAGCTTACGACGGTATTAAGGAAAAGGATACGTGTGTTAGGTGCGGTACTAAAAATCTGCACCGAACGTTTTTATCAAACGAGGATGCGGCTTTCCGAAAACGCCACCGCACCCCAAAAAGCTCCCCCAAACGGCCCCTTAGACGTCTGTGTTTATTCAGTTGATCTCTTTGATCAATGCCAATACGCGCAGTGTTCTTGGTTAGCACACCACACCTATTGGGGGTCCATTTGTTGACCTCATTTTTGATGAGGTCTTTTCTCTTCTCTCTCCTTAGTACTTAGGATCTAGCCTAAGGCTTTCTCTTTGACTATCTAAGAGGACTAGAAATGGAACCCACCATTTAGAAATTTAAACACCTCTTAACTCCCTGCAAACCCCATACGTTTGATTGTAAACCCCCAAGTCACTTAGAGGGTTAAGATCAAATGTGGAGGCTTAAAGGATGAGTCCACTATAGGACTCTTTGGCCTTAGGACTACTGACCCATAATTTTATATTATGATATTTTTAATTTAATTGCAACGACGCCAAAAACTTGACCCCGCTATATGTATAGAATTGTAATTGTTTATGTTGTGGATGCTACGCAAGTATATGTATCGTATCAAGTAATACAGGGCTCTAGTGGAGTCCTGGTTATCGATCCCACAGGGAAAGAGAAAATTAAATAACAGCTAATTTTAAAATAATAATAATAATAATTTTAAAATAGTATACGAAAATTTGGAATTTTGAATTTAAGCGCAATAAAGTAAACTAAATATTTTAATTAGATGAATTAACTAAGTAGAAAATTAATACGAATTGCAAGTGCAGGAAATAAAACTAATTGCTAAATAAGTCTTAACTATTCAGAAAAAGTTTCTTTTCCCTTGTTTAGAAATTTAAATGATTGATGAATTTAAATAGATAATGTTAAGGTATTGTGACAAATAGGAGCATTCCTATTCTTTACCCTTTGATCCAGGTGTAAAGAATATTGACTAATCCTATGTTTGATTACTGAATCTGCGGCTAGGTTGGGAGGATTCCGATTGCCACTTCAGAGCTCCCACGTTCCCCTCGCCTGAGGGGTAACATCTACACTTCAGCTCTCAAACAATAGGACCGAATTGAATATTTTAGTCTGTCACACTAAAATGCTCAATTCTACGCCCACTGATATTATTTCCCTATTTATTTGCACCCTCCTTCCAAGGCTTTTGAATTCCCGAATATCGGATGTAATTTTTACTATAGTTGATAATCAACATATTTTAACAAATCAAATGGCCAGTTTGAAAAGTAAATTAAGTTTTAAGTAAAAATTATCACAATTTATTAATATATATAAAAGTATCTTTATTTTAATTTCATCAAGTCACTTAATTTCATAAACGAGTAGAAAGACTAAATAAACTACTCGAATGCATGGAAACTAAACTAAGCATGGATTTCATTTAAAGTTAAAAACAATAAATACAAATAATTATCTTAATTTATCCCCAAGCAGACTCCTCGCAGTTCCTTTGACTCTTCCTTCCGATACGACAAAACTCACTAAAAACTCACTAACTCACTCAAGAACTCTCTAAGACACAAAACTCCACTCTAAAGACACTTAGAACACAAAAGATTAGACTTAGAACACAAAGACTGCACACTAAATAACACGCTAAAGACTTAATTTCAGCTTCTATATATAGAGGTGAGCAAAGGACCAAGAGGTGTGTAAGCATCCCTTCAAAAAGTGTCCAGGTTCAATGTATCTGCACCATTTGAACTAGCTCGCAGTCGGCGATGCACTACCTCGCTGTCGGCGAGGCTTCTAGAAGATCTTCAACCGCTCTAGCTCGTCTGTCGGCGGGCTCGGGCTCGTCGTCGACGAGACAGTTATAAATTCTTCAGAATTTTCTTCTCGTAACCTCGCCGTAGGCGGGCTCGATCTCGCCGTCGGCGACTCAGCACAAATTGCATGATTTTGCTCCAAATTCGATCCTTTTTATGATTTTTGCTTTCATCGCCTAAATTCTTCATTCCTGCAATAAAATAAGGAAAATACCCTTCTTTAAAGTGCAATTTCATCAAAAATAGGTATGAAATTCTTAATAAATTTTTCAGCGATCAAAATCCCCCAAACTTACTTATTACTTGTCCTCGAAGTAATTTTAGTACTACATAAAAATAATGAGTTTTATAATAAGATTTTTCAATTTAAATAACTATGAATTAGATTAATTAATATTGTAATAAAGTTAAACAAAAATAATTCATGTAATTTAATTAATCTTATAGAAATAAATTATTTAGTCATCAGGTCTAAGATTTCTAGCTTACTATTCATTTCAGGAATGACTATATTTAAAAGAATTTGATTATCAATTCCTTTCTTATTAACGATCTCAAAATCGAATTCTTGCATTAATAGCATCCATCTAATTAATCTTGGTTTGGAATCTTTCTTTTGCATTAAATATTTGATAGCACAATGATCAGTATGCACGATATATTTTGTTCCAATCAGATAAGGTCTAAATTTATTAAAACCATATACTACTGCTAATAATTCTCTTTACGTAATCTGTATAATTTATTTCGGCATCATTTAGAGTTTTACTAGCATAGTATATAACTTTAAAAATCTTTTCATATCTTTGCCAAGAAGCTGCTCCTACGAGCATAATCACTAGCATCACACATAAGCTCAAATGGTTTCTCCCGGTTAGGTGAAACTATTATAGGTCTTGCAATTAATTTTTCTTTTAAGAGTTTAAAAGCATTCGGGCATTCGATTGTAAATTCAAATTTCTTGTCCTTTTTGAGAAGTTGGCATAGAGGTTTAGTAATTTTTGAAAAATCTTTTATATAGCGTACGTAGAATCCGAGCATGTCCAAGAAAACTTCTTACCCCTTTTACCGTAGTTGGAGGTGGTAATTTAGCTATAACTTGAATTTTTGCGGGGTCCACTTCCATGCCTTTTTCTGAAATTTTATGCCCTAATACAATGCCGCCAACGAATCATAAATTGACATTTCTCCCAATTTAGAACTAAATTTGTTTTCTCACATACTTCTAATACTTTTTCAAGATGAGTTAAGCATGTGTCAAATGATGTTCCAAATACAGAGAAATCATCCATAAATACTTCTATTCCATTGTCAATTAACTTACTAAATATATACATCATACATCTCTGGAATGTTGCTGGTGCATTACATAACCCAAAAGGCATTCTTCGAAAAGCAAAAGTTTCATAAGGACTAGTAAATGTAGTTTTTTCTTGATCCTCAGGAGCAATTTGTATTTGATGATAACCGGTGTATCCATCTAGAAAAAAAAATACTTATGTTCGGCTAATCTATCTAACATCTGGTCTAGAAATGGTAAAGGGAAGTGATCTTTACTGGTGGCGGTATTTAATTTCCTGTAATCAATACATATACGCCAACCAGTAACTTGTCTTATAGGAATAAGATCGTTATTTTCATTGACAGTGACGGTCACTCCTCCCTTCTTAGGAACACAGTGAATTGGGCTTACCGCAAGCATCGTCGGATATAGGATATATGATACCATTATCTAACCATTTTAAAATTTCTTTCTTAACTACTTCTTTCATTATCGGGTTTAATCTCCTTTGGGGATCTCGCTTTAGGTTTATGTTCATCATCTAAAATAATTCTATGCATACGGATTGAAGGACTAATTCCTTTAATATCTGCTAAAGTCCAACCAAAAGTTTTCTTATATTTTTTTTAAGTTTCTAAAAGTTTTTGTTCTTGAGATTCGTTTAATGCGAGATGAAATAATAACCGGTAAAGTTGAAGAATTACCTAAATAAGCATATTTCAAATGATCAGGTAATATTTTTAGCTCAAGTTCAGGAGGTTTAATAATTGATGGAACTATATTCTTGTCAGTGTTTTCAGTATTATCCAAAAATTCAAATCTTTCCTGAATATAATTTAATTCTTCATTATTATCCTCAATTAATTCAGTATTTTCTTTTTCTAAATTATCTTCGTAATATTCCTTAAAATGTTCACGTTGTAATTGTTCAAGTATTTCCATCCGAAAACATTCATCATCTTTTTCTAGCGCAGGATATTTCATTGATTTTGCAATATTAAAATTAACTTTTTGGTCATTTACTCTCATAGTTAATTCTCCTTTCTGAACATCAATCATAACTTTTCCAGTAGCTAAAAATGGTCTTCCTAAAATGATAGGAATTTCTTTATCTTCCTCCATATCTAAAACAATAAAATCTACTGGGAAGATAAATTTATCCACCTTTACTAACACATCTTCAATAACTCCCTTAGGATAGGTAACCGAACGATCCGCTAATTGAAGGGTTACTGAAGTAGGTGTAATTTTTCCTAAACCTAATCTCTTAAAAATCAATAGAGGCATTAGATTGATGCTTGCTCCTAAGTCACACAAAGCTTTTCCATAAAATTTTTCTCCTATAGCGCAGGGTATAGTGAAATTACCAGGATCTTTCAATTTTTCGGGAAGCTTCTTCGAATAATAAGCACTACACTCTTCACTAAGTGCGATTGTTTCATTATCGGTGAATTTTCTTTTCTTATTTAGAATATCTTTCATAAATTTTACATAATTTGGTATCTGATCTAAAGCTTTGACAAAAGGTATATTGATTGTTAATTTCTTTAGTATTTAAAGGAATTTAGCAAATTGTTTATCTTTTTTATGTTGAGCTAGTCGTTGAGGAAATGGTGGTGGAGGTGTTTCAATGTAAATTTTCATAGGTATTAAAGGATGTTCTAAGTTTGAATCTTGTTGAACTGTTTCCTTTTCAATTTCCACTTCCTCATTTTGGCTTTTAAGTTCTTTTTGAATTTGAGGTTCTAGTTCTTTTCCACTCCTTAGTTGTATTGCTTTAATTTGTTCTTTTTCTTGATCTTTAGGATTTATTTCCACATTACTAGGAAAAGTTCCAGGTATTCTATTATTTAGCGCAAGATAGTAATATGTCCAAGTTGAGTTTCGATATTTTTAATAGATGTTCCTTGAATTTGTAATTGATTTCCTTGAATTTGTAGTTGATTTCCTTAATTTTGTAGTTGATGACCCATATTCAAAATTAATTCATCCATAGATAATTTCTTATCTTTGAATTGTGAGTTATTGTTATTAAATCCAGGTTTGGTAATTAGGTTTATAGTTTGGATTTGCTTGATTAGATTGATTCATCCATTGTTGATTAGATGTGTTATTCCAATTAAAATTTGGATGAGTTTTCCAACCAGGATTATAATAGTTTGAATAAGGGTTATTAGTTCTATTATTAATAGCATTTAAAGTTTCATAATTAGATTGAGATTCTATTATTTGTCCAGATGAGTTTTCTTCTAAAGTAGGAGAGTAGTTCATTCCAAAATGATCCAATTTCTTAGATATAGCAGCAATTTGAGAAGCTAACATAGATATTGCATCGTTTTCATGAATGCTGGCTATTTTTTCGGATTTACTCTATCTGCGAGCCATTGGAAATTATTTGTTGCCATTTCTTCGATTAGTGCATAAGCTTCATCAAATGGTTTAGACATTAACGAACCTCCAGCAGAAAGCATCGATGATTGATCTTAAAGATCCTACCAATCCATTATAAAAGGTTTGAATAATCGACCAATCTGGTAGCGCATGATGTGGGCATTTCCTAAGAAGTTCCTTAAATCTCTCCCAAGATTCAAATATTGATTCTCCATCTATCTGACAAAAAGAAGTTATATCATTTCTAAACTTAGCGAGTTTTAGATGGTGGAAAATATTTGGATAGAATTTTTTGTGATAATTCTCCCCAAGTTTTAATAGATCCGAGTGCTTAACGAATTCAACCACATTTTAGCCTTATCCCTTAATGAAAAAGGAAAAAGTCTATGTCTTATAGCATCGTCAGATACTCCTTGATATTTAAAAGTAGCACAAAGTTCTAGAAAACTAGCAAGATGTAAGTTAGGATCTTCAGTAGGTGAACCACTAAATTGATTGTTTTGTACCATTTGGATAATTGCGGGTTTAAGTTCAAATGAATTAGCGACTACATCGGGGTTTTGAATAGTTAAATGAATTTCATCCGATGTAGGGTTGGCATAATCTCTTAATGGTCTTTGTTGGTTCATATTTTGAATTTCGGGAATATTCGCCATTTGTGTTAAATTTATAATTTGTTTCTTTTGTTTTCTAATTCTTTTAATTGTACGCTCTAATTCGGAATCGTAAGGTATTAAATTTTCGTTTCCAAATTTGCGCATACAATTTTAGAATAGATATTAATTTATTTATTATGATTATTTTAAAATAGTTCGATTACTCTAGTAAATTTTTCTTACTTTCCCGTGTAACGGCGCCAAAAACATGACCCACAATTTTATATTATGATATTTTTAATTTAATTGCAACGACGCCAAAAAATTGACCCTG
This sequence comes from Papilionanthe hookeriana x Papilionanthe teres, assembly GCA_022702705.1. Lineage (NCBI taxonomy): Eukaryota > Viridiplantae > Streptophyta > Magnoliopsida > Asparagales > Orchidaceae > Papilionanthe > Papilionanthe hookeriana x Papilionanthe teres. Next base: position 98,610,678 of record CM040431.1, on the reverse strand, counting down.
ATATATGTATAGAATTGTAATTGTTTATGTTGTGGATGCTACGCAAGTATACGTATCGTATCAAGTAATACGGGGCTCTAGTGGAGTCCTGGTTATCGATCCCGCGGGAAAGAGAAAATTAAATAACGACTAATTTTAAAATAATAATAATAATAATTTTAAAATAGTATACGAAAATTTGGAATTCTAAATTTAAGTGCAATAAAGTAAACTAAGTATTTTAATTAGATGAATTAACTAAGTAGAAAATTAATATGAATTGCAAGTGCAGGAAATAAAACTAATTGCTAAATAAGTCTTAACTATTCAGAAAAAGTATCTTTTCCCTTGTTTAGAAATTTAAATGATTGATGAATTTAAATAGATAATGTTAAGGTATTGTGATAAATAGGAGCATTCATATTCTTTACCCTTTGGTCCAAGTGTAAAGAATATTGACTAATCCTATGTTTGATTACTGAATCTGCGACTAGGCGGAAGGATACTGACTGCCACTTCAGAGCTCCCACGTTCCCCTCGCCTGAGGGCTAACATCTACACTTCAGCTCTCAAACAATAGGACCAAATTGAATATTTTAGTCTATCACACTAAAATGCTCAATTCTATTCCCACTGATATTATTTCCCTATTTATTTGCACCCTCCTTCCAAGGCTTTTGAATTCCCCGAATATCAGATGTAATTTTTACTATAGTTGTTAATCAACATATTTTAACAAATCAAATGGCCAGTTTGAAAAGTAAATTAAGTTTTAAGTAAAAATTATCACAATTTATTAATATATATAAAAGTATCTTTATTTTAATTTCATCAAGTCACTTAATTTCATAAACAGGGAGAAAGACTAAATAAACTACTCAGAATTCATGGAAACTAAACTAAGCATGGATTTCATTTAAAGTTAAAAACAATAAATACAAATACTTATCTTAATTTATCCCTGACAGACTCCTCGCAGTTCCTTTGACTCTTCCTTCCAGTACAGCAAAACTCACTAAAAACTCACTAACTCACTCAAGAACTCTCTAAGACACAAAACTCCACTCTAAAGACACTTAGAACACAAAAGATTGGACTTAGAACACAAAGACTGCACACTAAATGACACACTAAAGACTTAATTTTGGCTTCTATATATAAAGGTTAGCAAAGGACCAAGAGGTGTGTAAGCATCCCTTCAAAAAGTGTCCAGGTTCAATGTATCTGCACCATTTGAACTAGCTCGCCGTCGGCGATGAACTACCTCGCTGTCGGTGAGGCTTCTAGAAGATCTTCAACTGCTCTAGCTCACTGTCAGCGGGCTCGGGCTCGCTGTCAGCGAGACAGTTATAAATTCTTCAGAATTTTCTTCTCGTAACCTCGCCGTCGGCGGGCTCGATCTTGCCGTCGGTGACTCAGCACAAATTGCATGATTTTGCTCCAAATTCTCTCCTTTTTATGATTTTTGCTTTTATCACCTAAATTCTTCATTCCTGCAATAAAATAAAGAAAATACCCTTCTTTAAAGTGCAATTTCATCAAAAATAGGTATGAATTTCTTAATAAATTTTTCAGCGATCAACTACCCTAGGGGCCTAGTCTGGTGAGGGTTGACCTGCACACATTACACTTTCACACAAATTCCACATCCTAAAATGATTCATACCTAGCTTGACTTCCTGACTCGTGTAGATAATCCATATGGATGGTCCTCAACCCCTAAGCCCTTGGCTAAGAGGGTTAGGAACAACATAGTGAATGCCTGAAATGAGTCCTCTCATGGCTCTTATGGACTTGATATTGCTTCATGGCTTAACCAAAGTGATTCCATTCTACTCAAACTTGATCAATCTTCATTTTTTCAAAATTTTAATTTTTGACCTCCAGGGTCCTACACCTACCAAACCTACTAAATGCCCTTGAAACTACCCAAAATTTGCAAAATTGCCTAAATTACCCAAAATTCATCAAAATCAGTCCTAACCATTTCTCTGCACTCAAATTGATCATCCTTAGCCAAATATACCAAAAATTCCAAAAATACACCCCAATACCCTCCAAATACCCAAAATGCCCTTTTTAACCAAAAAATCCATAAATTCCCAAAATTCCCAGAAAATTCCAGAAAATCCAAAATATTCCAAATTTCATTTTTTTAACTACACCATAAGCCAATTTTGTCAATTTAACCTACTTTTACCAAAACCCCAAATTTGACCCATTCTTAACCCAAGTAGACCCAATGCCAAACCAAATTAACTCAATTGACCTCAATTTTGATCCAATTCAATTTTAAACTTCAATTCAATATCCCCAATATCAATTTAAACCAAATCCAAGCCCAATTTTGGCACATGACCTAAACCTAGCACAAACCAACCCAATTCAACTCCAATTAGCCCCAAATCTTTTCCTAAAACTTCCTAATATCCCCAAAAACAAAACACTAACAAGATTTGCCCCAAATTTGAACCTAAACTCCACCCAAACCTAACCCAAAACCAAAATCCACATTTTTTGCCAAAACCCAAACCTAACCAAAATGGGCCCAAATCCCAATATCAAAGCCCAACCAAAGTTGAAAAAATTTTTTAGCACCCCCATAAACATTTATCAACATTAATTTTACATCAAATCCAACACTAGCCTAACCTTAAACCAACTTAGCCAAATTTGACCCACTTTGGCCCCTCTACTAAAAGACCCAAATTAAACCCAATTCAATTCAAAATCACTTCAAATTTGTTCCAAATCACTCATGACACATCCCTAAACTAAACCCAAAATTTGTTTGGCCCAATCTTTTACAAAACTTCTATTTACCAATTTGTTTTATAACCTAAAAGCCCACCTTCTTAAACCTTTCTAAAGGCCCATCTAAAATAAATCCAAAAGCCCAAAATCTATCCTAAAGCCCACATGAAATTTCCCCTCATCATCCCCTTTGATTTAAATCACTCCCTAAGTTTCAAATTCATCATTAAACTTTTCTAATCTAAGCCATGTGCCCAATTACCCCTAAATATCCTAAATCCTTAAAACCCACTTTAATGAAACCAAGCCAAGCCATCCCTAAGCCATATGGAGCCATGGAGCCATGGAGCCATGCATAAGCTATATGCAAGCCTTGGGAGCCCCTTTCCACCTCACCAAGACATTAATGGAAAGAAGAGGGGCCCCTTTCTTAAGCCTTCCTTAAGCACTTTTAACCACATTCATGCTACACGCTAGACCAAGTTTAGCCACCTCACCAATGATGGAGACCACACCATTTTCTCTTGGCTGACCCAAGTGATTCTTTTCAGCCCAAAACCAGGTCTTGGGTGGTGAACCTAACCCAAAACCATGGGTTGACCCATTTGGACCCAAAATAGCCTTCCCCCCATTCCATTTCAATTCAACTCCTTTACACATGTCCATGGCCAATTGACAGCACTAAACCCCAACCACGACCTCCCCGACCTTGAGGGAGACCGACCTCGGCCGGCCGACCACCACAGCTCGGAAACCACCGAGCCGAGAGCACCCATGTGAGCCTATTTTTGAATTCTTCCTTGCTGACTTGTCCCATGCCTAATGTCCACCATGGTTGTTCTTCTCCACACCAGAGCAGTTGATCCAAGCCATTAAACCCCCCTGGGAAGCCCTCCAGCCACCTCTTTTTAAACCACACCACTTCTCAGCCAAAGGGGGGGCTGAACCAAAATCCTACTGAAACTCTATCAAAATTACTCCAGACCACTCTCCATGCATAGATCACTTGATCCCCATTGGATTCCAGCTCCAATTTTCCCTAGCTGAGCTCAATTTCTGAGTTCAAATTCTAGCCCAAAACTAGGACATCTCCCAAACCTCCACCAAATCCAAATTAATCTCACCCACACCTACACAAGACCAAGAGAAGGAGTTCCCCAGTGATATCCCCCTCTCCAGGCCACCCAGTTGCTCTAGCCTCCAAGCTTTAAGATAGGCTATGGACACTTTCATACCTAGAAAATTCCCGAGAGCCAAAGACTTCATCTTGAGCTTCCTTGGGTGCAATCAACGGTGACACAACTCTGATTAAAGCTACATTTCTCAGAGCAAAGGTATGGATCATTCCTTCCTCCCGAGCTTCCAATAATTCTCCATTTCATTTCAGTTAATTTCATGGCATGTAAACCATATGGATGTGTTCTTCACCTCAAGACAAATCCATAGAGTAAAAGTAAACAAAAATCTGTTGAGAAATGAGAGAGTTCTTAGGGTTTTAGTGTGGACGGTCACAGGTGCACACCAGTCGTAGACGATGACCAGGCGCCGTCCGATAGCTTGTGTATTGGTTGAACGGCTCAAAATGCGTCGGATCTGAGGAAGGAACGGAACAGCGGGAGGCTTGGCGGCTGACTCAGATGGCGGCGTTAAATAGGAGCGCGCCACGTGGTCTTTCGATCCGCCGTAGGTTGACGCGACGCTGAGTCGAATAAGTAGATAAATGGGACTTTTTCTATTTATTTAAATACCCAGAACTTAGAAAATCCATATCTTTGTGTAGAAAAATCATAAAAATAAACTAAAAATACCCTCTTGCTTAGTGAACAGAGGAGAATAATGTGGAAAAGAAATCAAGTTATTTTGATGAGTATTTTATTTTTAATTAATTATTTACTCATTTCAGTATTTTGATTCTCTATTTGTATAGACAATTCACCATGGCCTGAGACCATATGGCTTTTGAAGCCTCTGGTCTTGGAAACATTCCCTGAATTTTTCAAGGTCAGAGGCCATCTCTATGGAAAGTTATGTATTTTTCAAGTTTATGTCACTGTTTTTGGTATTTTAATTCCAATAATTAGCATATTGCTCAATAAATTCTAGAAAAATTTGGGGAATTTTCTTAGGACTATAGGACCCTAGGATAATTTTATTTTGAGTTAATTTATTAAGAATAACCCTAATTGGCCTAATTATACAAAACTAAACTTTAACTAATTATGGTTAACCACACATTAAAATAACTTGAATTCAATTCTCCATTGATCTTTAGGATACAGAGAACCATGCATAAAAATTTGAAGTCAATTAGAAATGATTAGCCCCACTAAATGAATTAATTAAACTACATGATCAAAAGTTAAACTTTAAAAATTTATAACTCCAAAAATTCATTTAAAAATTTACCAAATTGGTTTTGTGGGCTTTCTGATATCAGAGGATTCTATAATAATTAAAATTGGAATTTTCTAAAATTTATCATTTTTAATGATATTTTTTATATTTAAATAATTAAGATAATAAAAATCATAAAAATATTAAAAATCATAAAAATGTCATATTTTGACTCCTAATCACTTAGGAACAAACCAAATATTTTTCCCAAGTCTCAAGATATAGATATTGAATTTTAAATGCTTAAAACAATTTTTGAATTAAAAAAATGAATTTTCCAACCTTTTCACTAAATTAATTCTAATAAATCAAAGAAAAATTATCAAATTATAAAATTTATTTCTCTGAACTCCTTGAGGTTAGAGAGATTTAAGAAAAATATAAAATCCATTTTTCAACTTTAATTTTATTTTATAATTAATTAACACTCCAAAACTCAATAATTATAATAAATAAAATATAATTTAAAAAATCACCAAAATTGGTCCAAGTGGTCCTTTGGTCATTAGTAATATCTCATAATTTTCTTAAGGATAGAAATTTTACTTTGTTTATGTTGTTGAATTTTCCTTGAAATCCCTTATTTTTCACTAAAAATAATTATATAAATAAATTAAATTCTGAAAAAATCACATTTTCTCCTCTAATGTCTTAATTGACATGTGAGTGAGATGACGTAAAAATTTCAAGTTCATTTGAACTCAATTTAGTGAGTTATGAAATGAATAAACCTAAAAGGGCATAAAGGTAATTAAAGAATTTAAACCCCTTTATTAACATTTTAGGTTTAATTAAAATGGAGGGTGAAATATTTGATTCTATCTTTCTTAGATGATTGAAACTTAGGGAAATTAAAAGGGTAGGAACCCATTAATCACTTTTAATAAACCAAAAATGAAACATTAATTATTTAAACAATTTAAATTTTGGAAGATTAATGAAAATTTGAATTATTAAAAATAGGGATATAACTTGAGAGGATATTAATTCTTTAATAAAAAATCCCTAAATAAATAACTTCAATAATATTTAACTCTTAATTAAAATTAAAATGATAATCCAAACTAAGTAATTTAAAATTTTTTTAAAAAATAACCCTTAAATTAAAGGAAAGCTCAAAATATTAAGTGGTTTCACAATTAAATTAAATTAAATTAAAATTAAATTAAATTAAATTAAGTAAAAATTAAATCAAAATTAAAATTAAATTAAATTAACATTTTAATAATTAAATTAAATTTAATTTAAAATATTGAAATTAAATTAAATTAAATTAAGTTAAATTCAATTAAATTAAATTTAAATTATATTAAAATAACATCACTCAATAATAAAAGTAAAACAAATTTGAAATATTAAGACAATTCATAAATAAGAATATAAAAAATCAAACTAATGAAGATTAACCTAAAATAACATAATTAACTTAAATCAAATCATTAAGATGTATGAATAATCTAAGTGAATTTGAAACCCCAAAGATTAATTTAAAATATTAAGATCACTTAAAGTATAAAGATTTAAACTAAAAATAATTTGAACATTATTCCAAACTTAAAATTATTAATTAAACCTCATAATTAAACTAGATCACTTTAAACCATTAACTCAAACTTCAAATTAAGAATTATTAAAATTCTCCACAAACCAACTTGCCCCTAAAGGCTTTAATTATTATAACTCTTAAATGGAGTATTAAGTGAGATGTCACTTCATTCATCAAGGAATCAAATGCCCAAGTTCACTGAGCTAGAGACAAAGCTTAACTAAACTCCTGGATGATTAATTCACCTGTGCAACTAAATTTACTTGGACTCAAAATAATCTCGGAAGTATTGAAAAGATGATTAGGACTCGTCCTAAGCACTTTCTCAATATGATGAGATGTTTTAGAAGAACAATTGAACTTAATTGTTCTTTAGTGAAGAAAATCATCCATAAACAAAACACAAGAACCTATACGTCATAGGAAATGACTAGCAATAGGAATAGGACTTTGGTAGACAACCAAAACCTTTCCCGTAGCTCTACCTTGGTACTTGTTATAAATATTTAAATGCCTTAACATGTGTTTTAAGTGCAGCTTGGAATAACGAGAAGACCCTCCAGGTACGCTTTTACTTAATTACAATTTACTTTATTGTAATTTATTTATATAAGCTGTATTGTACTTTTCTTGCATGTTAAACAAGATTGTTGCATGAAAACTAAAACCTTTGGGATAGTCACAAAACTGAAACAAAAACTAAATTAAAAGTTACAACAAGATAAAATCCACCGCCACAACATTCCAAAATATTAAGCAACTCAAAATTTAATCACAAATAGAACAACAAAACTATAATTGCAATAAAATTAAAACATCTTTGGATGATTGGGAATACCTCAGATGATGTAACCTACGTGTTGCTAACGGGATTTCCCACAGTCTAAATAAAAGTGTGGAACTCATTCGGTTGAGTTTACCAAATTCATCTAGACTAAGTGAATCCGATAAAAATAACAGTGCCAGAATGATGGAACCGTGGGATCTTAACCGGTGTTGTTATAATCAACTTTAAGATTTCCCTAATAAAACACTAAAGACATTTGGACTTTAAAACTTTTCTAAACCAAAACACTTCTCTCATCCCCTGATTTTCACCTTCTAAAACTAAACCTTTGCAACAATAAGGAGCTCGGAGCATAGTAGGCAGCACGACCATCTACTTCAGCAAAACTCAGATCTACACCAGCTAAACCTTCCTTAGAATTAAATAACCAAGCCATAGGACTTCGAGGTAGTTTGCCTAGTGCAACATAAATCCTCAACTCTTCGTTAGGCATTTGCATGATCATGTCATATAAATTAAGCCCTAACCGGTCTTAGGACTCCGAGGTAGTCGTTCGGTACGACACAAACCCTCACATCTTCCAGGCTATTTGTATGGTCATGTCATACAAATATAAGTCCTAAATAATTAAAATTGGCTGGATTGCAATATTAAATAAACTCCCAAATTGAAGCCAAACAATAGGATAGTTTGGGAAGTTGCCAAGATTCTTCTTGGATCCTCAGCTTCTCCTACTTTTCTTCATTTGACTCTTAAAATAAACTGTTCCAAATTTGAGCTAATCCCTATTGAAATTTCCAAAATCCAATTCTTTGAAAACCTTAAACTTTGAAATTCTTAAGAGCAAAACCACTGATCATTATTGAGAGTTTTCTTAAGTGATTCCCGTCACTTAGGATTTAATTAACTATAGGGGCTTGCCCTTATAATTAACTTTAAGAACCCAGGTAATATAAACCTTGCTTAATTACTTTATATTAAGCAGGGGAACTTATCGGCTTATAAAATTGGTTTGCAGACCAAACGGATGTCACAAATCTTCTAGTTTATTTAATCGAGTCCTATAATCAAGCAGTGTGTCTATTCTTCGGGATAGATATACGGTTTGTGGTGTGGTACTCGTTTATATAAACTATTTGGGATGTGAGATCGGTTTGATTTCATATCTTAAAATTTTCAAACTTAAAATTATTTTCAAAATCAAATGCTACTTTCTAAATTATACATATTTAAATTAAATTTAAAATCTAAAATTCGTCGATAACTTCTGTAGGCGACCCCTTTTTCTAAAATACAATACAACCTAAAAATATGCCGACACCCCTCTCAGAGTTGTTAGAGGTGGTAATTTTTCTATAACTTAAATTTTCACAGAATCTAGTTCCATGCCATATTCAGATATTTTATGCCTAAACACAATTCCTCCTGCAACCATAAATTGACACATTTCCAGATTTAGGACTAATTTTTTTCTTTTGCATACCTCTAAAACTTTTTCTAAGTTGCAGAGGCATGCATCAAATGAATCTCCAAATACTATGAAATCATCCATAAACACTTCTATTTCATCATCAATTAATTTGCTAAATATGGATGTCTTACATCTTTGAAATGTTGCAGGTGCATTACATAATCAAAAAAGCACTCTTCTAAAAGCAAAAGTTCCATAAGGGCTAGTAAATGTAGTCTTCTCTTGATCCTCAAGAGCAGTAGGTATTTGGTGATAACCAATATATCCATCTAGAAAGCAATAGTACTTGTGTCCAGCAAGTCTTTCTAGCATTTGGTCAAAAAATGGTAAAGGAAAGTGATCTTTTCTGGTGGCGGCTTTTAATTTTCTATAATCAATACATATTCACCAACCAGTGACTTGTCTTGTCTGTATATTTTCATTTCGATCATTTACATCAACAGTCACTCCTCATTTCTTAGGAACAAAATGAATTGGGCTCACTCAAACACTATTAAAAATAGGATATATAATTCTAGCATCTAACCACTTTAAAATTTCTTCTGTAACTACTTATTTAATTAGTGGGTTCAGTTTCCTTTGTGGACCAACTCTTGGTTTTTGTTGTTCATTCAACAAATTTATGTGCATACAGATCAAAGGACTGGTTCCTTTAATATCAGCCATGGACCAACCAAAAACCTTTTTGTATCTTTTTAAAGTTTTCAATAATTTTTGTTCTTCATATTCATTTAAATCTAAAGATATGATGACTGGTAAAGTAGATGATTCTCTTAAAAACATGTACTTTAAATGATTAGAAAGAATTTCCAGTTCAAGTTCAAGGGGTTTAATGTTAAATGGAATTAAACTTTTATCTCCATTTTCCATAGTATCCAATCATTCAACATTTACTTGAACAAATTATAAATTTTCATAGTATCCAAATCATCTTCATTTTCACTTTCATATTCATCCTCACATTCCAAATTTTCTTCAAATAGTTCTTTAAAATCTTCTCTCAAATAATCACAGACTTCCATTTGATAACACTCGTCATCTTTTTCAGTTGAAGGGTACTTCATAGATTTCAGAATGTTGAAAGTTACCTCTTGGTCATTGACTCTCATAGTTAACTCTCCTTTTTAACATTGATCATAGCTCTCCCAGTTGCAAGGAATGGTCTTCCCAAAATAATTGGAATTTCTTTATCTTCCTCCATATCTAATACAATAAAGTCCACAGGAAAGATAAATTTATCCACCTTTACTAATACATCTTCCACAACTCCTTAAGATAAGTGATAGTACGATCAGCCAGTTGATGAGTCATAGATGTAGGAGAAATTTCTCCTATTCCCAATCTTTTGAAAGTTGATAAAGGCATAAGATTAATAATAGCTCCAAGATCACATAAATCTCTTCCGAAAAATTTCTCACCTAAGAACACGGGATAGTGAAACTACTTGGGTATTTAAGTTTTCAGGAAGCTTTTTCTGAATAATTACACTACACTCACAGCTAAGTGCAATAGTCTCGTGTTCTTTAAACTTTCCTTTCTTTATAAGTACATCTTTCATAAACTTTGCATAATCAGGCATCTGCTCTAATGCTTCAACAAACGGAATATAAATCATTAATTTCTTAAGAATTTCCAAAAAAAGTTTAGAAATCTGTTATCCTTATTCTGTTTCTTTGGTCTTTGAGGAAAAGGATGAGGTGGTTTTTCAACAGTTATCTTCATTAGTTCTAGCAGATACTCGTCTATATATATCTTATTAGAACCTTTCACAATGTTCACTTACTCTCTTTTAACTTCGACTTCTTTTTAAACTTTTGGTTCCAATCCTTTTCCACTCCTTAATTGAATAGCCTTAATTTGCTCCTTATTTTGATCTTTCGGGTTGATCATAACATTGCTAGGAAGATTCCCAGAAGGTCTATTATTAAGCTCAGTAAAGATATGTCCCAATTAATTCTCAATGTTCTTCATGGAAATGTTTTGAGCTTGAATTTGATTACCCATATCCAGAATCATTTTTTCAGTAGGCAACTTCTTTTCCTTAAATTGTTGATTGCTATTAAAACCAGGAGGATAAGAAGGTTTATAATTGGTATTTCCTTGGTTGTTTGGATTTTCAATTTGATTCATAGGATTGTTTCCCTATTGCGGAATAACAACAGCATTGGTGTTATTCCAGTTAAAGTTTGGATGATTGCTCCAACAAGGATTATAATAATTTGAATATGGATTATTGACTTTGTTATTTATAGCATTCAAGGTTTCATAAGACATTTGAGAGTCTATCATCTGTCCTGAACAATTTTCTTCTAACACTAGGGGTGTTGAAGAATAATTCATTTCATATTAATTTATTTTCTTAGAAAGTGCAGCAATTTGAGAGACTATCATAGATCATATCAGAATCATGAGTACTAGCCACTCTCTTAGGATTTACCTGCTTAGAGGGTCATTGAAAATTATTAGTAGTCATCTCTTAAATTAATGAATATGCTTCATCAAAAGGTTTAGACATTAATGATCCATAAGCAGCAACATCAATAATTGATCTCAAAGATCCCACTAATCCATTATAAAAGGTTTGAATTACTAACCAATCTGGTAAAGCATGGTCTGGACACTTCCTCAGAAGATCTATAAATCTTTCCTAAGCTTCATATATGGATTCTCCATCAAACTAACAAAAAGATGTGATATCATTCCTCAGCTTAGCAGTGTTAGAAGGAGGAAAATATTTTGACAGAAACTTTTGTGAAAGCTCTCCCCAAGTTCTAATAGATCCAGGTGCTAATGAATTTAACCATGCCTTAGCCTTATCCCTTAATGAAAAGGGAAAAGTCTAATCCTAACAGCATCGTTTGACACTCCATCATACTTAAAAATAACACATAGTTCTAGAAAACTAGCGAGACGTAACTTAGGATATTCATTAGGTGTTCCTCCAAATTGATTATTTTGTACTATTTGGATAATAGCAGATTTAAGCTCAAATTAATTAGCAGCAACATCTGGATTTTGAATAGTTAAGTGAATTTCATCTGCTTTTGGATTAGCATAATCTCTTAAAGGTCTTGGAATATTTTCATTTTGATTGTTTAGGATGTTCTCCATTTTGTGAGAATTTGCAGATTGTTTTTGTTATTTTCAAATTTTTCTAATAGTATGCTCTAATTCAAAATCGTAAGACACTAAACCTATAGATCTGATACTAAACTTGCAAACACAATAAAGACACTAACAATAAACAGACACACACAATTATAGCTTGCAATTCAAATATAAGATTTCAAATACTACAAAATTAAATTTTAACATTACCTTTTTTACCGTACTTTTTTTACCTTGCCTCCCCGGCAACGACTCCAAAAACTTGGTGCGAATTTTTTAATTTGCAAAAATTAACGAACTCAGATTTAGATATATATATATATTGATTTAGTTTAACAATGAGTCTCACAATTAACGTAAGTATACATATCGATCAAGTAATATAGGGCTCTAGTGGTGTCCTGGTTATTGATCCCTAAGGGAGGCTTTAATTTTATGGCTTAATACAGAAATCACTAATCAAATCACAACATAATTGCAAGTGGTTTAATTCTTAATGTAAAGACAAACAGATTCAATTACTATTTCTACCAAAGTTTGTTCTAGACTCTAACAGGTTAAAGTAACACAAGACTAAATTTATAACAAAGTTCAGTTGCAAGAAAGAGTCTTTCTCCTTTCCAATCATAATGTGATGATTATTGTGACATAGATCAATGATGCAAATGTATTGTTCCAAATAGGAGCATTCATATTCTTTACTCATATTTCAGTGTAAAAAAACATTGGCTAATCCTAAGTTTAGTCCCCAAATCCTTGGGTAGGCTGGGAGGATACTGGTTCTCAGACCAGAGCTTCCACTTCCCTTCATCTGAAGGCTAACTCTCGCTTCAATTTCTAAACGTTAGGACCAAATTGAGGATTTCAGCCTGTTACTCGAAAATCTCCAATTCTACGTCTATCAAAGTATATTTCCCTATTTCTTTGCACTCAATCCCCATGACCTATGTCTAACATTCATGGACGTTGAATGTGACCTTCACTTTTGTTGTGGAACTCATAATCCTTTTGGAACATATGTTTCCCAATAAGTTTTAACAATTCAATTATCCAGATCAAAAAGTAAATGAAGTTCTAAGTGAAAGGGTCATCACAAATTCTCCATAATAAATCGACACATCATTTCCATTTCAATACATCAACACATCACATGAAAAAGAGAAAGACAAAGAAATCTACTCAAGGCTCGTGAGGAAAAGATGACAAAATGTGAATTTTATATATAAAAACAACGTCACACAAACAGGGTAAAGTAAAAAAAACTTATCTCAAACTCTTCCTCAAGCGAATCTCAAGGAATTCATTTGACTCCTCTTCTTTTTTCACAACAATACACAATTCTCTATTTATATGAGTAAGGAAGAAGAAATCTCTCACTTTCCCTCTTCTCTCACACTCCTTAGAAGAGAAAACACAAAACCTAACTTCCTACACAAAATGGAAAGAAACTCTCTCTAAACTCTAAAATCTTCTCTTCCTTTCTTCCCCCCTCTTCAAACTTGGCTCCAAAAGTGTTTAAATTTGGTCAAAACTGAATTCCCAAGAGTTTCCTCAAGCAACCCTTCAAAATCCAGCCAAATACATTAAATTTAGTTTGAATTCGGGATAGGGCGCTTTCTGGCGCTGGTAGGAGCGCTGTTCGGCACATTATTTTGCCAAAACATCGCAACTCTCTTTAACTGGGGGTGTCAGTTGCTGGTGATAGCGCTGTTCGGTGCTAGTTTAATAAATTGCACTTTTGTTCTTTTTTGCTCCAAATTTGCTCCTTTTTGCTTCCTTTTGTTCTAAAGGCCTAAAATCATTGTACCTGCATGAAATCATCAAAAATACCTTTCTTTAAAGTGTAATATCATCAAAAACAGGTATGAAATGGAGAGTAAGAAGCTATCAATTTTTCAGTGGATCAAGTGGTAGTAGATTACAATACTGTCCGAGATAGTCATGCGGGACGAGCCAACCTTCCAAGGTTACGCTCTGGAGCAAAAGTTCCCTCACGAACACCCAGAGGTACTGTCATTACAGTGGCAAAGGATGAAGGTTCTCCAATTCAGGATTCGGCTCATAGTAAAATGGAGCAATATCTTCATTCATTCTTCTGAAGGTCACTGACACCCTTTTTCTTGTAACTTCTACGATGCAGCTTTTGCCAAATCTGCCACAATTTCCTTTTAATACCAGCACTGATTCGACTGGTAGGGGGATTTCAATAAAACCTCAGAATTCTCCTGGTCCAAAAATCTAGATTTCTCATCCAAACAAGATATTACTTTCACTTATAAATGATACTATGTCTAAGGGTCTCAAAAAATCATGTTGGTCAATATGAGAAGGGATACAATCCCTTTCCTCATAAATATTTATGATGCAACTGTTAAGACTATAGTCTGCATGCATTACGTGCCACTCGACCTTCCTTTTTATCATTTTCTTGATTTGCGGCGACATCGGATCCACCTCATCATGCTGTAAGATCCCTGGGGAATTGCCTTGTTGATTGTAGCAGCAGCCACACTAAATAGTGACGCTGACCTTTCCTTTTTTACTTTTTAACGGCTCTGTATATGTCCTCGGCCTCAAGTGGCCAGCTCCGCTTAAAGTCTGAAGAGTGTCAATTTAATACATAATTCCTTCTTCGTCTTTTTTGATACTTCGCCAGTGTATAACTCGAGTCCTTCTAGGATATTAACAAATTTCCCTTGTATTTCTTCATAGTGTTGAAATTCCTTTTTCCTAATTCTTCTGATTTTAGCCATCACATAGTCTGGGACTCCTCATGGTGGTGGTGACGGTAGGACGAACTGTGGTACGTATGGATCAACATCAGGATATTCCCGGCTCCTAAGTAGCATCGAAGCAGCTGCATATGCCACAAATGTGCCATACTCCTCTAGCTGTAAAACATGACATTCCGGGCACTATGAAAATGCCCCATTCGTTGAAGGCAGTTTGGGTAAATTCGAGTTCCAAGTCGGACACCCAATCAAAATTTCTTCTATCAGATCCAATGTCGGTGCAGGATCCTCTGCAGCCTCTGTCTCAGTATCGGTGTGCGGTGCAGTGTCATTGGTTTCTTTCTTCTCAGGATCATAAGAATCTTCTGGAATGGGTGAAAGCGTGGTGGCTAGCTCTCGAGCTTGTCTCCTCTCCATCCTGTCTAAGAGGCGATGCTTGTGGCAATTTGCATTTCTTCTTTTATTGTGTGGCAACGGTGCATCTGGAACTATTTCAACTAAAGCAGCAACAAGATCACCCTCTGGAGTAGTGATCATAGACGGGACCTGATTTTGTCTCTTGGTGAGGAGGCGTGAGTCAATGAACCCTCTGGTACCTCCTTATCCTGATGTCTGTTCGGTCTCTTTACGACCAATCTTCTTCATTGACTTCATGTTTGTAGTCTTCTTTTATGTGTTTCCTTTCAAGACGTGAAGTCTAAGCCATATTTGAAAGCAAACACCAACTCACAACCCGACACCTCCTGCACAAGTAAACATACAAAATGTCAGTGGGTGGTGTTGTGCACGAACAAGAATAAGGACAAACTTATCTTTCATTTCAATAAGTTTTATAATTATTTTAATGTCATTATCTTATTTAATATAGTTTTATAGAATTTAGATTTAAAAATTTCAACAAGCGTAGTTTACTTTTTGTGAGAAATTTTACTTTATTTTATTACAAGATTTAGACGCAGTCACAGACGCTAACCCTATTCTACATCAGAATGAAAATCTTTCTTGAGACTCCTCATGTCGCGTAGTACTTCTTGAGATATCGTCCATTTGTTGGCAACATGGGTCTATCCCCTTGAAAGTCCACCAGCTGGTACGACCCTCCAGAGTAAACCTTTTCCACCACGAATGGTCTTTCCTAAGTTAGTTAAAATTTTTCACCTATCTTGTAGTGTGCAAGGATATGCCTTCATAGAACGAGAACGAGGTCACCAATTTTGAATGACCTTGGGAGGACTAACTTATCGTGGGCTTGAATCATCTTTTCTTGGTAGAGTTCCAAATTTTTCTGTGCAAGCAATCTTTTCCTTTTGAGACTTTCTAATTTTGCCAGTCGAAGTTTGGCATTCTCTTTTGTTGCAATTTGATTGGCGATGGTGATCTAGAGCGATGGTAGCTGAACTTCTAACGGAATCACTGCCTCGGACCCATACACTAGCACGTAAGGTGTAGACAGCATCGGCGTTCTGACTGTCTTCCTGTAAGCTCACAAAGCTTCTAGCATATTCTTGTACCATCCTCTTTTGTTATCGTCAAGTGTCTTCTTTAGAATTTAAATGAGGTTCTTGTTGAAGGCTTCTACCAAGCCATTTTCCTTAGGTTAGTAGATTTTAGAGTATCTCCAATCTATCATGTGTCTTCTAACGAAGCTATTGATTTTCGTGCTTTCTAAGGCGGACCCATTTGTCGGCATATTTTTTGGTTGTGTGTTGTATTTTGAAAAGGGGTCACCTAACAAAAATTGTCGTTGAATTTTAAATTTTAAATTTAATTTAAATATATATATAATTTGGACAGTAACATTTGATTTTGAAAATAATTTTAAGTTTGAAAATTTTAAGATAGTTTATATAAACGAGCACCGCGCCACAAACCGTGCATCTATCCCGAGGAATAGGCACACTGTTTGACGATAGGGTTCAGTTAAATAAACAAAAAGATTTGTGACATCGGTTTGGTCTGCGAACCAATTTTATAAGCCGACATGTTCCCGTGCTTAATAAAAATGAATTAAGCAGGGTTTATATTACCCGTGTTCTTAAAGCTCCCTATAAGGGCAAGCCCTTATAGTTAATTGCATCTTAAATGACGGGAATCATTTAAGAAAACTCTCGATAATGATCAGTGGTTCTGCTTTCAAGAATTTCAAAGTTTAAGGTTTTCAAACAATTGGACTTTAGAGATTTCAATAGGGAACAGTTATTTTGAGAGTCCAAGGGAAGAGAAGTAGGAGAAGTTGAGGATCCAAGAAGAATCTTGGCAACTTCCCAAACTATCCTATTGTTTGGCTTCAATTTTGAGAGTTTATTTAATGTTGTAATACTGCCATTTTTAATTAATTATAACTTATACTTGTATGATATAATCACACAAATAGCCTCGAAGATGTGAGGGTTTATGTCGTACCAAACGACTTCCTCAGAGTCCTAAGACCGGTTAGGGCTTAATTTGCATAGCACAACTATGCAAACGCCTAACAAAAAGGTTGAGGGTTTATGTTGCACTGGGCAAAATACCTCAAAATCCTATGGCTTGTTATTTAATTCTAAGAATGGTTTTGTTGAAGAAGACCCGAGTTTTGCTGAAGAAGATGGTCGTGCTTCCCACCATGCTCCAAACTCCTTGTCGTTGTCGCTGAGGTTTAGTTTTAGGAGGTCAAAATCAGGAAATGAGAAAAGTGCGTTGGGTTTAGAAGAGTCTTAAAGTTCAAATGTCTTTAATGTTTTATTGGGGGAATATTAAAGTTGATTATAACAACACCGTTTAAGATCCCAAGGTTCCATCATTCCGGCACCTTTATTTTTATCGGATTCACTTAGTCCAGATGAATTTACTAAACTCAACTGAATGAGTTCCACACTTTCATTTAGACCATGGAAAATCCTATTAGCAACACGTAGGTTACATCATCCGAGGGATTTCCGATCATCCAACAAGACGTTTAGTTTAGTTATAGTTGTAGTTTTGTTGTTCTGTTTGTGATTAAATTTTGAGTTGTTTTATATTTTGAATGTTGTGACGGTGAATTTTATCTTGTTGTGACTTTTAATTTAGTTTTGGTTTCAGTTTTGTGACTATCCTAAAAGTTTCAGTTTTCATGCAACAATCTTGTTTAACATGCAAGAAGATTAAAGTGCAGCTCATATTAAGAAATTGCAATAAAATAAAAGCATACCTGGAGGGTCTTCTTGTCATTCCAAGATGCACTTAAAACACTTGTTAAGGCATTTAAATATTTATAACAAGTACCTATGTAAAGCTAAGGGAAAGGTTTTGGTTGCCTACCAGAATCCTAATTCTATTGCTAGTCACTTCCTGTGACGTTTAGGCTCTTGTGTTTTATTAAGGATGATTTTCTTCACCAAAGAACAATTAAGTTCGATTGTTCTTCTAAAAAACCCCATCATATTGAGGAAGTGTTTAGGACGAGTCTTAAACATCTTTTCAATATTTTTGGGATTATTTTGAGTCCAAATGAGTTTTATTGCACAGGTGAATTGATCATCCAAAAAGTTAGTTTAGTTTGTTTCTTGCTCAGTGAATTTGGATGTTTGATTATCCTATAAGTAAAGTGACATTTCACTTGATGCTTTCCTTAAGAGTTATAATAATGAAAACCTTTAGGGGGCAAATCAGTTTGTTAAAGAATTTAATGATTTAAAATTGGAATTGGTGATTTAAAGTGGTTTAATTTAGTTATGAAATTTTAAAAATTTTAAGTTTGGAATAGTGTTCAAGTTGTTTTAATTTAATTAAATTTTTACATCTTTAATGATCTCAATGTATTAGATTAATTTGGGTTAAAAGAGGTGTTTAGATTATTCGATTTAAATTTTAATGACTTAATTTTTATTTAATTGAAATATTTTAGGTTAATTTTTAATGGATTTTATTTTTATGTTTTTAATTATGAATTGTATTAAGGTTGATTTTCTTTAATGTTTCAAATTTGTTTTAGATTTGTTTTTTTAAGTAATTTCAAATTAATTTTAATGTTTTAAGTTTATTTCAATTTGATTATCAAGTTATTCAATGTTTTGAGTTTTAATGTAATTAAGGTTTATTTTCTTCTAATTATTTAATTATTAATTTCAATTATCACTTTAAATTTAATTAAAAGTTAAATATTATTAAAGTGATTCATTTAAGGATTTTAAATTAAATAATTGATATCTTCTTAAATCATATCCCTAATCTTAATAATCCAAATTTTAACATATTCTTCCAAAATTCAAATTGTTTAATTAATTAAAATTTACTTTAAATATTTTCAAGATGATTAATGGGTTTCTACCCCTTAATTCCCTAGGTTTCAATCATCTAATGAAAATTTTAAAATCGGATATTTTACCCTCCCCTTGATTAAACCTAAATATTAATTAGGGTTAAAATTCTTTAATTACCTTTATGCCCCTTTTAAGCATGTTCATTTCATAACTCATCAAATTAAGCTCAAATGAACTTAAAATTTTTATGTCACTTTACTCACATGTCAATTAAGACATTAGAGGAAAAAATGTGATTTTTTTGAATTTAATTTAATTTATATAATTATCTTAATGAAAAATAGGGATTTTTAATGGAAATTCAACAACATGACCAAGGCAAAGTTTCTTTCCTTAAGAAAATTATAGAATATTCCTATTGACCAGAGGACCATTTGGACCAATTTTGGTGATTTTTTGAATCATATTTTATTTATTATAATTATTTTGAGTTTTGGTATGTTAATTAATTATAAAAAAAATTAAAGTTGAAAAATGGATTTAATATTTTTCTTAAGTCCCTCTGACCTCAAGGAGTTCAGAGAAGCAAATTTTATATTTTTAAGATTTTTCTTTGATTTATTAGAATTAATTTGGTGAAAAGGTTGGAAAATCCAATTTTTTAATATTAAATATTGTCTTAAGCATTTAAAATTCAATATCTTAACCAAGAGACTTGGGAAAAATATTTGGTTTATTCCTTAGTGATTAGGAGTCAAAAGATGACATTTCTGTGATTTTTATTATTTTTGTGATTTTTATTATTTTTTTAATTATTTAAAATATTAAAATAAGGTAGAAAATGAAGATTTTTGAAAAATTCCAATTTTAATTTTCTTAGACTCCTCTGATATTAGAGAAGTCCCAAAACTAAGTTAATGAATTTTTAAAATGTATTTTTGGAGTTATGAATTTTTGAAGTTTAATTTTGATCATGTGAATTAATTAATCCATTTAGAGAGGCTAATCATTTCCAATTGATTTCAAATTTTTATGTGGGACTCCTCTGACCCTAAAGATCAGTGGAGAATTGTTTTCAAGTGGTTCTGATATATGGTTAACCCAAATTAATTAAAATTCAGTTTTGAGTATTTAGGCCAATTAGGGTTATTCTTAATGAATTAACTCAAAATACATTTTTCCTAGGGTCCTCTAGTCCTAAGATACTTCCCCAAATTTTTCTATGATTTATTGATCAATATGCTAATTACTGGAATTAAAATGCCAAAACAGACACTTAAACTTAAAAAATCAATAAATTGTCATAGAGATGGCCTCTGGCGTTGGAAAATTTAGAGAATGTTCCCAAGATCAGAGGCTACAAAAGCCCTATGGTCTCATGCCATGGTGAATTGTCTATGCAAATGGAGAATTAAAAAATTTAAATGAGTAAATAATTAATTAAAAATAAAATACTCATCAAATTAACTCAATTCTTTTTTTCACATTGTTCTCCTCTATTCACTGAGCAAGAGGATATTTTTAGTTTATTTTTATGATTTTTCTATGTAAAGTTATGGATTTTTCAATTTCTGGGTATTTAAATAAATAGAAAATTGTCTACTTATCTACTTATCCACGCGGCGCTGCGTTAACCTTGGCAGCTCCGAAAGGCCATGCGTCGTACTCCCATTCAACGCCACCACCTGATACAGCATCCACGCATCCCGCGGTCCCGCTTCGTCTTCTGGTCCGACGCGATTTACACCGTCCATTAGATACACGCTCGATCCAACGGCGGCTGGTCATCGTCTCCGACTGGTGTGTCCCGAGAGCCGTCCACACTCAAACCCTATGATCTCTCTCATTTCTCAACGAATATTCATGTTCTTATGCTCTATGGATTCATCTTGAAGAGACGAACACATCCATACAGTTTGCATGCTATGAAATTGATTCAAATGAAATGGAGAATTCACGAAGCTCGTGCGGCATATTTTAGGTTTTAAATTTAATTTAAATATATATATATATATATAATTTAGAAAGTAGTATTTGATTTTGAAAATAATTTTAAATTTGAAAATTTTAAGATATGAAATCAAACCGATCTCACATCCCAAATAGTTTATATATTTAGCACCGCATCACAAACCGTGTATCTATCCCGAAGAATAGACACCATTTGCTTGATGATAGGGCTCGATTAAATAAACTAGATGATTTGTGACATATGTTTGGTCCGCGAACCAATTTTATAAGCGAGACAAGTTCCCCGCTTAATATAAATGAATTAAGCGGGATTTATATTACCTGGGTTCTTAAAGTTCCCTATAAGGGCAAGCCCCTATAATTAATTACATCCTAAGTGAAGGGAAGCACTTAAGAAAACTCTCGATAATGATCAGTGGTTTTGCTCTCAAGAATTTCAAAGTTTAAGATTTTCAAAGGATTGAATTTTGGAATTTCAATAGGGAATGGATCAAATTTGGAACAGTTAATTTCAGGAGTTTAAAGGAAGAAAAGTAGGAGAAGCTGAGGATCCAAGAAGAATCTTGGCAACTTCCCAAACTATCCTATTATTTGGCTTCAATTTGAGGATGTCTTTAATGTTGCAATCCTGCCAATTTAAATTAATTATGACTTATATTTGTATGACATGATCATACAAATAACCTGGAAGATGTGAGGGTTTATGTCGTACCGAACGACTACCTCGTAATCGTAAGACCGGTTAGGGCTTAATTTACATAACATGATTATGCAAATGCCTAACAAAAGGGTCGAGGATTTATGTTGCACTAGGCAAACTACCTCGAAGTCCTATGGCTTGGTTATTTAAAACTAAGAAATGTTTCTTTGAAGTAGATACGAGTTTTGTCGATGACGATGGCCGTCTTTGCTCACTTGTGCTCCAAGCTTCTTATTGTTGCAGAGGTTTAGTTTTAGAAGTCATAAATTAGGAGATGAGAGAAGTGTTTTGGTTTAAAGAAGATCTTAAAATCCAAGTGTTTTTAATATTTTAATTAAAACAAATCTTAAAGTTATTTAAACAGAATCGATTAAGATCCCAGGGTTTCGTCATCCCGGCACCGTTATTTTCATTGAATTCACTTAGTCCAGATGAATTTGCTAAACTCAACTGAATGAGTTCCACACTTTCATTTTGACAGTGGGAAATCCCATTAGCAACACGTGGGTTACATCATCCGAGGTATTCCCGATCATTCAACGAGACATTTTAATTTAGTTATAATTGTAGTTTTGTTATTCTTTTTTTGATTAAATTTTGAGTTATTTTATATTTTGAATGTTGTGGCGGTGAATTTTATCTTGCAATGACTTCTAATTTAGTTTTGGTTTCAGTTTAGGAACTATCCTAATGGTTTTGGTTTTCATGCAACAGTCTTATTTAACATGCAAGAAAAGTAAAGTATTGTGCATGTAAGTAAATTGCAATAAAATAAAAGCGTACCTGGAGGGTCTTCCCGTCATCCCAAGCTGCACTTAAAACACATGTTAAGGCATTTAAATATTTTGCAAGAAATACCAGAGTAAAGCTAAGGGAAAGGGTTTTGGTTGTCTACCAAATTCCTAATCCTATAACTAGTCATCTCCCATGACGTCTAGGTTCTTGGTTTGGTTTAAGGATGATTTCTTCATCAAAGAACAACTAGATTCAATTGTTCTTCTAAAACATCTCGTCGTATTGAGGAAGTGCTTAGGGCGAGTCCTAAACATCTTTTCAATATTTCTGGGATTGTTTTGTCCAAGTAAATTTAGTTGCACAGGTGAATTAATCATCCAGGGGTTTAAGTTTTGTTCTCTTGCTCAGTGAACTAGGACATTTGAATGTCCTATAAGTGAAGTAACACTTCACTTGATACTTCATTTAAGAGTTATAATAATAAGAGCTTTAAAAAGGGCAAAACAACTTATTAAGTATTTTAATGATTTAAACTTAATGATTTAATTTTAATTTTGACTTAATTATAAAAAAAAGTTTAAGTTTGGAATAGTGTTCAAGTCATTTTTTTTTAGATTTAATTTAAATATTTACGTTTTAAATGATTTTATATCTCAGATTTAACCTTTTTTTTTAAACCTACTTTAAGTGTTTGGTTTAACTCTTAATGATTTCATTTAGGTGTGTTGTTAAATGATTTTAAGTTAATTTAATTTTAATTTAATTTACGTTTAATTTAATTTAATTTAATTTAATTTAATTTAATTTGATTTAATTTAATTTAATTTAGTTTAATTTAATTTAATTTTAATTTTAATCTAATATGATTTAATTTAATTTTAATTTAATTTTAATTCAACTTAATTTGATTTAGTTTATTTTGATTTAATTTTAATTTTATCTTAATATATTAAATATGATTTAATTTAATTGTTAAGGTGTTAACTTAATTTAGATTTTGATTTAATTTAATCTCAACATGTTTAATTTAATTTAATTTAATTGTTAAATTGTTTAGCATTTTAAATTTTAAGTTAGGATTATCCTTTTAGTTAAGAATTAAATATTATTGAAGTGATTAATTTAGGGATTCATAAATTAAAGAATAAATAATCTGTTAATAATATCCCTACTTAAATAATTCCAATTTCTATTACTCTTCCAAAGTTTCAATTAATTAATTAATTAAAGTTTTATTTTAATTATATTTGAAATGGTTAGTAGGTTTCTACCCTCAATCATTTAAGTTTCAATTATCCAAAATCAGCTTAAAATCAAATATTTTACCCTCCTCTTTTTTATTAATCCTAAAATTTTAATTAAGGGTTGAAATTTTTTAATTACCCTTTTACCCTTCAAGCTTAATAATTCTATAAATAACTAAACTAAGCTCAAATGAACTTGAAATTTTTATGTAACCTCACTCACATGTCAATTAAGACATTATAAAAGAAAATGTGATTTTTCTGTATTCAGTTTATTTATGTAATTATTTCTAATGGAAAATAGCGGTTTTCAAGAAAAATTCAATAACATGACCAAGGAAATGTTTCTGTCCTTAAGAAAATTATGGGATGTCCCTAATGACCACAGGACCACTTGGACCAATTTTGGTGATTTTTTTAGTTATATTTTATGTATTAGAATTATTTTGAGTTTTGGAGTATTAATTAATTTAAAAAAGAAATAAAAGTTGAAATTTGGATTTTATATTTTTTTAAAATCTCTCTGACCTCAGGGAAATCAGAGAACAAAATTTTATATTTTTCTGATTTTCTTTGATTTATTAAAATTATTTTAGTGGAAATGTTAAACAAAATCATTTTTTAATTCAAAAATTGTTAAAATTCAATATATTACCCTAGAGACTTAGGAAAAATATTTGGTTTATTCCTAGGTGATTAGAATTCAAAATGTGTCATTTTGGTAATTTTTAATATTTTTATGATTTTTATTATTTTTTAATTATTAAAGATATTAAAATAATGATAAAAATCAACTTTTTTAGAAAATTACAATTTTAATTTTCCTAAGTTTTTCTGATGTCAGAGAAGCCCCAAAACCATTTTTGTGAATTTTTCAAAGTATTTTGTGAGTTATGAATTTTTAAAGTTTAATTTTGGTTATGTGACTTAATTAATCCATTTAGTGGGGTTAATCAAGTCCAATTGATTTCAAATTTTTATGTGATGTTCCTCTAATCCTAAAGATCAGTGGAGAATTGCATTCAAGTTAATTTGATGTGTAATTAACCCTAATTAATTAAAGTTCAATTTTGGCTTTTAGGCCAATTAGGGTTGTTCCATGTGAATTAACTCAAAAGCTATTTTTCCTAGGTTCCTCTGGTCATAAGAAATATCACCAAATTTTCCTAGAATTTATTTCTCAGCATGCTAATTATTGGAATTAAAATACTCAAAACAGTAACATGAACTTGGAAAATCAGTAACTTCACATAGGGATGGCCTCTAACCTTTGAAAATTTAGGGAATGTTCCCATGTTTAGAGGCTTCAAAAGCCCCATGGTCTCATGCCATGGTGAATTGCCTATGCAAATGAAGAATTAAAACAATGCAGAGAGTAAATAAATCATTAAAAATAAAATACTTGATGAAATGACTTGATTTCTTTTCCACATTATTCTCCTCTGTTCACTGAGCAAGAGGGTATTTTTATTTTATTTTTGTGATTTTTTTATGCAAAGATATGGATTTTTAAAGTTCTGGTAATTAAATAAATAGAAAATAGCCCTAATTTCCTACTTATCCACGCGGCGCCACGCCATCCACGGCAGCTCCGAAAGGCCACGCGGCGCGCTGTGATTCGGCGCCGCCATCTGACTCAGCTCTCTAGGGGCCCATGGTTCACTTACCATTGCGCCGTCCGACTTGATCTCGATCGTCCGCCCGATACACGCGCGATCCAACGGCTCCTGGTCATCGTCTACGACTGATGTGCACCCATGACCGTCCACACTAAAACCCTAAGATCTTACTCGATTCTCAATGGATTTTTATGTTCTTATACTCTATGGATTCGTCTTGAAGAGACGAACATATCCATACGGTTTATGTGGCATGAAATTAACCCAATCAAAATAAAGAATGTTTGGAAGCTTAGGAAGAAGAGAGAGCTCATACCTTTGCTCAGAGAAGTGTGGCTTCGATCTGAGACTTGTGTTACCTTCGATTGATCCTAAGCAAGCTCCAGATGAAGTCTCTGGCTGCGGGAATTTTCTAGACCTGAATTCCACCAGACCCGATTTCAACCTTTGGAGGCTAGAACAAATGGGTGGCCTGGAGAGGGGGCTTTCATTGAGGAACTCCTTCTCTTGGTCTTGTGCAGGTGTGGGTGAGTTTAATTATATTTTGATGGATGATTTGAGAGTGTCCTGTTCTGGCCTGAGAATTGAGCTCAATCAGTGGGAGTTAAGGCAGGAGAACAGTGGGGATGGATTGCTCTTGGCTAGGGGAGGCTTTGTGAGGATTTTGGAGGGATTATGTGAAGGTTTGGTTCAGCCAACCTTTTGGCCGAGAGGGGTTGTCTAGCTTAAATAGCCATGGCCATGGCTTCCCAGGGGGGAGTTAGGGGCTTGGATCAACTGCTCAGGGCAAGGGAAGAACAGCTGCAATGGCCATTGGGCATGGGGCAGCTCAGCAGGTGGGAATTCCAAACTTTGGCTCATCCCAAGGTTTCGGCCATGGCATTTTCCGGCGACTGTGGTGGCTGGCCGGCCAGGGTCAGGTCAACCTCAGGCTCAGGGAAGTCAGGGCTTGATTCCTGTGGGTTCAATTGAGTTTTGCCAAGTGTAAAGGGGCTGGATCAAAGTGGCATGGAGGAGTGTCCATTTTGGCTTCATTTGGTCTAAGCCATGGTTTTGGGTTTGTTTCATCTCCCTATGGCCTGATTTTGGGCTGAGGAGGTCAGGTGGATCAGGCTCACATGTGTGGTGAAGTCCACATCAATTTTGTTTAAGTTAATTTTGGGTTAGGGTGAGACATTAAAAGGGTTAAAAAGGTTTGGTGAGAGCTTAGAAAAGGCCCCCCTCCCCTTGCCATTAATAGCTTGGTGAAAAGACAAACCATCCATGGCTTCATGTGGCTTATACATGGCTTCATGGCTCACATTTGGCTTAGCAAGAGTTTGGTCAATTTTCATGGAAAAAGGTTTTAGGAATTTTTGGAAATTTTGGGTTTATTTGAAGGGATTTGGCATAATACCATTTTGGTTTGATTTTCATGATGGATTTAGCACTTAGGGAGTGATATTAATTGAGTTAGAATGAGATGAGATTGTAATGTGGGCTTTAGGATGGGTTTGGGCTTTTAAAATTTGGTAAAGGTGGGCTTTAAAAATGGTTTAAGGGAATGGGCTTTTATGTTTCAAAATGTGCTTTTAGATGAAAAAATTTTACAAAGGTCATGCTAAATAAATGTTGGGTTTGGTTTAGGGATGTGTCATGAGTGATTTGAGATAAATTTGAGGTGATTTGGAATTGAATTGAGTCTAATTTGGGTCCCCTTGGTGATAGGGTCAAAATAGATCAAAATGGACTAACTTGGGCTAAGGTTGGGCTAATGTTGAAATTGATGTAAAGTCAATGTTGAGAAATGTTTATGGGAGTGTAACAATGAGTTTTCAACGTTGTTTGGGCTTTAATCTTGGGATTTGGACCTATTTGGGTTCATGGTGGATTTAGTCCTATTTAGGGAATTTTGGGTTTGGGTTTAATTTGAGTAAGGTTTGGGTCCAAATTTTAGGCAAACTATGTTAGTGTTTTATTTTTGGAGATGTTAGGGAAGATTTAGAAAAGGTTTAGGACCAATTGGGGTTGAATTGGGTTGGTTTGAGCTAGGTTTAGGTCATGGGCCAAAATTGGGCCTTAGGCCTCAAATTGATATTGGGCTCAAATTTCAATCAAATTGGACTCATATTTGGCCTAAATTGATGTTGGGGATATTGAATTGAAGTTTAGAATTGAATTGGACCAAAATTGAAGTCAATTGGGGTGGTTTGGTTTGACATTAGGTTCACTTGGGTTTAAAATGGGCTAAATTGGGGGTTTTGGTAAAACTTAGGTAAATTAGACAAATTGGCCCATAGTGTAGTTGAACAAAATGGAATTAGGAATTTTTAGGATTTGCTGGAATTTTCTGGGAATTTTTGAAATTTTTGGATTTTTGGGTCAAGAGGGGCATTTTGGTAATTTGGAGGGTATTGGGGGTATTTTTGGAAATTTTCGTATTTTTGGTTATGGATGATCAATTTGAATGGTTGAGAAAGGTTCAAGGTTGATTTTGGAAAACTTTTGGGTGATATGGAAATTTTGGTTGTTTTGAGTAGTTTTAAGGGTTTTTTTTTTTGGTAGGCTAGGTGGGTCCGGGGCCCCGGGGGTCAAAAATTGAAATTTTGGAAAAATGAAAATTGAGCAAGTGTGAGTGAAATGGAATCATTTTGGTTGAGCCATGAAGCCATGATAAGCTCATATGAGTCATGAAAGGACTCATTTGAGGCATTCACTATGTTGTTCCTAACCTTCTTAGCTAGGGGCTTAGGGGTTAAGGTCCATCCATGTGAATTACTTACATGAGTCGGGAGATCAAGTTGGGTATAGGTGTAGTCTTCAGGATGTGTGTGTGAGGGTGTAGTGTATGTGTAAGTCAGCTCTCATTAGACCAGGCCACTCTAGGTGATCCTAAGGCCAAAGAGTCCTATAGGGAACTCATCCTTTAAACTTCCACATTTGATCTCAACCCTCTAGGTGATTAGGGGTTTACAATCAAGCTTGCGGGGTATGCAGGGAGTTAAGAAGTAGTTTGAATTTCTAAGTGGTGGATTCCAATTCTAGTTATCTAGGATAGTCAAAGGAAAAGCCAAAGGCTAGATCCTAAGTACTAAAAGGAGAAGAGAAGACCTCATCAAAAATGAGGTCAACAAATGGACCCCCAATAGGTGTGGTGTGCTAACCAAGCACACCGCGCGTATTGGTGTTGACCGAAGAGATCGACAAAACCAACATAGATGTCCAAGTGACACACTTAGGGTAGAGTAGAAGAATTTTCGCATGGGGAGTATCAGGTATATTTCCAAGACTGGAGGTTCCTGAACTCTCCCTGGGGAAAGGAAAAGGAGGTGAATTCCAAATCACAAGATTTAGAGAATTTTGATTTAGATTTCGTTTCATTTTATGTTCAAGTTTTGATGTGTAAGTTTAGATTTGGAGTTTTAATTTAGATTGAGGTTTAATTTAAGATTAACTCGACGAAATCTTGAATTTGAAATTTAGATTTGAAATGAGAATTGAAACCTAGGTTCCAACCTTGGTATTGCAAGGAAAACTGGAATTTAGGTACCAGCCTCGGAGTGAAAATCAGAGTTTAAGTGTCGATTGAAAAGGATGAGAATCAAAATTTAGGTACTGATCTCGAAAGAGAACTAGAATTTAGGTACCAGTCTCACAAGTTTGGAATTGAAATTTAGATGTCAATTCGAAAGAGAATCGAAATTTAGGTATCAATTTCGAAATGAGAACTGGAATGTAGGTACCAGTCTCGGAAATTTTGAATTGAAATGTAATGTAGGTATCGATCTCGAAATGAGAACTGGAATGTAGGTACCAGTCTCGAAAATTTTGAATTGAAATGTAGGTATCAATTCAGATGAGAATCGAAATGTAGGTATGGATCTCGAAATGAGAACTGGAATGTAGGTACCAGTCTCGGAAATTTTGAATTGAAATGTAGGTATCAATTCAGATGAGAAACAAAATGTAGGTATCAATCTCGAAATGAGAACTAGAATGTAGGTACCACTCTCAAAAATTTTGAATTGAAATGTAGGTATCAATTCAGATGAGAATCGAAATGTAGGTATCGATCTCGAAATGAGAACTGGAATGTAGGTACCAGTCTCGAAAATTTTGAATTGAAATGTAGGTATCAATTCAGATGAGAATCGAAATGTAGGTATCGATCTCGAAATGAGAACTGGAATGTAGGTACCAATCTCGGAAATTTTGAATTGAAATGTAGGTATCAATTCAGATGAGAATCAAAATGTAGGTATCAATCTCGAAATGGGAACTGGAATGTAGGTACCAATCTCGAAAATTTTAAATTGAAATGTAGGTATCAATTCAGATGAGAATAGAAATGTAGGTATCGATCTCAAAATGAGAACTGGAATGTAGGTACCAATCTCAGAAATTTTGAATTGAAATGTAGGTATCAATTCAGATGAGAATCGAAATGTAGGTATCGATCTCGAAATGAGAACTGGAATTTTGGTACCAGTCTCAGAAATTTTCAATTGAAATGTAGGTATCAATTCAGATGAGAATCGAAATGTAGGTATCGATCTCAAAATGAGAACTGGAATGTAGGTACCAGTCTCGGAAATTTTGAATTGAAATGTAGGTATCAATTCAGATGAGAATCAAAATGTACGTATCGATCTCGAAATGAGAACTGGAATGTAGGTACCAGTCTCGGAAATTTTGAATTGAAATGTAGGTATCAATTCAGATGAGAATCGAAATGTAGGTATCGATCTCGAAATGAGAACTGGAATGTAGGTACCAATCTCGAAAATTTTGAATTGAAATGTAGGTATCAATTCAGATGAGAATCGAAATGTAGGTATCGATCTCGAAATGAGAACTCGGAATGTAGGTACCGATCTCGAAATTTTGAATTGAAATGTACTGTGGAGATTTGGATTTAGCGGGAGATTGAAATGGGATGTGAAAGTGTTCCACATCCCACGAGAATCAATCAAAGTTTGATTATTTGGCGAAGGGTATGAATCCATGCCATTAGAACCAAATCAAAAATTTTTGCGGTTCTGAAATCATCCCTAGAGAGGGTTTGAAAGGAGGTCTGAAGTAGATCTTGATTTGAAGAAGAATTGGAGGATTTGAAAAGATGGATTTAGACTGGAATTCAATTTGAGATTTAGATTCGTTTTGTTTGTCCTTTAACGATCCCATTTTTTTTATTTGTTGTTTATTTAGTGTTCATGTGAATTTGAAGTTCATTTTACTATTTAGATTTTTAGGAAAAGTTCTCATTTATTTTCTTTTCTCTTCTGTTCTTCGTTCAAAGTTCATTTAATTCTAATGGCGTTTCCCAGTCAATTTGCACAAAAAAAGAGGTGAATGCAAAATATGACGTAGTCGTTTTCATTCCAACTTGCTGAAAGTACATCATACAACTTGATCTAGTCATGATGACATTTTCCTCAGAAATTTAATGTCTCGTACAATCCATGTAAATCCAAAACGGATTGTGTAAACTTCTTGTTGATCCATCCAAAAGCGTCTGTCAAAAAATCCATGTCTGAATAGTAAGAAACATGGGTAATAACATCACCTTCCAAGCCACCCTTGGCAGGAATGCCGCATGGATGTGTGTTGGAGGTGTGTTATTTCCCATGTAACTCACAGCTCGTAGGGCCGGAGACTCTCCAATTTTGGATCTGGCTGGAAGTGGTAAGGCGCCTTTCTGTCGTCCATTCTTCTAAAAGTAAAGGAGATCCGCTCCACTGGCACTCCTGGTATACAATGGTTTGCGATGTCTGCTTCATTTCCTTTTAATATCATGATGGAACCTACCGGAAGTGGTATCTCCACCGGCCCACTGAACTTACTCGGGCCTGCTATCCGGAGGTCAGATTCGAACATGATATTGCATTTGTTGACGAACGAAACCGTGCAGAAAGGTCTGACAAAGTCGTGGTGGTCTATGTGTGGAGGTATGCAGTCGCCCTTCCGGTAAATGTTGATAATGCAACTGTTGGGTATGCAGTCTGTTGCGGTACCCTCCACGTTATCATTCTTTTCACCATTCTTTTAATTATCCTCGGCATTGGATCCACCTCACCTGCGACGGATTATCCCCTGGTGGATTTCCTTTTCCGTCCTCTGCGAAGTTATAGCAACATCCGCATTGTATTGTGACTCTTCCTTTCCCTGACATCCATCTCCGGGGTTCCGAATAAGTCTTTTCCCTCAGAGGGCCTACTCAGCCCATCTTCTGAAGCTCTAAGATGCAGTCCACAATTGGCTGCTTCTCGTACTCTGAGAATACACCTGTGTGTAACTTGAGGCCTTCCAAAATGTCGATTATCTTGCCTCTAATCCTTTCAAATTATTCGAAAGTCTTTTTCTCAACATTGTGCATTCTTTCTAGTTCATATTCTGGGATGATCTGCAAGTGACAAGGTCTAGTAACGTATTTTGGAATGTATGGCTCGATCTCGTCACGTTCTCCTGCATACCTTGGCTCCTCGGGGATTGTCTCTATCGGGACATCCTCCGGGGTTGCTTCCGCAACAAGGTTTCTTACCACTGGTGGCTCTGTCTGGCGTCGTGGTAGTCTCTCTGCCTCTGATCTTCTTAGAGTTTCCCTTATCTTTTCTGTTGTTCTCGGAGCTGGTTTCCTCTTTTCAGGTTCCTGATGAACCGATATCTTTGAAATGTGTGTGTCGGCGGTAGCGGTTGTCTCTTCGTGTTGATCTGCTGCTAGTTTAGTCAACATCTTGCGGATGCGGCAATTCTTATTCCTTCTCTGGGTAGTAGTGAGAGTAGCTCTCCTTACCCCTTGAAATTCTACGGGCGCGGCACTGACGAGCCTGCCCTCTGCCGTGGCAATTACTGACTTAATTTTCTTATTCTCCTTGGTGTTTGTCTTTTTCTTTTTGTTGTTGGATTGGTGACTTGGGCTACCCATCTTCATCACTGTCTGGATGTGAAGCTCTTCTCGATCGACTGGGATCCAATCATTTTCTTTGTACTGTAGACCGGCTGGTGTGAAGTCAGAATCAATCTCTATCACTGCTCCATCCTTCACCCTCTTTTCATCAAGTGCTAGACTCACGCCATTTCTAAAGTTTCGAACCAACCGCCCGTTTGACATTTCCCTCCGAAAAAAAATAAGGAAAGGATCAGGGGTTGTACTAAGATCAAGAACATGAAGAAAATATTTATTAATGAAAATTTTTTTTTCGTATTTTCTTTTAAAATTTAAACAGTAGGAAAAGGAGTGAAAAAAGATCAGGAACAAGATTTGATTTGAAAGGAAGGATTTGACATTTTATTATTATGGTTTCCCATATTTTCTTTTTAACATTTTTTTGTTGATGAGATTTTTTTTATATCATCCATTTTATTTTGTTTTGGGTTCGGACCCAGTCGCAAAGTGATTACTTCACTCGTGTTTCTAGGGATAAGATTCTACTTTAGAGGCCACCCTTCGAAACATCAGGTTTCGTAATACTTCTTTAAATACCGCCCATTGATTGGAAGCATGGGTCATTCTCCACGGCAATTCACTCGCCTGGTAGGAACCTCCCGAGTAGATCGTCTCGACCACGAACGGCCCTTCCCATGTTGGTTCAAATTTACCACTTATCTTGCAATGTGCAAGAATAGGTCTTCTGAGAACAAGAACTAAGTCACTGATTTTGAAAGTTCTTGGGCGGACCAGTTTATCATGGGCCTGGATCATCTTGGCTTGATACAGTTCCAAATTCTGCTGTGCGGAAAGTCTTTTCCCTTCCAAGCTTTCCAATTCTTCCAGTCGTAGTCTGGCATTTTCTTCTATAGTAATCTTTTCTGCAACTGCGATTCTGAGTGATGGAAGCTGGACTTCCAATGGTAACACTGCCTCGGACCCGTACACTAAAGCGTAAGGTGTAGACTTAGTAGGAGTCCTAAAAGTCGTCCTGTAGGCCCATAAGGCTTCTAACAACTTATCGTGCCAATTTCTCTTGTTGTCATCCAAAGTTTTCTTTAAGATCTGAACGAGAGTTTTATTAAAAGCCTCGGCCAAGCTGTTTGCTCTTGGGTAGTAGATCGTTGAGTATCGCCAATAGAACCCGTGTCTTCTGAAATGATCCTACGACGTACCCCGAAACGGTAGACGACTTGGTTCTTGAAAAACTGTAGCACGTGGTGTGCCTTTACTTCCCTGAGTGGTATAGCTTCTGCCCATTTAGAAAAGTAGTCTGTAGCTGCAAGGATGAAGCGATGTCCTCTTGAAGAAGGCGGTTCTATCGGACCCACTATATCTGTGCCCCAACACTCAAACAGCCACGACGCGATTGTCGGATGAAGCACATTTGGAGGTTGGTGTAGAACCACTCCGTGCACTTGGCACTGGTGACAACATTTGGCAACTTTCATACAGTCGGTCATCATTGAGGGACAGTAGTACCCTAGTCTTTTAATCCTCATTTTCATTTATGGACCCGACTGATGAGCGCCACAAAGTCCTGAATGTACTTCTTTAACGATTTCACGAGCCTCGGACCCGCTTAGGCATCTTAGCCACATTTGATCAAAAGACCTTCTGTATAATGTACTGTTTATTAATGTGTAAGACAGAGTTCTTTTCTTGATTTGATGGGCTATCGACTTATCGTCGGGCAGGCTTCCTGTTCGCAGGTAGTCTATTAATGGTTGTCGCCAATCTTCTGTATGTTCTGTCACTGCTATAATTGTTTCTTCTGCTTTTCCTGATTTGTGTATTGTATCCATGTCGAGCTGTGATAGGACCTGTCGTCCTTGAACTGACACTTCAACTGACTCATCTTGTAAGTAGGCAAATTCCTTTGCAAGGCGAGCTAACGCATCTGCAAGAGCATTTTCTTTTCTGGGAATCTTGTAGATTGTTACGTTTGGAATTTGTTCCAACAATTTCATGGCGTACTGAAAGTACTGCTCGAGTCTTGGTTTCAGAATCCTGTACTGTCTGGCGATCTGTTGTATGATCAACTGAGAATCTCCGTAGATGTTGATGTCCGTTATTCCCATTTTAATGGTTAGTTCCAGTCCTATTATGAGGGCTTCGTATTCCACCTCGTTGTTTGTGCATGGTTCTGTTAAGTGGTAGGAGTATCTTAATATCCCCCGCTCCGGTGTTATAAAGATTAGTCCGATTCCTGCCTTACCGGGCACTATCGTTTGCAATTCTTTATTCTTCTGTGCTAAGGACGCACCGTCGAAGTATAGTTCCCAACGTCGATCATTAGTGTCTTCTAGGCTCATTATCTGCTCGTCAGGCAAATAGTCGTCGAGAGGCGAATCTGCCGGTAAAGGGTGTGCTGCAAGGAAGTCATCTAGAACTTGTCCCTTTACAGCGCAAAGAGGAACGAAAGTTATGTCAAATTGCAATAGTATCATCGACCACCTGGCAAGTCTGCTAGAGAGCGTCGATTGGGTCATCAAGTATTGCAACGGATTAACTCTCAAAATAAGGTTGACCTTATGAGAAAGCATGTAATGCCTGAGCTTCTGTGCGGCGAAGATCAGGGCCAAGCAGTGCTTCTCAATAGGAGGATACTTTACTTCCGTCGGAATTAGACGACGGTTTAAGTAGTAAAGAGCATTTTCTTTTCCTTCATCATTGACACAGGCTAGCGGGGCTCCAAGGAGTCGTCTAAAGCCGCGGTATAAAGTATCAACGTGCCTACCCGAGGCCGGGGCTGCTAAGACGGGAGGTGTCATTAAGTATTGTTTGATGTCATCGAAGGCATGTTGACATTTGGAGTCCCAAGTAAACTTGGCATCCTTCTTAACCAAAGCGAAAAAGGCTGACACCTTCCTGACAAATTTGATATAAAGCGTCGAAGATATGCCAACTTTCCTTGAAAGGATCGTAGTTGTTTCAAGGTTTTAGGAGGTAGCATTTCTAAGATAGCTTTAATCTTTTCTAGATCAATTTCAATCCTGCGATGTTGGACAACAAACCCTAAGAATTTCACGGAGGTGACGCCGAAGGCGCATTTTAAGAGATTCATCTTAAGGTTTTATTGTCTTAGTCGTTCGAAAACAATTCTCAAATCATACAGGTGATCTTCCTTCAGTTTACTTTTGATGACCACATCATCCATGTAGCACTCAACTTGGTTGTGAATGAGATCATCAAAAATCTTCGTTATCGCTCTTTGGTATGTTGCTCATGCGTTCTTTAGT
Organism: Papilionanthe hookeriana x Papilionanthe teres; assembly: GCA_022702705.1. Classification (NCBI taxonomy): domain Eukaryota; kingdom Viridiplantae; phylum Streptophyta; class Magnoliopsida; order Asparagales; family Orchidaceae; genus Papilionanthe; species Papilionanthe hookeriana x Papilionanthe teres. The sequence goes on along the minus strand of CM040431.1, from coordinate 98,575,266 downwards.
CTGAATGGCATTACTGTGTAGCAATACACTCCGATCGGCGTTCTGAATGTCGTGAGTTTTTCATCTTCTGGTGCCATCTTTATCTGGTTGTATCCTAATGATCCATCCATGAATGAAAATATTTCATGTATTGAAGTAATGTCGATCATTAGTTCTGGGATTGGTAGTGGAAATTCGTCTTTTGGACATACTTTATTTAAATCTCTGAAGTCTACGCAGATTCTGATCTGACCATTCTTCTTTCTGACTGGTACCACGTTGGCTAACCAAGTAGGGTATTGTTCTTCACGGACAAATTTAGCGTCTATTAGCTTCTTAACTTCTGCTATTACTTGTTGCTCAATTTCTAGACGTATTCTTACGGGAGCTTGTCGATCGGAGCAGTAGGATCTACTCCTAACTTGTGAACTGCGACTGCTGGAGCTAATCCTGGCATTTCTTCGTAACTCCAAGCAAAAAAATCCTTGAATTCCATTAGTAGTTTGATTATTTCCTCAGAATCTTCTTTATTAAGTAAGGAGCTAACAAAGGTATGCCTGGACTCTTCGCTAGTACCTAAGTTAACTTCTGTTAACTCGTCTATTGTAGATTTGATTTCTTCCTCGATTTCTAGTGGAGCTTCTCTGATTGGTAGATCTTTGAGATCTTCTGAAGCTTCCAAGCAGTCTTTATTAGGTTCGCAAGTGACAACCAAGCAAAATCCCGTATCGTCAACTGATCCTGCTGTGCCGAATCTGAGACCATGTTTTGAATTGGGAGGCCGACCGGCATTATTCCATAATTTTTCAAAGTGTTGTGATCGGCCTTTTGTCCATTGTCTAGGTAAGACACCACATTGAATTAAATTTTGAACACAGGGAGAGTACCACTCAAAAGGTAATTCCATTAATTCGGAAGAAGTAACATCTTCAAATTTGTACATCTTTTTCATTATTGGAAGAAGAAGCACCACGGTAAAACTTGATTGGCTTAGTACCACCACCATGCACTTCCTTGACCACCATACCCTCGATCTTATTAGAATGGATCGGGGTCAGGTTCATAGTATGTACATGATGGTTAATCTTCTCGTACATTGATTTGTATTCTTCATTCATTTCATCTTCGAGAGAGATCTTGAACTGGGTTTTCTTTTGACTTATTGTCGCTGCTTCTTTCTTGATTTCTTCTCCTTCTTCAGAAGTGTTCTCCCAATCAACATTGATGACTGATTTCTTTTGTCCAACTGTTCCAACATTTCTTCCACGTCCTCGTCCCCGGCCTCGACCTCGGGTGCGAGTTACGGAGAAATCTTCACCATCTCACCGTAAGGGAGTGGTGAGTAACTTTTGAACTAGAACTTCAGGTTCTTCATCGTCTCGGATTTCTTTTGCTTCATTTGGTATGGTATTTCTGGAAAAGATTGTTTTCTTCGGGGGCGGGTAGTAGGCCGCATCTTCATGAATTCCAATCTCGTGTGCGGAGAATGGTTGCAAGTCACCTTTGATAGACTGTTCCCCTCCTTCGTAATATTTTATGCACTGGTGCAGAGACGACGGTACCATCTAGTTTTCATGGATCCACGGTCGACCCAGTAGAGCGTTGAACGATGTCTCGGAATCAATTACGTGGAATTTTGTGGTTGTCTTTGCTAAATCACCGGTCTTCATTAGTAGTGTTATCGATCCAAGAGCTCTTTCTCCTTTTTGATTGAAGCCTCTTAATAGCATCTTGTCTGCTTCAAGCTCGCGAGCATCAATTTCCAAATATGCTAGCGTCCGAAGATTCATTATGTTGATTGATGCTCCCGGATCAACCAACACTCTGGAGAGCGTAAACCTTCCAATAGTGACTGAAATGTATAACGGTCGGTTGTGATCTGTTGTTCCTAGTAATAGATCATTGTCTGTGAAGGTAACACCTCGCTGTTCTTTCAACGAACAAACCTCGTCAAAGGAATTACCGACCATTTGAGCTAAATAGATCTCTGGATCAAGTAAAGCTTTGATCAGAGCCTCCCTCATCTCCTTTGACAGGATCAGAGCGTCGTATATGCTTAGTTTGGCTGGTAGCTTCCTAAGATGGGCTAGCACATTATAGTCTACTTTATTACCATGTTCCTCGATTTCTTCCTGAATGGACAATTCCTCTGCCAGGGTTGGCTCTTCCTGAGCAACCACCTGCTTTCCTTTATCCTTTGGACCCATTCTCGGGGGTAGAATTTTTCTGCTTCTTATATTTACTTCAGTTATCTCTTCTGAAGTGGGAGTTGAATCTGCCAGTGTATCCTCTTGAATTGGAACAACTGGCTCTTCTGAAGTTGCTTCGGTGTCTGATGGTTCTAATTCTATTGTGATCGGAGCCCCTCAGAATTCACAAATGGACTCGTTGCTTGTTGAGCTTTGGTAGCCTCCTTTGTGAACACCTTCTTCGTCGTAGTCATCGAGGTTGTGTATTATTTGAGAATCGTTATTTGTATTGGAATCGAGATCCGGATTAAGCCGGTTGTCGCTAGTTACGTAATCATTAGAAATAGTCAAAACGTAGCCAATGCCATAACCTTTATCATTATAAGATCACGCCAGGGTGAGAAAATAATCATACAGAGTCAGGAGTTCGAGGGATTTCTCCCCTAAATAGGAAACAACCATCCTAGGATAAGCAGCCCCTAGTCTACCCTTCGAAGCCTCAGTATTCTTTTCTTCCACGATCTTCTCCTCCTTCTGGGGCTGTTCTTCAATCGCAAGTGATAGTGCAGGCTCGACAGGTTTCAAACTCTGAGTTGAAGCACGTACCGAAGCGGCCTGGATGTGATCCAAAATTTTCTTCGATGATTTATTCCAGACAGTACTCCATGCATCATCAGTCGTGTAAGGGTCTATCGGAATAATGGAATCCATTGAAACAACATTGATGGAACCTCCCTTCTGGGGTTCCTTCATGTAGTCCTTTGGGATCGTTATGTTCCCTTTTCGGAGATTGTCATCAAGCTAACTCTTGAAAGTGATGCAATCCTTTATCTTGTGTCCAAGCATCTGGTGGTAAGGGCAATAGTTCAGATGATCTTTCTTATTGACTTCCTCCAGCTTCTTGGGCTCTGACAGCTGAAAATTCGGTGTCTTCATTAAGATGCGGAACATCTTTGCTACTGCTTCAGTTTTGAATGGATATTATTTATTTAGAAGTTCTCTTAAGGTACGCGATGAACAAGGCGGTTGGTCATAATGTTGAGGCAACTAATAGCTCAGACGAGGCTGCTGATAGCCCTGCTGAGGTCGCTGATAGCTTTGTGGTGGTTGGTAACTAGGCTGTGGTCGCTCTGGCGGTATCTGCATTGGCTGCTTGCCCTTATCTACTGCCACGACGATTCCAGATTTCTTTTCGAATGATTTCACAGGCTTCTGCTTATCGTTCTTGTCCGCGAAACTTAACTGCTTTGCCTCTTCTTGCAAGCTCCCTACCTTGCTAAGCAACTTCTCGAAAGTCTTGATTGTAAACCCTTTAAGGAGAAGTGCTATTAGGCCATGGATACTTTTAAGTAGGAAGTCGACTGCATGTTGTTCTTGAAGCTGTGGTTCACACTTCATGCTTAAGTTTCTCCATCGAAGTATGTAATCCACTAAAGTCTCGTTCGGCTTTTGTTGCTCCACCACTAGATCACCGATAGTGATGTGGTGCTGAGCCCCGGCAAATCGTTTAACAAAGAGATTCTCCAGTTCTGAAAAGGTCTTTACCGAACTATTCGGCAATTCTGCTTACCAATCAAAGGCGATCCCTGACAAACTGCTGACGAACTGGCGGAAGAGTAAAGCGTCACTCCTATCGGCATTGCAGCAACGAGCACGAAAATGTGCGACATGCTGTCGAGGGTTTCCTGTTCCATCAAAAGTCTTAAACATAGGTGGTACAAAGCCTTTTGGGTATTGGACTGCATCGAACTCTTTGGGGTAAGGTATGCCCGTCTGAATAGATGCTCCACTCTTGGATTGTGCTAAGGCTTCTCGCACCTGCTGTTCTACCATGTTTTTAATGTCCTTTTCTAGAATCATGCTTTGTGTAGAATCCTTCTTTGGTAGTTTGTCTCCGTTGACGGATGTGATCTCCTTTCCTCCATCTGCAATACGGATTATTTCTGGGGGTGTCTCTTTCTGAGGCTGGGCCTGACTCTGGAGAGTAGCTAAGGCAGCAGCCATCTCTTCCATCCTCTTTTGCCATCTGGTAAATTGTATCATCTCTTTCCCGAAGCTGTGCTCTCAACACTTCTGGTTCATCTCTTTCCGCAGCTGCCGGAGCACCTTGCGAAGCTAACGATGCTCATGTCTCAACCATGTTGATCTCGACATACTCCTCATCCATGAACTCTGATGAGTCAATGTTGTCTCCTAATTCTTCTTCTCTTTCTTTTGCTAACCGTCGGATGTTGGTCCTTTACTTGTCCATGGCATCCTCTAGTGGCCCTTTTCGAACGGTCTCGCAGTTGTCTCGTGACGGTTGTTGAACTTCCTTCCCGGGAGTCCCCTTTATTGCGGTAGCACTTTCTTCTGATTCAAGTCTTCTGACGAGACTTTTCTTCTCAGGACATTGTTTTGGCCTTAACTCGCCAGTAGTAGGTCGCCATACCATCCTTCTTGCAGCCGGATGCCTAGGACCGGATGGTCTATCGGCTATATGTTGGAAGGTGGTATCCTCCCTAATTTGTAGACCCGATACAACAACGGGCGAACTGACGTTTATCTTCTTCTTTGGTTTCTCTGTGGCAGCAACAGGCTCTATTCGCGGTCCAAGGAGGGATTTAGTTGGCACCCGTCCTATCCTTCTTAAGATTTCTGACACAGGGCATCTTTCTTTCTTTGTCAATCTTTCTGTCACAGCTTGCAGCTGAGTCAATGGCGTAGTCTTATCCCTTTTCCTTTTGTAATTACTGTAGTATGCAGGTTGGGGTAATGCAGCGGCGATCCTATGGACATTCTCTTCATCTAATGAGGCAGAGAGAGGGTGAAACCTGCTCCCTTCCAACAGAGGTATATACTCAGGCAGTTCTTCTCTTTCCTCCGGAATTTCTTCTAAAAAAGCAACTTCAGCAGCTCTGGCTTTCTTGGTGATCTTTCTGCTTCTATTTCTCCTTTGAGTCTGAGTTAGGGGTGTAATTCTTAAACTGGACCCAATCTCAAAAATAGCTGGTATTATAGCAAAATCTGTACCCTCCACGGTGACAGGCTCATCACAAACTTGGATTTCCTTCCCCTTCAATTTGGCAGAAGTCGGGGTAGGTGCGGAGATGACTAGACCGGTGGGGGTAGAGACAACAGTCCTCCTATGAACAGTAGTACTCTTCTCAGCTGGAACCCTTTGCAGGGGAGGGAATTCTTGAGTCGATTTCAGATTGAACTCAATCACGGGCTCTTCAGTTTCTGACACTTTGTCCATTAGTGTGAAGAGAGTGACGTCAACGAACTTGACATCTGTGTTGCCAAATCCTTGTCTGAAACGGATGATCCCATTGTCGGGCAGTTCATCCTTGTAAACGGCAAAGTCCATTCCATTGGCGAAGGAGAAGATTGGCTTTGGGGCAGTCATTTTTTGCAGGGGAGATTCCGAATGTCAGTCACGAATTATGCTTCTTTACGTTGTGAAGTTTAGGACGAAAAAGAAAGAGACCGAACACATTTTCATTTATCTTAGTGTATTTGTGATTTTAAAAGGATTTATTCATCAAAAGAGTCGTTTATTAGAGGATTTGTTTATTAGGAATGGAATGTTTAAAGGTATAGAAAAGGTAAAGGATTCGATTCAGAATCAGAAAGGAAGAGAAAGTCTTATGCAAGACTTCTCGACTCGAAGGACCGCTCCTAAACTAACACCTATTGGGGGTCCACCCCACCTCAGAAAAGAGGTAAAAGGATCTCGGTACCTCTCTGTTTAAGGGTGTCTAAACAGTGGCTCCTAAATCCGAGAGGAGTTGGCTATACTCGTTCAAGACAGAAATGAACGCGTATTCCAATAGAAGAATGGTAGTTTTGGTCCATTAGGGATATGGACTCACCACCGATTTATGAAAGCAAAACCATCCAATCAAAATGGAGAGAGGAACTAGTCCCCAGCGGATTCGCCAGAAGTCGTCGGCATATTTTTAGGTTTTAAATTTAATTTAAATATATATAATTTGAAAAGTAGTATTTGATTTTGAAAATAATTTTAAATTTGAAAATTTTAAGATATGAAATCAAACTGATCTCACATCCCAAATAGTTTATATAAATGAGCACCGCATCACAAACCATGTATTTATCTCGAAGAATAGACACACTGCTTGATGATGGGGCTCGATTAAATAAACTAGATGATTTCTGACATCCGTTTGGTCTGCGAACCAATTTTATAAGCTGAAAAGTTCCCCTGCTTAATATAAATGAATTAAGCAGCGTTTATATTACCTGGGTTCTTAAAGTTCACTATAAGGGCAAGCCCCTATAGTTAATTACATCCTAAGTGATGGGAATCATTTAAAAAAACTCTCGATAATGATCAGTGGTTTTGCTCTCAAGAATTTCAAATTTAAGGTTTTTAAAGGATTAAATTTTGTAATTTCAATAGGGAATGGATCAAATTTGGAATAGTTAATTTCAGGAGTTCAAAGGAAGAAAAGTAGGAGAAGCTGAGGATCTAAGAAGAATCTTGGCAACTTCCCAAACTATCCTATTGTTTGGCTTCAATTTGAGGATTTATTTAATGTTGCAATCCTGCCAATTTTAATTAATTAGGACTTATATTTGTATGACATGATCATACAAATAACCTAGAAGATGTAAGGGTTTATGTCGTACCGAACGACTACCACGGAATCGTAAGACCGGTTAGGGCTTAATTTACATAACATGATTATACAAATGCCTAACAAAAGGGTTGAGGATTTATGTTGCACTAGGCAAACTACCTCGAAGTCCTATGGCTTGGTTATTTAAAACTAAGAAATGTTTTGTTGAAGTAGATCCGAGTTTTGCTGAAGACGATGGTACGTGCTGCCCACAGTGCTCCAAGCTCCTTGTTGTTGCAGAGGTTTAGTTTTAGAAGTTATAAATCAGGAGATTAGAGAAGTGTTTTGGTTTAGAGAAGATCTTAAAATCCAAGTGTTTTTAATATTTTAATTAAAACAAATCTTAAAGTTATTTAAACAGAATCGATTAAGATCCCATGGTTCTGTCATCCTGGCACCGTTATTTTCATTGAATTCACTTAGTCCAGATGAATTTGCTAAACTCAACTGAATGAGTTCCACACTTTCATTTAGACCGTGGGAAATCCCGTTAGCAACACATGGGTTACATCATCCGAGGTATTCACGATCATTCAACGATACGTTTTAATTTAGTTATAATTGTAGTTTTGTTGTTCTGTTTGTGATTAAATTTTGAGTTGTTTTATATTTTGAATGTTGTGGCGGTGAATTTTATCTTGCAATGACTTTTAATTTAGTTTTGGTTTCAGTTTAGGGACTATCCTAAAGGTTTTGGTTTTCATGCAACAGTCTTATTTAACATGCAAGAAAATTAAAGTACAGTGCATGTAAGTAAATTGCAATAAAATAAAAGCGTACCTGGAGGGTCTTACCGTCATCCCAAGCTGCACTTAAAACACATGTTAAGGCATTTAAATATTTTGCAAGAAATACCTAGGTAAAGTTAAGGGAAAGGGTTTTGGTTGTCTACCAAATTCCTAATCCTATAACTAGTCATCTCCTATGACGTCCAGATTCTTGGTTTGGTTTAAGGATGATTTTCTTCATCAAAGAACAACTAGATTCGATTGTTCTTCTAAAACATCCCGTCATATTGAGGAAGTGCTTAGGGCGAGTCCTAAACATCTTTTCAATATTTCGGGATTGTTTTGAGTCCAAGTAAATTTAGTTGTACAGGTGAATTAATCATCCAGGGGTTTAAATTTTGTTCTCTTGCTCAGTGAACTAGGACATTTGAATGTCCTATAAGTGAAGTAACACTTCACTCGATACTTCATTCAAGAGTTATAATAATAAGAGCTTTAAAAAGGGCAAAACAACTTATTAAGTATTTTAATGATTTAAACTTAATGATTTAATTTTAATTTTGACTTAATTTAAAAAAAAAGTTTAAGTTTGGAATAGTGTTCAAGTCATTTTTTTTAGATTTAATTTAAATCTTTACATTTTAAATGATGTTATATCTCAGATTTAACCTTTATGTTTTAAACCTACTTTAAGTGTTTGGTTTAACTCTTAATGATTTCATTTAGGTGTGTTGTTAAATGATTTTAATTCAATTTAATTTTAATTTAATTTACGTTTAATTTAATTTAATTTAATTTGATTTTATTTTATTTAATTTAATTTAATTTAGTTTAATTTAATGCAATTTAAATTTTAATTTAATATGATTTAATTTAATTTTAATTCAACTTAATTTGATTTAATTTATATTTATTTAATTTTAATTTTATCTTAATATATTAAGTATGATTTAATTTAATTGTTAAGGTGTTAACTTAATGTAGATTTTGATTTAATTTAATCTCAACATGTTAAATTTAATTTAATTTAATTGTTAAATTGTTTAGCATTTTAAATTTTAAGTTAGGATTATCCTTTCAGTTAAGAATTAAATATTATTGAAGTGATTAATTTAGGGATTCATAAATTAAAGAATAAATATCCTCTTAATAATATCCCTACTTTAATAATTCTAATTTCTATTACTCTTCCAAAGTTTCAATTAATTAATTAATTAAAGTTTTATTTTAATTATATTTGAAATGGTTAGTAGGTTTCTACCCTAAATCATTTAAGTTTCAATCATCCAAAATCAGCTTAAAATCAAATATTTTACCCTCCCTTTTTTGATTAATCCTAAAATTTTAATTAAGGGTTGAAATTTTTTAATTACCCTTTTGCCCTTCAAGCTTAATAATTCTATAACTCGCTAAACTAAGCTCAAATGAACTTGAAATTTTATGTAACCTCACTCACATGTCAATTAAGACATTAGAGAAGAAAATGTGATTTTTCTGTATTTAATTTATTTATGTAATTATTTCTAATGAAAAATAGTGGTTTTCAAGGAAAATTCAATAACATGACCAAGGAAATGTTTTTGTCCTTAAGAAAATTATGAGATGTCCCTAATGACCAGAGGACCACTTGGACCAATTTTGGTTATTTTTTTAATTATATTTTATTTATTAAAATTATTTTGAATTTTGGGTTATTAATTAATTTAAAAAAGAAATAAAAGTTGAAAAATGGATTTTATATTTTTTAAAAATCTCTCTAACCTCAGGAAAATCAGAGAACCAAATTTTATATTTTTCTGTTTTTTCTTTGATTTATTAGAATTATTTTAGTGGAAATGTTAAAGAAAATTATTTTTTTAATTAAACTATTGTTTTAAGCCTTTAAAATTCAATATGTTACCCTAGAGACTTAGGAAAAATATTTGGTTTGTTCCTAGGTGATTAGAATTCAAAATGTGTCATTTTGGTAATTTTTTTTAATATTTTTATGATTTTTATTATTTTTAAATTTTCAAAGATATTAAAATAATGATAAAAATAAACTTTTTTTAGAAAATTACAATTTTAATTTTCCTAAGTATCTACGATGTCGGAGAAGCCTCAAAACCATTTTTGTGAATTTTTGAAAAGTATTTTGTGAGTTATGAATTTTTAAATTTTAATTTTGGTTATGTGACTTAATTAATCCCTTTAGTGGGGTTAATCAAGTCCAATTGATTTCAAATTTTTATGTGATGTTCCTCTGATCTTAAAGATCAGTGAAGAATTGTTTTCAAGTTAATTTGATGTGTAATTAACCCTAATTAATTAAAGTTTAATTTTGGGTGTTTAGGCCAATTAGGGTTGTTCCATGTGAATTAACTCAAAACCTATTCTTTTTAGGTTCCTCTAGTCATAAGAAACATCACCAAATTTTACTAGAATTTATTTCTCAGCATGCTAATTATTGGAATTAAAATACTCAAAACAGTAACATGAACTTGGAAAATCAATAACTTCTCATAGGGATGGCCTCTGAACTTGGCAAATTCAAGGAATGTTCCCAAGTTTAGAGGCTTCAAAAGCCCCATGGTCCATGCCAAGGTGAATTGCATATGCAAATGAAGAATTAAAACAATGCAGAGAGTAAATAAATCATTAAAAATAAAATACTTGATGAAATGACTTGATTTCTTTTCCACATTATTCTTCTCTGTTCACTGAGCAAAAGGGTATTTTTATTTTATTTTTGTGATTTTTTCTATGCAAAGATATGGATTTTTAAAGTTCTGGTAATTAAATAAATAGAAAATAGTCCTAATTTCCTACTTATCCATCCAACGGCTCCTGGTCATCGTCCACGACTGGTGTGCACCCTTTATCGTCCACACTAAAATCCTAAGATCTCACTCGATTCTCAATGGATTTTTATGTTCTTATACTCTATGGATTCGTCTTGAAGAGATGAACATATCCATATGGTTTATGTGGCATGAAATTAACCCAATCAAAATAGAGAATGTTCAGAAGCTCAGGAAGAAGAGCATGCTCATACCTTTGCTCAGAGAACTGTGGCTTCAATCTGAGAGTTGTGTCACTTTCGATTGAACCTAAGAAAGCTCCAGATGAAGTCTCTAGCCCTGGGGAATTTCCTAGACCTGATTTCCACCCGAACCTATTTCAACCTTTCGAGGCTAGAACAAATGGGTGGTCTGGAGAGGGGGCTTTCACTGGGGAACTCCTTCTCCTGGTCTTGTGCAGGTGTGGGTGAGTTTAATTTAATTTTGATAGAGGATTTGAGGTGTCCTGTTCGGCTCGAGAATCGAGCTCCAAAATCGAGCTCAATCGATGGGAGTTAAGGCAGGAGAACAGTGGGGATGGATTGCTCTTGGCTAGGGGAGGCTTTGTGAGGAGTTTGGAGGGATTCTGTGAAGGTTTGGTTCAGCCAACCTTTTGGTCGAGAGGGGTTGGCTGGCTTAAATAGCCATGGCCATGGCTTCCTAGGGGGAGTTAGGGGCTTGGATCAACAACTCAAGACAAGGGAAGAACAGTACGCAATGGTCATTGGGCATGGGGCAGCTCAGCAGGTGGGAATTCCAAACTTTGGCTCATCCCATGGTTTCGACCATGGCATTTTCTGGCGACTGTGGTGGCTGGCCGGCCAGGGTCAGGTCAACCTCAGGCTCAGGGAAGTCAGGGCTTGATTCCTGTGGGTTCAATTGAGTTTTTCCAAGTGTAAAGGGGCTGGATCAAAGTGGCATGGAGGAGTGTCCATTTTGGCTTCATTTGGTCTAAGCCATGGTTTTGGGTTTGGTTCATCTTCCCATGGCTTGATTTTGGGCTGAGGAGGTCAGGTGGGTCAGGCTCACATGTGTGGTGAAGTCCACATCAATTTTATTTAAGTTAATTTTTGTTTAGGGTGAGACATTAAAAGGGTTAAAAAGGTTTAGTGAGAGCTTAGAAAAGGCCCCCCTCCCCTTTCCATTAATAGCTTGGTGAAAAGTCAAACCATCCATGGCTTCATGTGGCTTATACATGGCTTCATGGCTCACATTTGGCTTGGCAAGAGTTTGGTCAATTTTCATGAAAAAGGGTTTTAGGAATTTTTAGAAATTTTGGGGTTATTTGATGGGATTTGGCATAATACCATTTTGTTTTGATTTTGATGATGGATTTAGCACTTAGGGAGTGATATTAATTGAGTGAGGATGAGATGAGATTGTAATGTAGGCTTTAGGATGGGTTTGGTCTTTTAAAATTTGGTAAAGGTGGGCTTTAAAAAGGTTTAAGGGAATGGGCTTTTATGTTTCAAAATGGGCTTTTAGATGAAAAAAATTTACAAATGACCACGCTAAATAAATGTTGGGTTTGGTTTAGGGATGTGTCATGAGTGATTTGAGACAAATTTGAGGTGATTTGGAATTGAATTGAGTCCAATTTGGGTCCCTTTGGTGATAGGGTCAAAATAGATCAAAATGGACTAACTTGGGCTAAGGTTGGGCTAATATTGAAATTGATGTAAATTAAATGTTGAGAAATGTTTATGGGAGTGTAAAAAAGATTTTTCAACCTTGGTTGGGCTTTAATCTTGGGATTTGGGCCTATTTGGGTTCATGGTGGATTTAGGCCTATTTAGGGAATTTTGGGTTTCGGTTTAATTTGAGTAAGGTTTGGGTCCAAATTTTGGGCAAACTATGTTAGTGTTTTGTTTGTGGAGATGTTAGGGAAGATTTAGAAAAGGTTTGGAACCAATTGGGGTTGAATTGGGTTGGTTTGAGCTAGGTTTAGGTCATGGGCCAAAATTGGGCCTTAGGCCTCAAATTGAAATTGGGCTCAAATGTCAATCAAATTGGACTCATATTTAGTCTAAATTGATGTTGGGGATATTGAATTGAAGTTTAGAATTGAATTGGATCAAAATTGAGGTCAATTGGGGTGGTTTGGTTTAACATTGCGTTCACTTGCGTTTAAAATGGGCTAAATTGGGGTTTTTGGAAAAAGTAGGATAAATTGGCCAAATTAGCCCATGGTGTAGTTGAACAAAATGAAATTGAGAATATTTGAGATTTTTTGGAATTTTCTGGGAATTTTTGGAATTTTTGGATTTTTGGATTTTTGGGTCAAGAGGGGCATTTTGGTAATTTGGAGGGTATTGGGGGTATTTTTGGAAATTTTGGTATTTTTGGTTATGGATGTTCAATTTGAATTGTTGGGAAATGTTCAAGGTTGATTTTGGAAAAGTTTTGGGTGATTTGGAAATTTTGGTGGTTTTGGGTAGTTTCAAGAGTTTTTTTTTTTTTGGTAGGCTAGGTGGGTCCGGGGCCCCGGGGGTCAAAAATTAAAACTTTAGAAAAATGAAAATTGAGTAAGTGTGAGTGAAATGGAATCATATTGGTTGAGCCATGAAGCCATGATAAGCTTGAGTCATGAAAGAACTCATTTGAGGCATTCACTATGTTGTTCCTAACCTTCTTAGCCAGGGGCTTAGGGGTTAGGGTCCATCCATGTGAGTTACCTACATGAGTCAAGAGATCAAGTTGGGTATAGGTGTAGTCTTCAGGATTTGTGTGTGAGGGTGTATATGTGTAAGTCAGCTCTCATCAGACCAGGCCACCCAGGGTGATCCTAAGGTCAAAGAGTCCTATAGGGAACTCATTCTTTAAACTTCCACATTTGATCTCAACCCTCTAGGTGATTAGGGGTTTACAATCAAGCTTGCGGGGTTTTTAGGGAGTTAAGAAGTAGTTTGAATTTCTAAGTGGTGGATTCCATTTCTAGTCTTCTAGGATAGTCAAAGGAAAAGCCTAAGGCTAGATCCTAAGTACTAAAAGGAGAAGAGAAGACCTCATCCAAAATGATGTCAACAGCTAGGGAGGGAGAAGTGATCCATACCTTAGCTCTGAGAAGTGAAGCTTCAATCAGAGATTTCTGGCACCTTCGATTGCTCCCAAGGAAGCTCCAGATGAAGTCTCTGGCTGCGGGAATTGCCTAGGTATGAAAGTGACCAAGTCCGATTTCAGACTTTGGAGGCTTGAAGCAATGGCTGGCCTGGTGAGGGGACTTTTGCTGGGGGACTTCTTCTCTTGGTCCTGTGCAGGTGTGGGTGAGTTTAATTTGATTTTGGTGGAGGTTTTAGAGGTTTCAGAGTTTTCCTGGTTTTTGGGTAGATTTTTTACTGAGAAATTGAGCTCTGTTAATGGGGATTATGGCAAAGGAACACTGGGAATCAATTGCTCTGGGTTAGGAGAAGGTCCCAGAGCAATTTTGGCAGAGTTTTGTTAAGCTCTGGTTTATCACCTTTTTTTGGCCGAGAGGTGGTGAGGTTTAAATAAACATGGCTGGACGGCTCCCTAGGGATAATTGAAGGCTTGGAACAACTGCTCAGGGCAAGGAAAGAACAGCCATGGTGGCCATTTAGGTTGGGACAACTCAGCAAGGGGGAATTGAATTTTTGAATCAATTTAGACCTCTCAGCCATGGTGTTTTCCGGTGGCACTGGTGGATTAGCTGGCCAGCATTGGTCACCATCTTGACCGATGGGGTCGAGGTCGGGGTTTGGTGCAATCAATTCGCTGTGGACATGTGTAAAGGGCTTAATTTAAATGGAATGGGAGAAGGCTCATTTTTGCTTGGTCTGGTTCAACTCATGTATTAGGCTAGGTATACCTCCCCAAGGCTTGACTTTAGGCTGAGAGAGAATCGTTTCGGTCAGCTAAGAAAGGGTGGTGAAGTCCACATCCAAGGTGATGTGGCTAATTTTGGTTGAAGTGTATCATGAATGAGATAAAAAAGGTTTAATGAAGGATTAGGAAAGTCCCCCCTCTTCTTTCCATTAATGGCTTGGTGAGGTGTCAAAGCCCTCATGGCTCCATATGGCTTCATTTGGCTTGCACATGGATTGGGAAAAAGGTTGGCTTATTTCATAGAAAAGGGTTATGGGATTTTTGATGGGTTTAGGGAAATTGTCATGTGGTTTAATTTGGAAACATTTGATGATAAATTTGCAACTTAGGGAGTGATTTAAATCATAGGGGATGATGAGGGGAAATTTCATGTGGGCTTTGGAATAGTTTTTGGGTTTTTTTAACTATTTAAGATGGGCTTTTGAAATGGTTTAGGGAAGTGGGCTTTATGTTTCAAAATGGACGTTTGGATGAAAAAAAAAAATTTGAAGGACCATGCCAAATAAATGTAAGGTTTAGTTTAGGGATATGCCATGAATGATTTGGAACAAATTTGAGGTGATTTTGAGTTGAATTGAGTTTAATTTAGGTCTTTTTAGTGGTAAGGCCAAAATAGGTCAAAAGAGGCTAACTTGGGCTAACTTTGGGCTAAGGTAGGGCTAACTTTGGGTTTGATGTAAAATTAATGTTGAGAAATGTTTATGGGAGTGTAACAAAGAGTTTTCAAGTTTAATTGGGTTTTGATTTTGGGATTTGGGCCTATTTGGGCTCATGATTGGGTTTAGGCCAAATTGGGAATTTTGGCTTTGGGTTTAGTTTGGGTGGAGTTTGGGCTCAAATTTTGGGCAAATCAAGTTAGTGTTTTATTTGTGGGGATATTAGGAAGGTTTAGGAAAAGATTTGGGGTTAATTGGAGTTGAGTTGGGTTGGTTTGGGCTAAGTCTAGGTCATGGGCCAAAATTGGGCTTTAAGCTTCAAATTGAAATTGGATCCAAATGTTAATAAAATTGGGCTTGGATTTGGTCTAAATTGATATTGGGGATATTTAATTGATGTTTAGAATTGAATCAGACCAATTTTGAGGTCAATTGGAGTGGTTTGCTTTGACATTGGGCTTACTTTGGTTAAAAATGGGGCAAATTGGGGGTTTTGGTAAAAGTGGGTTAAATTGAAAAAATTGGCCCATGGTGTAGTCGAAAAAAATTAAATTAGGAATATTTGGGATTTTTGGAATTTTCTAGGAATTTTTGGAATTTTTGGATTTTTGGGCTAAAAGGGTATTTTGGGTATTTAGAGGGTATTTTGGGAATTTTTGGAAATTTTGGTGAATTTGGCTATGTATGATCAATTTGAGTGGTGGGAAGTGTTTAGAGTTGATTTTGAGGGATTTTGGGAAATTTATGCAATTTTGAAATTTTTGGGTAATTTCAAGGGCAATTGGTAGGTTTGGTGGGTGTAGGGCCCCGGGAGTCAAAAATTGAAATTTTAAAAAAAAGAAGATTGATCAAATATGAGTATAATGAAATCACTTTGGTTGAGCCATGAAGCCATATTAAGCTCATAGGAGCCATGAGAGGACTCACCCTGGGCACTCAATATGTTGTTCCTAACCCTCTTAGTTAGGGGCTTAGGGGTTGAGGACCATCCATATGGATTACCTACATGAGTCAAGAAGTCAAATAGGGTGAAAGTGATTTTGGGATTTAAAATGTGTGTGCGGGTGTGATGTGTGCAAGTCAACCCTCACCAGACCAGGCCACTCAAGGTAGTCCTAAGGTCAAAGAATCCTATAGGGAACTCATCCTTTAAACCTCCGCATTTGATCTTAACCCTCCCAGTGATTTGGGGGTTGTTAATTAGGCATGTGGGGTTTAAAGGGAGTTAAGAGGTGTTTGAATTCCTAAGTGGTGTGTTCCATCTCTAATCCTATAAGATAGTTAAAGGGAAAGCCTAAGGCTAGATCCTAAGTACTAAGGAGAGAGAAGAGAAAAGACCTTATTAAAAATGAGGTCAACAAATGGACCCCCAATAGGTGTGGTGTGCTAACCAAGCACACCGCGCATATTGGTGTTGATCGAAGAGATCAACAGAACCAACACAGACGTCTAATGACACACTTAGAATGAAGTATAGAAAAGTTTCCACTGGGGAGTATCAGCTAAATCTCCAAGACTAAAGATCCCTAAACTCTCGGTGGGAAAAAGGAGGTGAATTCCAGATCACAAGACCCAAGGAGATTTTGATTTAGATTTTGTTTCATTTTCTATTTCAAATTTTAATGTGTGAGTTTTGATTTTGGTTTGTTTTGAGTTTCAATTTCGATTGAAGTTTAATTCAAAGTCAATTTAAGGAAATCCTGGATTTGAAACTAGAATTGGAACCTAGGTTCCGATCTCGGGATTGCAAAGAGAACTGGAATTTAAGTACCAGTCTCGAAGGGAGAATCGGAGTTTAAATATCGATTGAAAAGGGTGAGAATCAGAATTTAAGTACTGATCTCGAAATGAGAACTGGAATTTGGTACCAATCTTGAAAGGAGAGAATTGAAATTTAACATCAATCTCGAAAGAGAGTCGTAATTTAGTATCGACCTTGAAAGGAGAGAACTGGAATTTGGTACCAGTCTTGAAGGTTTAAAAGGTTGAAATTTGGTATCAACCTCGAAAGAGAGTTGGAATTTGGTACCGACCTCGAAAGGAGAGAACTAGAATTTGGTACCAGTCTCGAAGGTTTAAAAGGTTGAAATTTGGTATCAACCTCGAAAGAGAGTCAGAATTTGGTATCGACCTCGAAAGGAGAGAACTGGAATTTGGTGCCAGTCTCGAAGGTTTAAAAGGTTGAAATTTGTATCAACCTTGAAAGAGAGTCGGAATTTGGTACGAACCTCGAAAGGAGAGAACTGGAATTTGGTACTAGTCTCAAAGGTTTAAAAGGTTGAAATTTGGTATCAACCTTGAAAGAGAGTCGGAATTTGGTATCGACCTCGAAAGGAGAGAACTGGAATTCGGTACCAGTCTCAAAGGTTTACAAGGTTGAGATTTGGTATCAACCTCGAAAGAGAGTCGGAATTTGGTACCGACCTCGAAAGGAGAGAACCGGTACCAGTCTCGAAGGTTTAAAAGGTTTAAATTTGGTATCAACCTCAAAAGAGAGTCAGAATTTTGTACCGACCTCGAAAGGAGAGAACTGGAATTTGGTACCAGTCTCGAAGGTTTAAAATGGAATTAAAATTTATTTGGAAGATTTTGTGAAAATTTTAGTTTAGTGGAGGATTGGAGTGAGACATGAAAGTGTCTTACATCCTAGGAGCGTAGATTGAAGTTTGATTATTTGGCGAAGGATATGAATCCATGCCATCAGAACCAAATCAAAAATTTTCATGGTTCTGTGTCAGTAGACTCAGTTGACCTTCTCAAAAGAGGGAATGAACCACGGAGAGTCAAAAAAGATTTCGAGAACAGCTGGAGGCTGGGGATTTTAGATTCGGGAATTTGTTTTAGTTGTTTGTTGTGATTCGATTTTAGCTTGATTTTCAATTTAGAATTCACGTTTATTTAGAGTTCGTGTTTATTTGTAGTCTGTTTTGACATTCAGATTTTTTTTTAAAAGAGAGTTTTCATTTATTTTTATTTTTCCTTTGATCTTTGTTCAAAGTTCTTTTAATTTAATGGCATTTCCCAGTCAATTTGCACAAAAAGAGGTGAAGGCAAAACATGAAATGGTCACTTTCATTCCAATCTTGTTGAAAATACATCATACAACTTGATCCAAAACATGATAATATTTTCTTTGAGAATTCAATATCTCATACAATCCATATAAATCCAAAACGGATTGTGTAAGATTCTTGCAAGTTGTTTCTAAAAGCACCTGTGAAAATCCATGTTTGAATAGTGAGATACATGGACAATAACATCACCTTCCAAGCCACCTTAGCAGGAATGTCGTACGGATGTGCAATGGAGGTGTGCTATCTCCCATGTAACTCACAGCGCAAAAGTCCGGAGGCTCTCTAACTCTGGATCTGGCTGAAAGTGAAAAGGAATATTTCTGTCATCCATTCTCATGAAAGTAACAGAGATCCGCTCAATAGACACTCCTGGAATGCAATGCTTTGCGATGTCCTCTCCATTCCCTTTTAACACCATGACGGAACCTACCGGTAGTGGTATCTCCACCGGCCCTCAGAATTCTCTGGGGCCTGTTATCCGGAGGTCAGATCCGAACATGATATTGCACTGGTTAACGAAAAACACTGTGCAGAAAGGTCTAACGAAATCATGATCGTCTATGTGTGGAGGTATGTAGTCGCCCTCCTTGTAGATGTTAATGATGCATTTGTTGGGTATGCATTCTGCAGGCAATACCTTCCATGTCACCATCCTCTTTACCATTCTTTTAATAATATTCAGCATCGGACCCACCTCACTGCGACGGAGTATCCCTGGTGGATTTCCTTTTCTGTCTACCGCGAAGTTGTAGCAACACCCGCATTGGATCGTAACTCTTCCTTTTCCTGGCATCCATCTTCGGGGTTCTGAATAAGTTTTCTCCATCAGATGACCAGCTAGGACCATTTTCTGATGTTCAACGATGCAATCTACAATTTGCTGTTGTTCGTTGTCTGAAAACACATCTGTATGCAGCTCGAGGCCTTCCAAGATGTTAATCCTCTTGCCACAGATTCTTTCAAAGTATTCAAAAGTTTTCTTTTCAACATTCTGCATCCTTTCCAGCTCATATTCCAGAATTATCTACAACTGGTGAGGTCTAGTAACGTACTGTGGGATTTATGGTTCAACCCCAGCACGTTCTTCTACATATCTCGGCTCCTCGGAGATAATCTCTGTCGGGACATCCTCTGGAGTTGCTTTCTCAACAAGACTCTTTAAAACTGGTGCATTTGTCTGGCGTCGTGGCACAGATTCTGTTTCTGCTTTTGTTGGAATTTCTTTCATTTTTTCTGCTATTCTTGGAATTGGCTTCCTCTTTTTTGGTTTCTGAAGAAACGATTTCTTTGAAGTATTTTCACTAACGGTAGTAGTTGTCCCTTCATGTTGATTCGCTGCTAGCTGGGTTAGCATATTGCGAATGCGTCGGTTCTTGTTTCTTCGTTGAGTAGGGGTGAGAGTAGCTCTCCTTACTTCTTGAATTTCTGTGGGCATGGCACTGACAAGCCTGCCTTCTGCTATAGCAACCACGGACTTAACTTTCTTATCTTCTCCTTTTGCATGAGTGGTATTTACCTTTCTCTTCTTGTTGGTAGATGGTTGACTTGAGCCACCCAATTTCATCACTGTATGGCTACGGAGCTCTTCCCGATCAATCGGAGTCCAATCATTTTCTTTGTACTATAGCCTGGCTGGTGTGAAGTCAGAGTCGATCTCAATCACGACTCCATCCTTCATCTTTTTTTTATCGAGTGCTAGACTCACGCCATTCTTAAAGTTCAAAACCAACCACCCGTTCGACATTTCCCTGCGAAAAACAAGGAAAGGATCAGGGGCTGTACTAACAACAAGAACAATAGAAAAATTTATTAATGGAAAATTTCATTTGTTTCTTTCAAATTTCAACAAGAGTTGGAAAAGATGAAGAAAGATCAAGAGTGAGACTCGATTTGAAAGGAAGGATAAAAACTTTATTATCATAATTTCACATGTTTTCTTTTAACACTTTTTTTTAACGATTTTCTTTATCATCCACTTTTTTTAAAATATTTTTGGGTTCGGACCCAGTCATAAGTAATTACTATGCTCGTGCTTCTAGAAATGAGGATTCATCCTTCGAAACATCAAGTTGCATAATACTTCTTTAGATGTCGTCCATTAATTGGAAGCATATGTCGTTCTCCACGGCAATTCATCAGTTGATATGAACCTCCAGAGTAGACTGTCTCAACCACAAATGGCACTTCTCAAGTTGGTTTAAATTTAACACCTATCTTGCAATGTGCAAGAATAGGTCTTCTGAGAACCAAAACCAAGTCATCGACTTTGAATGTCCTTGGACGGACTAATTTATCATGTGCCTGAATCATCTTAGAGTGATACAGTTCCAAATTCTACTGTGCTGAAAGTCTTTTCCCTTCCATGCTTTCCAACTCTTCTAGTCGTAGCTTGGCATTTTCTTCTGTAGTGATCTTGTTTGCAACTGCAATTCTGAGAGATGAAAGCTAAACCTCTAACGGTAGAATGGCCTTGGACCCATACACCAAGGCATATGGCGTAGATTAGATGGGAGTTCTGAAAGTCATCCTGTAAGCCCATAAGGCTTCTAACAACTTCTCGTGCCAATTTCTCTTGTTGTCATCCAAAGTTTTCTTTAGGATTTGGACGAGACTTTTATTAAAAGCCTCGGCCAAGCGTTCACTCTTAGGTAGTAGTTTGTTGAATAGCGCCAGTAGATCCCGTGTCTTCTGAAAAAATTGTTGATCTTCGGGCTTCTGAATGCGGACCCGTTATCTGAGATAATTCTGCGCGTTACCCCAAAATGGTAGACGACTTAATTCATGAAGAACTGTAGCACGTGATGTGATTTCACTTCTCTAAGCGGTACTGCTTCTGCCTAATTGGAAAAGTAATTTGTAGCTGCAAAAATGAAGCGATGTCCTCTTGAAGAAGGCGGTTCTATCGACCCACAATATCTGTGCCCCAACACTCAAACGGCCACAACGCGATTGTCGGATGTAGAACCACTCCATGCACTTGGCACTGGTGACAACTCTTGGTGACGTTCATGCAGTCAGTCATCATCGTGGGCCAGTAGTACCCTAGCCTCTTAATCTTCATTTTCATTTTCGGACCCTACTGATGAGCGCCACAAAGTCCTGAGTGTACTTTTTTAACAATTTCACGAGCCTCAGACTCGCTCAGGCACCTTAGCCACATCTGATCAAAAGACCTTTTGTATAACATATTATTTATTAATGCGTAAGACAGAGTTCTTTTCTTAATCTGATGAGCTAACGACTTATCGTCCGGTAGGTTTCCTGTTTGCAAGTAGTCTATTAATGGTTGCCGCCAATCTTCTGTAACTTTTGTTACTACTGCAACTGATTCTTTTTCTTTTCCTTCTGATTTGTGTATTGTATCCATGTCGAGCTATGATAGGACCTATTGTCCTTGAACAGACATTTCAACTGACTCATCCTGTAGGCAGGCAAATTCTTTTGCAAGGCGGGCTAAAGCATCTGCGAGAGCATTTTCTCTTACGGGAATCTTGTAGATCGTTACATTGGGAATTTGCTCCAACAACTTCATGGCATATTGGAAGTACTGCTTAAGCCTTGGTTTTAAAATCCTGTACTGTCTGACGACCTGTTGAAAGATTAACTGGGAATCTCCATAGATGTTGATGACTGTTATCCCCATTTGAATAGTTAATTTCAGTCCAGTTTTATGGGCTTCGTATTCTGCCTCGTTGTTTGTACACAGTTCTGTTAGAAGGTAAGAATACCTTAACATCCCCCGCTCCGGTGTTATAAATATCAATTTGATTCCTGCCTTACCTGGCAGTATCGTTTGCAATTCTTTGTCTTTCTGTGTTTAGGATACTCCGTCAAAGTACAATTCCCAACGTTGTTCATCAGGTTCTTCTAGGCTCATTATCTGCTCGTCTGGCAAATCATCGTTGAGAGGCGATTTTGCCGGTAAAGGGTGTGCTGCAAGGAAGTCTGCTAAGACTTGTCCCTTTATAGCACGAAGAGGAACCAAAGTTATATCGAATTGCAATAGTATCATCGACCACCTAGCAAGTCTGCCAGAAATCGTCTGGCGAGTCATCAAATATTGAAATGGATTGAACTTCGAATAAGGTCGACCTTATGAGAAAGCATGTAATGCCTGAGCATTTGAGCGGCGAAGATCAGGGTCAAACAATGCTTCTCAATCGAAGGATACTTTACTTCCGTCGGAATTAGACGACGACTTAAGTAGTAGAGAGCATTTTCTTTTCCCTCGTCAATGACCTGGGCTAGCAGAGCTCCGAGAGAGTCGTCTAGAGCTGCGGTATAAAGTATCAACGGTCATGCCAAGACTGTGGTGCTAAGACAAGAGGTGCCATTAGGTAGTGTTTAATTTCCTCGAAGGCCCGTTGGCATTTCTCTTCCCAAATGAATTTGGCGTTCTTTTTAATTAATGTCGAGAAGGGCTGACACCTACCTAACAAATTCGAGATAAAGCGTCGAAGATACGCCAACTTCCCTTGAAAGGATCTCTCGGCATATTTTTAGATTGAGTGTTGTATTTTGAAAAGGGGTCGCCTACAGAAATTGTCAGTGAATTTTAGATTTTAAATTTAATTTAAATATATATCTATAATTTAGAAAGTAGCATTTGATTTTGAAAATAATTTTAAGTTTGAAAATTTTAAGATATGAAATCAATCAGATCTCACATCCCTAATAGTACCACATCACAAACCGTGTATCTATCCCGAAGAATAGACACATACCTTGATGATGGGGCTCGATTAAATAAACTAGAAGATTTGTGACATCTGTTTGGTCTGCGAACCAATTTTATAAGCCGACAAGTTCCCCTGCTTAATATAAAGGAATTAAGCAGGGTTTATATTATATGGGTTCTTAAAGTTCCCTATAAGGGCAAGTGCCTATAGTTAATTATATCTTAAATGATGGGAATCATTAAAGAAAACTCTCATTATTGATCAGTTGTTTTGCTCTCAAGAATTTCAAAGTTTATGGTTTTCAAACAATTGGACTTTGGAGATTTCAATATGGAGTAGTTCAAATTTGGAACAGTTGTTTTGAGAATCTAATGGAAAGAAAAGTAGGAGAAGCTGAGGATCCAAGAGGAATCTTGGCAACTTCCCAAACTATCCTATTGTTTGGCTTCAATTTGGGAAAATTATTTAATGTTTCAATCCTACCAATTTTAATTTATTAAGTCTTATATTAGTATGATATAATCACACAAATAGCCTCGAAGATGTGAGGGCTTATGTCATACCAAACGACTACCTCAGAATCCTAAGACCAGTAAGGGCTTAATTTGCATCACATGATTATACAAATGCCTAACAAAAGGTTGAGGATTTATGTTGCACTAGGCAAACTACCTCGAAATCCTATGGCTTGGTTATTTAAAACTAAGAAAGGTTTAGCTGAAGTAGACACAGGTTTTGCTGATGATGATGATCATGCTACCCACTATGCTCCAAGCTCCTTGGTGTTGCAGAGATTTAGTTTTAGAAGGTGAAAATTAGGAGATGAGAGAAGTGTTTTGGTTTAGAAGTGTTTTAAAGTTCAAATGTCTTTAATGCTTTATTAGGGGAATCTTAAAGTTGATTATAACAACACCAGTTAAGATCTCACGGTTCCATCATTCCGGCACCGTTATTTTTATCGGATTCACTTAGTCCAGATGAATTTGCTAAACTCAAATAAAGGAGTTCCACACTTTCATTTAGATCATGGGAAATCCCGTTAGCAACACGTAGGTTACATCATCCGAGGTATTCTCGATCATCCAACAAGATGTTTTAATTTAATTATAATTGTAGTTTTGTTGTTCTGTTTGTGATTAAATTTTGAGTTATTTTATCTTTTAAATGTTGTGGCGGTGAATTTTATCTTGTTGTGACTTTTAATTTAGTTTTGGTTTCAGTTTTATGGCTATCCTAAAAGTTTCAGTTTTCTTGCAACAATCTTGTTTAACATGCAAGAAGAGTAAGGTGTAGCTCATATAAATAAATTGCAATAAAGTAAATTGCAATAAAATAAAAGCGTACCTGGAGGGTCCTCTCGTCATTCAAAGCTGCACTTAAAACACATGTTAAGACATTTAAATATTTATAACAAGTACATAGGTAAAGCTAAGGGAAGGTTCTGGTTGTCTGCTAAATTTCTAATCCTATTGCTAGTCATCTTCTATGACATCTAGGTTCTTGTATTTCGTTAAGGATGATTTTCTTCATCAAAGAACAATTAAATTCAAATGTTCTTCTAAAACATCCCATCATATTAAGGAAGTGTTTAGGACGAGTTTTAAATATCTTTTCAATATTTTTGGGATTATTTTTGAGTCCAAATGAGTTTTATTGCATAGGTGAATTAATCATGCAAAAATTTTATTTAGTTTGTTTCTTGCTCAGTGAATTAGGATGTTTGATTATCCTATAAGTAAAGTGACATTTCACTTGATGCTTTACTTAAGAGTTATAATAATGAAAACCTTTAGGGGGCAAATCAGTTTGTTAAAGAATTTAATGATTTAAAATTGGAATTGGTGATTTAAAATGATTTAATTTAGTTATGAAATTTTAATAATTTAAGTTTGGAATAGTGTTCAAGTTGTTTTATTCTTAAGTGTTTTAAACTATTTGAATTAAAAGAGGAGTTTAAATTATTTAATTTAGACATTAATCATTTAATTTTAATTTAATTGTAATATTCTAGATTAACTTTTAATTGGTTTGATTTTTTAATTATGAATTTTTTTGATTGATTTTTAATGTTTCAATTTTATTATAAGTTTGTTTTCAAGTGATTTCAAGTTGATTTTAATGTTCTAGATTTGATTTAATTTGACTATTAAATTACTTAATGTTTTAAGCTTTTAATTTAATTAAGGTTTATTTTCCTTTTGATTATTTAATTATTAATTTCAATTATCACTTTAAATTTAATTAAAAGTTAAATATCATTAAAGTGATTCATTTAGGGATTTTAAATTAAAGAATTGATATCTTCTTAGGTCATATCCTTAACCTTAATAATCCAAATTTTTAATCTATTCTTCCAAAATTTAAATTATTTAATTAATTAAAATTTACTTTAAATATTTTCAAGATGATTAATGGGTTTCTACCCCTTAATTCCCTAGGCTTCAATCATCTAATGAAAAGTTAAGATTAGATATTTTACCCTCCCTTTGATTAGACCTAAATATTAATTAGGGTAAAAAAATCTTTTAAGTACCTTTATGCCCCTTTAGGCTTATTTATTTCATAACTCATTAAGTTTAGCTCAAATGAACTTAAAATTTTTATGTCACTTCACTCATATGTCAATTAAGACATTAGAGGGGAAATTGTGATTTTTCTGAATTTAAATTAATTTATATAATTATTTTGTGAAAAATAAGGGTTTTCAATGAAAATTCAACAACATGACCAAGATAAAGTTTCTATCCTTAGGAAAATTATGGGATGTTCCTACTAACTAGAGGACCACTTGGTTCAATTTTGGTGATTTTTATATTTATATTTTATTTATTATAATTATTTTGAGTTTTAGAGTGTTAATTAATTATAAAATAAAATGAAGGTTGAAAATTGGATTTTATATTTTTCATAAGTCCCTCTAACCTTAAGGAGTTTAGAAAAACAAATTTTATATTTTTATGATTTTTATTTGATTTATTAGAATTAATTTAGTGAAATGGTTAAAAATCTATTTTTAATATTAAAAATTGTCTTAAGCATTTAAAATTCAATATCTTAACTTAGAGACTTGGCAAAAATATTTGGTTTGTTCCTAAGTGATTAGGGATCAAAATATAATATTTTTATGATTTTTAATATTTTTGTGATTTTTATTATTTTTAATTATTAAAATATTAAAATATGGTGAAAAATGAGTCTATGATTTGGATTTAATTTATTAAAATATTAAAATATTACCTAACAAGTACATATGATATTTTTATGATTTTTGAAAAATTACAATTTTAATTTTCTTAGACTCCTCTAATATCAGAGAGCCCACAAAACCAATTTTGTGAATTTTGAAAATGTATTTTTGGAGTTATGAATTTTTTAAGTTTAATTTTACTCATGTGACCTAATTAATCCATTTAGTGGGGTTAAACATTTCCAATTGATTCCAAATTTTTATGTGAGGTCCCTTTGATCCTAAAGATCAGTGGAGAATTGTTTTCAAGTTCTTTTGATGTGTGGTTAACCCTAATTAATTAAAGTTCAGTTTTGAGTAATTAGGTTAATTAGGGTTATTCTTAATGAATTAACTCAAAACATAATTATCCTAAGGTTCCCTGGTCCTAAGAAACTTCCCCAAATTTTCCTAGAATTTTCTAAGCAATATGCTAATTAGTGTAATTAAAATACCAAAAACAGTGACATAAACTTGAAAAATACATAACTTCCATAGAGATAGCCTCCGGCCTTGAAAAATTCAGGGAATGTTCCCAAGATCAGAGGCTTCAAAAGCCCTATATTCTCATGTCATGGTGAATTATCTATGCAAATGGAGAATTAAAATACTGAAATGAGTAAATAATTAATTAAAAATAAAATACTCATCAAATTAACTCAATTCTTTTTCCACATTATTTTCCTCTGTTCAGTGAGCAAGAGAGTATTTTTATTTTATTTTTTTGATTTTTCTACAGAAAGATATGGATTTTCTAAGTTCTGGCTATTTAAATAATTCATAAATTCCATATTTTCCTACTTATCCGACTCAGCGCCATGGTAACCTTAGCGTCTCCGAAGCTCCACGCGGTGCGCTCCCATTCACCGCCGCCATCTGACTCAGTGCCACCGCGGTCCACGTACCGTTCCCTGGTCCGACGCAATCTGAGCCATCCAGTCGATACACGCTCGATTCAACGACGGCTGGTTGTCATCTCCGATTGGTGTGCACCCGTGACCGTCCACACTCAAACCGTAATATCTCCCTCCTTTCTCAATGGATTTTCGTGTTCTTATACTCTATGGATTTGTCTTGAAGAGATGAACACATCCATACGGTTTAAATGCTATGAAATTAACTCAAACAAAATGGAGAATCGCTGGAAGCTCGGGTTGAAGAGAAGTCTCCATACCTTGGTTCAGGAGGTGAGGCCTCAACTGAATGTGCTCGGCATGTTCGTTGGAGCTGGAAGAGCCTAGGGATGAAGCCTCTGGCCCTGGTGAAAGGTCTAAGTATGAAAGTGACCAGGCCCGATTTCAAACTTTGGAGGCTGGAAGCAATGGATGGCCTGGTGAGGGGGCTTTTGCTGGGGAACTTCTTCTCTACCTCTGGTGAAGGTGTGGGAGAAGTTAATTTGGAGTTGGTCGTGTTTCCAGGGATGTCCTATTCTGGGCTGAGAATTGAGCTCCAAAATTGAGCTCAATCAATGTGGTTTAGGGAAGGAGAATAGTGGGGATGGATTGCTCTTGGCTAGGGGAATCTCTGTGAGGAGTTTGGAGGGATTCTATGAAGGTTGATTTCAGTCAACCTTTTGGCCGAGAGGGGATGTCTTGTTTAAATAGCCTTGGCCAGGGCTTCCTAGGGGTAATTAATGGTTGGGATCAGCTTCCTAGGGGAGGAGATGAAGATCTGTGGTGGCCAATTAGAGTGGTGCAGCTCAGCAGGTGAGAATTTGAAATTTTGCTCATTCCAAGCTCCTCGGCCAAGGAATTTTCCAGCTGCCTGGTGGCTGGCCAGCCAGAGTCAGGTCACCATCCTGATCAGGAGGGCCAGGGCTTGAAGTTTGTGGGTTCAATTGGCCAATGCCAAGTGTAAGGAGGTTTGATTTAAGTGGTAAGGGGAAAGAGTCATTTTAGGCTCATTTTGGTTTAGCTATGGTTTAGGGCTTGGTGCACCATCCAAAGCTCTAATTTTGGGCTGAGGGAGATCAGGTGCGTCAGCTTATGAAGAGTGGTGAAGTCCCCATCAAGGATTATTTGGATTAAATTTAGGTTAAGGGGAATCATGGGTAGGGCTAATGACTTTTAGGGAGTGCTTAAAGGATCTCCTCCTTTTATCATTTAGGGAGTGATGACAAGTCTATGGCTCCTCATGGCTTACATATGGCTTATGCATGGCTCCATGGCTCCATTTGGCTTGTGGCCAAGCTTAGTCAATTTCATGGAAATGGTTTTTAAGGATTTTAGGCATTTAGGGCTAATTTGGCACATGACTTAGTTTAGAAAAGTTTAATGATGAATTTGAAACTTAGGGAGTGATTTAAATCAAAGGGATGATGAGGTGAAAGTGTCATGTAGGCTTTGGATTGACTTTGGGCCTTTTGAAATCATTTTGGATGGGCTTTTAGAATGGTTTAAGAAAGTGGGCCTTTAGGTTTGGAAATTGTGAAGGACCATGCCAAATAAATGTTGGGTTTAGTTTAAGGATGTGTCATGAGTTATTTGAAACAAATTTGAGGTGATTTGGAGTTGAAATGGGTTTGATTTGGGACTTTTTGGTAAAGGGGCCAAAGTGGGTCAAGTTGGGCTAACTTGGGCTAAGCTTGGGCTAATGTTAGATTTGATGTAAAATTAATGTTTAGAAATGTTTATGGGAGTGTTACAAAGAGTTTTCAACTTTGGTTGGGCTTTGATTTTGGGATTTGGGCCCACTTGGGTTCATGGAGTGTTTAGGCCAAAATTGGGGATTTTGGTTTTGGGTTAGGTTTGGGTAGAGTTTAGGTTCAAATTTGGGGAAAATCTTGTTAGTGTTTTGTTTGTGGGGATATTAGAAAGGTTTAGGAAAAGTTTTGGGGTTAATTGGAGTTGAGTTGGGTTAGTGTTTTGTTTGTGGGGATATTAGCATGAAGAGGAATGAAAGTTATATAAAATTGCAATAGTATCATCGACCAGCTAGCATGTTTGCCAGAAAACGTCAGTCGGTTCATCAAATATTGCAATGGATTGAACTTCAAAATAAGGTTGACTTTATGAGAAAGCATGTAATGCCTGAGCTTTTAAGGGGCGAAGATCAGGGCCAAACAATGCTTCTTAATTGAAGGATACTTTACTTCCATTGGAATTAGATGATGACTTATGTAGTAGAGAGCATTTTCTTTTCCCTCGTCTTTGACCTGGGCTAGCAGGGCTCCGAGAGAGTCTTCTAGGGCTGCGGTATAAAGTATCAACTGTCTACCCGAGACTGGGGCTGCTAAAACAGGGTGTCATTAAATATTGTTTGATGTCATCGAAGGCATGTTGACATTTAGAGTCCCAAGTAAACTTGGCATCCTTCTTAAACAAAACAGAAAATGGCTGACACCTTCCTCAAAAATTCGAGATAAAGCGTCGAAGATAAGCCAACTTCCCTTAAAAGGATTGTCGTTGTTTCAAGATTTTGGGAGGCGACATTTCTAAGATAGCTTTAATCTTCTCCGGATCGATTTTAATTCCACGATGTCGAACAACAAATCCTAACAATTTCCCAGAGGTGACTCCGAAGGTGCATTTCAAGGGATTCATCTTAAGGTTATATTATCTTAACTGCTCGAAAACAATTCTCAAATCATACAAACGATCTTCTTTTAGTTTGCTTTTGATGACTACATCATCCACGCACTCGACTTGGTTGTGAACGAGATCATCAAAAATCCTTGTAATTGCCTTTTGATAAGTTGCTCCTGCGTTCTTTAATCCAAACGGCATCACTGTGTAGCAGTATACCCCGATCGGCGTTCTGAAGGCTGTAAGCTTTTCATCTTCTGGTGACATCTTTATCTGGTTGTATACTGATGATCCATCCATGAATGAGAAGAATTCATGTTTTGAAGCAATGTCGATCATCAATTCTGGAATGGGTAGCGGGAATTCATCCTTTGGACATGCTTTGTTCAAATCTTTGAAATCCACGTAGATTCTGATCTGACCATTCTTCTTTCTGACTGGTACAACATTGGCTAACCAAGTTAGATATTGTTCCTCACGGACAAATTTAGCATCTATTAGCTTCTTAACTTCAGCTATAACTTGTTATTCAATCTCCAGACGCATTCTTCTTGGAGCTTGTCTAACTGGAACGACAGCGGGATCTACTCCTAACTTGTGAAATGCGACCTCTGGAGCTAATCCTGACATTTCATCATAACTCCAAGCAAGACAGTCCTTGAATTTCATTAATAACTTGATTATCTCTTCGGAGTCTTCTTTATTGAGTAAGGAGCTAACAAAGGTCGGCCTAGTCTCTTCGCCAGTACCTAAGTTAACTTTCATTAACTCGTCTAATGTAGATTTAATTTCTTCTTCGAATTCTAGTGGAGCATTTCCAATTGGTAGATCCTCGAGATCATCCGAAGCTTCCAGGAAACTTTCATCATGCTCGTGAACGACAACTAAGAAAAATCCTGAATCATTAACAGACCCTACTGTGCCGAATCTGAGACCATGTTTTGAATTGGGAGGCCGAATGGCATTGTTCCATAATTTTTTGAAGTGTTATGATCGACCTTTTGTCCATTGTTTAGGTATAACACCATGTTGAATTAAATTTTGAACACAAGGAGAGTACCACTCAAAATGCAGTTCCATTAGTTCAGATGAAGCAACATCTTCAAATTGTACATCATTTTCAGTTTTGGAAGAAGAAGCACCACGGTAAAACTTGATTGGTTTAGTACCACCACGTACTTCCTTGACCACCATACCCTCGATCTTATTAGAATAGATCGGGGTCAGGGTCATAGTATGTACATAATGGTTAATCTTCTCGTACATTGATTTGTATTCGTCATTCCTTTCAACTTCAACACAGATCTTGAACTGAGGTTTCTTTTGATTTACTATTGCTGCTTCTCTCTTGATTTCTTCTTCTTCGAAACAATTCTCCCAATCAACGTCAATGACCAGTTTTTTATGTCCAACTGTTCCAACGTCTCTTCCTCGACCTTGTCCCCGGCCTCGACCTCGGGTGCGAGTTCTGGAGAAATGATCTATAAAAAAATACCTATTTCTTTATGTCTTAATTCTTATTAATTTATAAGGATATTATGCTTTAATGAAAGGTATTT